>JAWNPH010000062.1:372500-785373 GCA_035047645.1 Drosophila merina | reverse complement strand
AACTGCATGATTTACCCTATCAAGATAACCCTTTTTATCAGGCAATTCATTAATAATAAAGTTTCCATCTTTTTTTTTTTTTTTTTTTTTATTATCAATTTTTGTAAAAAATACATTTTTAAAAAATTGTTTAAATTTAAGTTAGTAATTTATTTTAGTTGTAATTTTTTTTTTATTATTAATTAAATGAAGATATTTAAAAATTTCTATATATATATATATGTTATATAAATTATCAACTATATATAAATATATAATTATATATTAATTTATTAAATTATTATATATTTATGTAATTAATTAATATTAGAAAAATATAAGAATATAGATTTTTTTTACATAATATATTAACATTTTTGGATTGTGAAATTTTTTATTTAAATTGTTAACTATATAATAATATATTAAATATTTATATATATATAGATTATCTATTAATCTTGAACTTAGTATACAAAAAATTTTTTTTAAAAAAAAAAAAAAAGATGTTTATTCTTTAATAGTTTTGTTTTTATTTTATTAATTAATTATAATTATTTAAATATATAATTTATAGCATTATATATTTATTTTTGTTTATTTAAATAAAATTATTTAAAAAAATTCTTAATTTTATAATTATATATTGTAAAAATATATTATTTATATATTATTGTGTATTTAAATATTAAATTATTAATTTTTATTATTAATATATGATTTTTATTGTTTTATTTTGTTATTTTTAAAAATAAAAATAATATTAAATTAATTAAATTTTTTAATAAATTGGTTATTAGGGGAATTTATTTATCAGATTAAGTGATTAAAATTAATTATTATTAAATAATTAATTTTTTAGAAAATAATTAATAAATTTTATTATTATTGTGATAATAAATTTTAAAAATTTAAATAATTTAATTTAATTATTAAAATAATTAATATAAAAATTAAGAATTTTTTGATATTTTATTAGTTGTTTGTGGTTATTAAAAATATACATTGTAAATTATATTTTATAAAAATATAATATTTATAAATTATTATAAAATTAATTAATAAATTATTAATTTTTATTATTTATATCTAAATTTTATTATTTTATTTAATTGTATTAAAAAATAAAAATAATATTAAATTAATTAGTTTTTATAAATTGGTTATTAGGGGAATTTATTTATCAGATTAAGTAATTAAATTTAATTATTATTGAATTTTTTATTTTTTAGGAATCAATTAATAAATTTTATTATTTTTATAATTATAAATTTTTAAAAGTTTTATAATTAAATTTAATTATTAAAAAATAATTTATATAAAAATAAAAAAAAATATTTTTTTAAAAATTAATTATTAAAGTTTTATTTTGGCTTAAAAATTTGTTATTAATTTGATTTATATGTAAATTTTTGTGTGAAAATTTATTTATTTTAATAATAAATAAAAATGTTATTATTCGCAGTAATTAATATTATATTTTAAAGAAATTTAGATATAGCAATATAAAAGAGTATTGACTAAATTGGTGCCAGCAGTCGCGGTTACACCAATAATACAAATAAATTTTTTTAGTATTAATTAAATTGATTATTAAAAATAAAAATAAATATATTAAGTGAAATTTTATATTTAAAATATTTTTTTAAAAAATAATTGAAGTTAAAAAATTTTAATTAAAAACTAGGATTAGATACCCTATTATTTAAAATGTAATTAATTTACTAAAGTAGTAATAGTTATGTTCTTGAAACTTAAAAAATTTGGCGGTATTTTAGTCTATCCAGAGGAACCTGTTTTGTAATCGATAATCCACGTTGGACCTTGCTTAAGTTTGTAATCAGTTTATATACCGTCGTTATCAGAATATTTTATAAGAATAATAATATTCAATAATTTTAATTAAAATTTATATCAGATCAAGGTGTAGCTTATATTTAAGTAATAATGGGTTACAATAAAATTATTTAAACGAATAAAATTATGAAAAAGTTTTTGAAGGTGGATTTGGTAGTAAAATTATAAAGATTAATAATTTGATTTTAGCTCTAGAATATGTACACATCGCCCGTCGCTCTTATTATTAAGGTAAGATAAGTCGTAACATAGTAGATGTACTGGAAAGTGTATCTAGAATGACAATTTAAAGCTTATTAAGTAAAGTATTTCATTTACATTGAAAAGATTTTTGTGCAAATCAATATAAATTGATTAAATTTTATTTATTAATTATTAATATAAAAATTTTTTAATATTAGAAATAACTATAAATTTTAAGTGTTTTAGTATTGTTTAAAGAAAAAATAAATTTAATAATAGTTTAATAGTATTGTAAAAGAAAATTGAAATAATTTGAAAAATTTTTATTATATAAGAAAATTTAATTTATTGTACCTTGTGTATCAGCGTTTATTAAATAAAAAATAAATATTTATTTTTCTCGATTTTAAAAGAGTTAATATAATATGTAAGTTAATGTGACAAAATTATTTAAAATATTATATTAGAAATGAAATGTTATTCGTTTTTAATGGTATCTAGTTTTTCAAGAAATAAATTTAATTTAGAAATTATAAATTTATTTAATTATTTAAAAAATTAAATAATTTTATAATTTTAATATTTTATGGGATAAGCTATAAAATAAATTTTTAAAAATAATAAGTAAATTTAATAAATATATGTTTAGAATTAGCAATTATTAAAAAATTTGTTATAATTTATTTTATAAATTAAATTATTTATTAAATTTTAATTATTTATTGAAATATTAATTTTAATTTTTAAAATTAAGAAATAATGATAAAATTAGTATATTTTTATGTAAAAATAAATTTTAATGATAAGTTTAAATAAAGAATTCGGCAAAAATAATGTTCGCCTGTTTAACAAAAACATGTCTTTTTGAATTAAATATAAAGTCTAACCTGCCCACTGAAATTTTTTAAATGGCCGCAGTATTTTGACTGTGCAAAGGTAGCATAATCATTAGTCTTTTAATTGAAGGCTGGAATGAATGGTTGGACGAAATATTAACTGTTTCATTTAAATTTTTTATAGAATTTTATTTTTTAGTCAAAAAGCTAAAATAAATTTAAAAGACGAGAAGACCCTATAAATCTTTATATTTTATTTATTTTAATTATAAAGATTATTTTAATTTTAATAAAATAAAGTATTTTATTGGGGTGATATTAAAATTTAAAAAACTTTTAATTTTTAAAAACATTAATTTATGAATTTTTGATCCATTACTAGTGATTAAAAAATTAAGTTACTTTAGGGATAACAGCGTAATTTTTTTGGAGAGTTCATATCGATAAAAAAGATTGCGACCTCGATGTTGGATTAAGATATAATTTTGGGTGTAGCCGTTCAAATTTTAAGTCTGTTCGACTTTTAAATTCTTACATGATCTGAGTTCAAACCGGTGTAAGCCAGGTTGGTTTCTATCTTTAAATAATTATAATATTTTAGTACGAAAGGACCAAATATTAAAATAATAGATATTTTTTATTATGAATATTAATAATATTAATCACTATTTTGGCAGATTAGTGCAATAAATTTAGAATTTATGAATGTAATTTATATTACAAATAGTACTTGTTTTATATAGAATTTATTTTATCATTAATCGGAAGTTTATTATTAATTATTTGTGTATTAGTTAGAGTAGCTTTTTTAACTTTATTAGAACGTAAAGTTTTAGGTTATATTCAAATTCGTAAGGGTCCTAATAAGGTAGGTTTAATAGGAATTCCTCAGCCTTTTTGTGATGCAATTAAGTTATTTACAAAAGAACAAACTTATCCCTTATTATCTAATTATTTAAGATATTATATTTCTCCTATTTTTTCTTTATTTTTATCTTTATTTGTTTGAATATGTATACCTTTTTTTGTTAAATTATATTCTTTTAATTTAGGTGGTTTATTTTTTTTATGTTGTACAAGATTAGGAGTTTATACTGTTATAGTGGCTGGTTGATCTTCTAATTCTAATTATGCATTATTAGGAGGTTTACGGGCTGTTGCTCAAACAATTTCTTATGAAGTTAGTTTAGCATTAATTTTATTATCTTTTATTTTTTTAATTGGAAGTTATAATATAGTATATTTTTATTATTATCAAATTTATATGTGATTTTTAATTATTTTATTTCCTATAGCTTTAGTTTGATTTACAATTTCTTTAGCTGAAACTAATCGAACTCCGTTTGATTTTGCTGAAGGAGAATCAGAATTAGTTTCAGGGTTTAATGTAGAATATAGAAGAGGAGGATTTGCTTTAATTTTTATAGCTGAGTATGCTAGAATTTTATTTATAAGAATATTATTTTGTGTAATTTTCTTAGGTTGTGATGTTTTTAATTTATTTTTTTATGTTAAATTAACATTTATTTCTTTTGTCTTTATTTGGGCTCGTGGTACTTTACCTCGTTTTCGTTATGATAAATTAATATATTTAGCTTGAAAGTGTTTTTTATCATTTTCTTTAAATTATTTATTATTTTTTATTGGGTTTAAAATTTTATTATTTTCTTTATTATAATAATTAATTATAGTAAAGTTAATAGAAAATTAAATTCTATCTTATGTTTTCAAAACATATGCTTATTCAAGCTCATTAACTAATTAATTTAGTAAATTATCTCATCATTTATTAACTAAAGGGTTAATTAAATAATATAAAAAATAAATAATTGTAAGAATTTGTCCAATTAACACATAAGGTTCTTCTACTGGCCGGGCTCCAATTCAAGTTAATAAAATTACTGTTACTACTATTGTTCAAAATAAAATTTGATTAATTGGGTAAAATTGGATTCCTCGGAATTTACTTAAATTGTAAAAAGGTAAAATTATTAAAATTGCAATAGATAAAACTAAAGCAATTACTCCTCCTAATTTATTAGGAATAGATCGAAGAATTGCGTAAGCAAATAAAAAATATCATTCAGGTTGAATATGAGCTGGAGTTACTAATGGGTTAGCAGGAATAAAATTATCTGGGTCTCCTAATAAGTAAGGATTAATTAATACTAATGTAATTAAAAAAAAAATTATTACAATAAATCCTACAATATCCTTAAAAGTAAAATAAGGATGAAATGGAATTTTATCAATATTAGAATTTAATCCGATTGGGTTATTAGATCCTGTTTGATGTAAAAATAATAAATGAATTATTGTTATTGCTAAAACAATAAATGGTAAAATAAAATGAAATGTAAAAAATCGAGTTAATGTTGCATTATCTACTGCAAATCCTCCCCATACTCATTGTACTAGGTCTATTCCTAAATAAGGGATGGCTGATAATAAATTAGTAATTACAGTTGCTCCTCAAAAAGATATTTGTCCTCAGGGTAATACATATCCTATAAAAGCTGTTCCTATTACTAAAAACAAAATCAACACTCCTACTAATCATGTAGGAGTAAATAAATATGATCCGTAATATATTCCTCGTCCTACATGTAAGTAGATACAAATAAAAAAAAATGATGCTCCATTAGCATGAATAGTTCGTAATAATCAACCATAATTTACATCTCGACAAATATGATTTACTCTATAAAAAGCTAAATTAACATCAGCAGTATAATGTATGGCTAAGAATAATCCTGTTAGAATTTGAATGATTAAACATAGTCCTAATAAAGACCCAAAATTTCATCATCTTGAAATGTTAATAGGGGCAGGTAAATCGACTAATGCATTATTAGCAATTTTAAATAAAGGATGAGAAGTTCGTAAAGGTTTGTTCATTAATTTAAAATATTATTCGTAAAGGTCCTTTAAATAATTTAGTAATTTTTACAACTACAATTAAAGTAATTAATAAATAATTTATTAATAAAATTGTAATGAAATTTGTTGGAAAATTATATAATTTATTTAATGATAAAGAATTTTCTATAAAATAAGAGTTATTATTAAAAATTGATAATATTTCATTATTTCTTAAAAAAAAAGATAGTGAAGTTTTATCAATAATTAATGATAATATAAATAAAATAAACAATAAAATTATTGAAAATAATGTTAATTTAATTGATAAATTAAATATTTCATTAGAAGCTAAAGAAGTTACATAAATAAATAAAACTAATATTCCACCTAAAAAAATTAAAAATAAAATATATGAGTATCAAAATGTTTTTGTTATTAGGCCTGTAATTAAACAAATAAAAATAGTTTGAATTAATAGTGTAAGACCTATAGCTAAAGGATGAATTATATTTGAAAAAATAATTGTTGTTAAAAAAATTAGTGAATATAATATTAATTGAATAATATCAAGAGGTAGTTTATTTAAAATATTAATTTTGGGGATTAATGAAAAAGAATTTTCTTTTCTCTTGAAGTTTTAAAAGAAATAATCTTATTTTTGATTTACAAGACCAATGTTTTTATTAAACTATTAAAACTAATGATTATAATTTTATATTGAAGTTTACCTATAATTTTATTTATTTTAGGTTTATTTTGTTTTGTTTCTAATCGAAAGCATTTATTGTCTATACTATTAAGTTTAGAATTTATTGTTTTAATGTTATTTTTTATATTATTTATTTATTTAAATATATTAAATTATGAAAGATATTTTAGTATAATATTTTTAACTTTTAGAGTATGTGAAGGGGCTTTAGGTCTATCAATTTTAGTTTCTATAATTCGTACACATGGTAATGATTATTTTCAATCATTTAATATTATATAATGTTAAAAATTATTTTATTTTTAGTATTTTTATTGCCTGTATGTTTTATTAATAATATGTATTGAATGGTACAGGTTATATTATTTTTTATTAGTTTTATTTTTTTATTAATAAATAATTTTATAAATTATTGGTCAGAAATTTCTTATTTTTTAGGTTGTGATATACTTTCTTATGGGTTAGTAATACTTAGATTATGAATTTGTTCATTAATATTAATGGCTAGAGAAAGAGTTAATAAATATAATAATTATAAAAATTTATTTTTATTTAATGTTGTTATTTTATTATTATTATTAATTTTAACATTTAGAAGAATAAGATTATTTATATTTTATTTATTTTTTGAAAGAAGTTTAATTCCTACATTGTTTTTAATTTTGGGGTGAGGTTATCAACCTGAACGATTACAAGCTGGAGTTTATTTATTATTTTATACTTTATTAGTTTCTTTACCAATATTGATTGGAATTTTTTATGTAATAAATAAAACTGGTTCAATAAATTTTTATTTAATAAATAATTTTATATTTAATTATGATTTACTATATTTTTGTTTATTATGTGCTTTTTTAGTAAAAATACCTATGTTTTTAGTTCATCTTTGATTACCTAAGGCTCATGTAGAAGCTCCTGTTTCTGGTTCTATAATTTTGGCCGGAATTATATTAAAATTAGGGGGGTATGGTTTATTGCGAGTAATTTCTTTTATTTCATTAATAAATTTAAAATATAGATTTATTTGAATTAGAATTAGATTAGTAGGTGGAGTTTTAGTAAGTTTAGTTTGTTTACGTCAAACTGATTTAAAATCTTTAATTGCTTATTCTTCTGTTGCTCATATAGGAATTGTTTTAGCAGGGCTATTAACTATAACATATTGAGGGTTATCTGGTTCTTATACATTAATAATTGCTCATGGTTTATGTTCTTCTGGTTTATTTTGTTTAGCAAATATTTCTTATGAGCGGCTAGGTAGTCGTAGTTTATTAATCAATAAGGGTATATTAAATTTTATACCTTCTATAACTTTATGATGATTTTTATTAAGATCAGCAAATATAGCCGCTCCTCCTACTTTAAATTTATTAGGAGAAATTTCTTTATTAAATAGAATTGTTTCTTGATCTTGAGTTTCTATAATTATATTATCATTATTATCATTTTTTAGAGCAGCTTATACCTTATATTTATATTCTTTTAGTCAACATGGAAAGTTATTTTCTAGAGTTTATGCTTTTAGAGGAGGTAAAATTCGAGAATATTTATTAATATTATTACATTGATTACCGTTAAATTTATTAATTTTAAAGAGAAATTCTTGTATATTATGATTATATTTAAATAGTTTAATAAAAATACTAATTTGTGGTGTTAGTGATATGAATAAATTCATTTTAGATCGTGAAATATTTATCAATTTGTAGAATTAGATTTATTAATTTAATTTCTATTAGTTTTTCGTGTTTTTTATTAAGTTTATATTTTTTATTAAATAATATAATTTATTTTATTGAATGGGAAGTAGTTTCATTAAATTCAATATCAATTGTAATAACTTTTTTATTTGATTGAATAAGTTTATTATTTATATCTTTTGTTTTAATAATTGCTTCTTTAGTAATTTTTTATAGAAAAGAATATATAAGAGGTGATGAAAATATTAATCGATTTATTATATTGGTTTTAATATTTGTATTATCTATAATATTATTAATTATTAGACCAAATTTAATTAGAATTTTATTAGGATGAGATGGTTTAGGTTTAGTTTCTTATTGTTTAGTAATTTATTTTCAAAATATTAAATCTTATAATGCTGGTATATTAACAGCTTTATCAAATCGTATTGGAGATGTTGCTCTTCTTTTAGCTATTGCTTGAATATTAAATTATGGTAGATGAAATTATATTTTTTATTTAGAAGTTATACAAAATGAATTTGAAATATTAATAATTGGTAGATTAGTTATATTGGCTGCTATAACTAAAAGAGCACAAATTCCTTTTTCTTCTTGATTACCTGCTGCTATAGCTGCTCCTACTCCAGTTTCTGCTTTAGTTCATTCTTCAACTTTGGTTACAGCAGGGGTTTATTTATTAATTCGATTTAATATTGTTTTAAGATCTTCTTGATTGGGTCAATTATTACTATTATTGGCTTCATTAACAATATTTATATCTGGTCTTGGAGCTAATTTTGAATTTGATTTAAAAAAAATTATTGCTTTATCTACTTTAAGTCAATTAGGGCTAATAATAAGAATTTTATCAATAGGATTTTATAAATTAGCTATATTTCATTTATTAACCCATGCGTTATTTAAGGCTTTGCTTTTTATATGTGCTGGGGCTATTATTCATAATATAAATAATTCTCAAGATATTCGTTTAATGGGAGGTTTGAGAATTCATATACCTTTAACTTCTGCTTGTTTTAATGTATCTAATTTAGCTTTATGTGGTATGCCATTTTTAGCTGGATTTTACTCTAAGGATATAATTTTAGAAATTGTTATAATTAGAAATATTAATATATTTTCTTTCTTTTTATATTTTTTTTCAACAGGATTAACTGTTAGTTATTCTTTTCGTTTAGTTTATTATTCAATAACTGGAGATTTAAATTGTGGTAGTTTAAATATATTAAATGATGAAAGTTGAATTATATTACGAGGGATAATAGGTTTATTAATTATAAGAATTATTGGAGGTAGAATATTAAATTGATTAATTTTTCCTATTCCTTATATAATTTGTTTGCCTAAATTGATAAAATTTTTAACTTTATTTGTATGTATTTTTGGGGGGTTATTTGGTTATTTAATTTCTTTGACAAATTTATATTCATTAAATAAATCTTTATTAAATTATAATATTTCTGTATTTTTAGGTTCTATATGATTTATACCTTATATTAGAACTTATGGTATAATTTTTTATCCTTTAAATATAGGACAATTAGTTGTAAAGAGTTTTGATCAAGGATGATCAGAATATTTTGGGGGTCAACATTTGTATCAAAAATTAGTTAATTATTCTCAAGTTTTATTTTTAATACACAATAATAGTTTAAAAATTTATTTAATATTATTTGTATTTTGAATTTTAATTTTGTTAAATTTTTTATTATTTTTATATTCAAATAGCTTATAATTAGAGTATGACACTGAAGATGTTATGGAGATAAATTTATCTTTGAATATAGTGAATTAATTTTAGTAATTTATAAAAATAACATATTTTATTGTTACAATGAAAATGTAAAGTTTTATTTAAACTATATAAATAGAAGTATAAATGGAATTTAACCATTAAAAGAAAAAAGTTAGCAGCTTTTACTTGATCACCATACTTCCTTAATTGGAGTTTTTACTCAATAGTATCATTAACAGTGATATACCTCTTTTTGGTTTCAATTAAAGAATAAGGGTAAAATTACCTAAGGTTAGGTCGAAACTAACTGCAATTAATCGCTTCATATTCTTTTAAGGCAGATTGAAATTCAATACTTTTTGAATGCAAATCAAATGTTATAATTAACTACAGCCCTTTGTATTTAATTTGATCAATTTAATATTCCTTGGTTTCATTCGTGGTATAATCCAATTAATAAAATTAAAATAAATAAAATTGCAGTAGTTGATCAAATTAAAATATTAGAAAATTTTATAATTATAATTATTGGTAAAATTAAAGCAATTTCTACATCAAAAATTAAAAAAATAATAGTAATTAAAAAAAATCGAAGAGAAAATGGTAAACGAGATGAAGATTTTGGGTCAAATCCGCATTCAAATGGAGATCTTTTTTCTCGGTCAATGAAAGCTTTTTTTGATAGAATAGAAGCTAATAGTATTACAATTGTTGTAATTAATAAAATTAATAAAGCAATTAAAATAATTGAAAAAATTATCTATACTATTATTAATAGACCTTATGATTGGAAGTCAAATATACTTTTATACTATATAGATATAAATAAATTATCCACCTCATCAGTAAATTGTGATATATAAAAATAATCAAACTACATCAACAAAATGTCAATATCATGCAGCTGCTTCAAATCCAAAGTGATGATTTTTTGAGAAATGGTTATTTAAATGTCGTAATAAACATACTAATAAAAAAGTAGTTCCAATTAATACATGTACTCCATGAAATCCTGTAGCTATAAAAAAAGTTGATCCATAAACTGAATCAGCAATAGTAAATGGGGCTTCAATATATTCATAAGCTTGTAAAATTGTAAAATAAATTCCTAATAATACAGTAAAAAATAATCCTTGAGTTGTTTGTGAATGATTATTTTCTATTAAACTATGATGAGCTCATGTAACAGTTACTCCTGATGCCAATAAAATAGCAGTATTTAAAAGAGGAATTTGAAATGGGTTAAATGAAATAATTCCAGCCGGTGGTCATGAAGCTCCTAATTCGATAGCTGGGGATAATCTTCTGTGAAAAAAAGCTCAAAAAAATCTAACAAAAAATAAAACTTCTGATAAAATAAATAAAATTATTCCTCATCGTAGTCCGATTGTAACTGCGTAAGTGTGAAGTCCTTGGTATGTTCCTTCACGAGATACATCTCGTCATCATTGATAAACTGTTAAAATAGTAATAATATTACCTAAAAAAAATAAAGAGATATCATATTGATGGAATCATTTTACTATCCCTGAAACTGTTGTTATTGCTCCAATTGCTCCTGTAAGTGGTCAAGGGCTATAATCCACTAAATGAAATGGGTGATTTGAATGTGTAGACATTAATTAACTTCTCTAGAGTATAAAGTTCTTAAAACTGCAAATACATAAGATTGAATTATAGCTACAGCTGATTCTAATACTAATAAAGCAATTTGTGCAGCTAATAGAAGACTAACAAGTAAATATGATATAGAAGGCCCTGTATTTCCAAGTAAAGTTAATAATAAATGACCTGCAATTATATTAGCAGTAAGTCGAACTGCTAAAGTTCCTGGTCGAATTACATTTCTAATTGTTTCAATACATACTATAAAAGGCATAAGAACAGCAGGTGTTCCTTGTGGAACTAAATGAGCAAATATATGTTGTGTATGATTAATTCATCCATATAGTATAAAACATAATCATAAAGGTAAAGCTAAAGTTAATGTTAAAGTTAAATGACTTGTTCTAGTAAAAATATAAGGGAATAATCCTATAAAATTATTAAATAAAATTAATGAAAATAAAGAAATAAAAATAAATGTTGATCCATTATGACCAGTTGGTCCTAGTAAAGTTTTAAATTCTTTGTGTAATGTTAATAAAATTGAATTTCAGAAAATATTATAACGAGATGGTATTAATCAATAAATTGAAGGAATTATTAATAATCCTAAGAATGTTCTTAATCAATTTAAAGATAAACCAAAAATTGCTGAAGGGTCAAATACAGAAAATAAATTTGTTATCATTTTCAATTTATTGAATTTAAATTAATATTTTTTAATTCATTAGATTTAGGTGAAGATGGTATATAAGAATAATAATTAATTGAACAAAATAAAATAAAAACAATAGAAAATAAAATAAATAATAATAATCATCTAATTGGTGCTATTTGTGGAATTAAAAAATATTAATAATTTAATAATTTTAGTTTGACATACTAATGTTATAATTTTAACTAATTTTTTAATTTTTTTTATATATATATATATATATATAAAAAAATCATTAGAAGTAAGTGCTAATTTACTATAAGATGGTTTAAGAGACCAGTACTTGCTTTCAGTCATCTAATGAAGAATTATTTCTAGAAATTCATTTAATAAAATAATTTACAGGAACTCTTTCAATAACAATTGGTATAAAACTATGATTAGCTCCACAAATTTCTGAACATTGTCCATAAAATAATCCTGGTCGATTAATGAAAAAATTAGTTTGATTTAAACGTCCAGGTGTTCCATCAACCTTAACTCCTAAAGCTGGGATTGTTCAAGAATGAATTACATCTGCGGCTGTTACTAAAATTCGAATTTGAGAATTTATTGGAAGGACAATTCGATTATCTACATCTAATAATCGAAAACCGTCTGTTGCTAATTCATTTGTTGGAATTATATAAGAGTCAAATTCAATATTATTAAAATCTGAGTATTCATAACTTCAATATCATTGATGACCAATTCTTTTTAAAGTTACAGATGGTTCATTAATTTCATCTAATAAATATAATAATCGTAAAGATGGAAAAGCAATAAATAATAAAATAATAGCAGGTAAAATAGTTCAAATTATTTCAATTAATTGTCCGTGTAAAAGAAATCGATTTACATAATTATTAAAAAATAATATAAATATTAAATATCCTACTAATACAGTAATTATTACTAAAATCAATAGTGCATGATCATGAAAAAAAATTAATTGTTCCATTAAAGGAGAAGCTCTATCTTGTAAATTTAAGTTAGCTCATGTAGACATTTATTTTTCTAATAAAAGTAAAATACTTTATATATGGAGCTTAAATCCATTGCACTAATCTGCCATATTAGAAATTAATTTGTTAATAGTGGTAATTCAGAATAACTATGTTCAGCAGGAGGAGTATTTTGGTATCATTCAATTGATGAGTTTAATTGAACAGGATAAATTACTTGACGTTGAGATACTAATCTTTCTCAAATAATGTAGAAAAAAAATAAAATTCCTAATAATGAAATAGTTGACCCAATTGTTGATACTACATTTCAAGTTGTATAAGCATCTGGATAATCTGAATAACGTCGAGGTATTCCTGCTAACCCTAAAAAATGTTGAGGAAAAAATGTTAAATTTACTCCAATAAATATAATAATAAATTGACTTTTTAATCATTTTACATTTAATGTTAAACCTGTAAATAAAGGGTATCAATGAATAAATCCTGCTATAATAGCAAATACTGCTCCTATTGATAATACATAATGAAAGTGGGCTACAACATAATATGTATCATGAAGAATAATATCAACTGAAGAATTAGCTAATACTACTCCTGTTAAACCTCCAACAGTAAATAAAAATACAAATCCTAAAGCTCATAAAATAGCTGGGGAATAAGTTAATTGAGTTCCATGAAGAGTAGCTAATCATCTAAAAATTTTAATTCCAGTAGGTACAGCAATAATTATAGTTGCTGATGTAAAGTAGGCTCGAGTGTCTACGTCTATTCCTACTGTAAATATGTGGTGAGCTCAAACAATAAATCCTAAAAGTCCAATTGCTAATATAGCATAAATTATTCCTAATGAACCAAATGTTTCCTTTTTACCAGCTTCTTGACTAATAATATGAGAAATTATTCCAAATCCTGGTAAAATTAAAATATAAACTTCTGGGTGCCCAAAAAATCAAAATAAATGTTGATATAAAATTGGATCTCCTCCTCCAGCTGGGTCAAAAAATGAAGTATTTAAATTTCGGTCAGTTAATAACATAGTAATTGCTCCAGCTAAGACTGGTAAAGATAATAATAATAATAATGCTGTAATTACTACTGATCACACAAATAAAGGTATTCGGTCTAAAGTAATTCCTGTAGATCGTATATTAATTACTGTTGTAATAAAATTTACAGCTCCTAAAATTGAAGAAATTCCAGCTAGGTGTAATGAAAAAATTGCTAAATCTACTGAAGCTCCTCCATGAGCAATTCCAGATGAAAGAGGAGGGTAAACTGTTCAACCTGTACCAGCCCCATTTTCCACTATACTTCTGACTAATAATAATGAAAGAGCAGGTGGAAGAAGTCAAAATCTTATATTATTTATTCGTGGAAATGCTATATCTGGGGCTCCTAATATTAAAGGAACTAACCAGTTTCCAAATCCTCCAATTATAATTGGTATTACTATAAAAAAAATTATAATAAAAGCATGTGCTGTGACAATTACATTATAAATTTGATCATCTCCAATTAAAGCTCCTGGATGACCTAATTCAGCTCGAATTAAAATTCTTAGGGATGTTCCTACTATTCCAGCTCAAGCCCCAAAAATAAAATATAATGTTCCAATATCTTTATGATTTGTTGAAAATAATCATTGTCGCGATTAAGATTAAGTGGCTGAAGTTTAGGCAATAGATTGTAAATCTATTTATAAGAAAAATTCTTCTTAATCAAAATCTAACAAAATTTTTGGTCTTATAGTCAACAATGACATCAAACTGCAATTTTGAAGGAGTAAAAAAATTACTAAGGCTTAAAGGATATTCCTATATTTACAGCTTTGAAGGCTATTAGTTTTATTAACTTAAAGCCTTATAGTATAAAAAAAAATACAGAAATTAGGAATAATCCAAAAATTGAAAAAAATGTTATAATTAAATATAAATTTATATTTAAACTATTTATGTTTAATGTTGTTATTCAATTATTTTCAAAATAGTTTAATATAAAAGCTGAATAACAAATTCGTAAATAAAAAAATAAGGTGATTAAAGTTGCTATTATTATTACTGTCAATAAAAAATATTGATTACATAAAGTAAGTTGTTGAATAACTAATCATTTAGGTAAAAATCCTAAAAATGGAGGCAATCCACCTAATGATAAAAAATTTATAAATAATGTAAATTTTAAAATTTTTCTATTAGTAAATCAAGAAAATAATTGATTTAAATGAAATAATTTAAAAATATTAAATATAAATGTTAAAATTAAAGATAAAAAAGAATAAAAAATAAAATAGACCAATCAAATTGATTCTCTAATTATAAGTGAACTTAATATCCACCCTAAATGATTAATTGAAGAAAAAGCCATTAATTTTCGTAATGAAGTTTGGTTTAATCCACCAATAGCTCCTACAATTACTGATAAAATTACTCTAATAATTAATAACTCTTTAATATTTAAATAAGAAATTAATATTAATGGAGCAATTTTTTGTCAAGTTATTAGTAATAAAGCATTTATTCAATTTAATCCTTCTATTATATTAGGAAATCAAAAATGAAAAGGGGCGGCCCCTCTTTTTAACAATAATGAAGATATAATAATTATAGAAATAAAAGATTCATTAATTTCTCTATTAATATTATTTTTCAATATTAATAAAATTACTGAAAACAATAATACAGTTGATGCTATAGCTTGGGTTAAAAAATATTTTAAAGAAGATTCAGTAGATACTAAATTATTATTATCTCTTATTAGGGGGATAAAAGATAACAAATTAATTTCAAGACCTATTCAAGCTCCTAACCAAGAATTAGATGTGACTGTAATTAAAGTTCCAATAATTATAATTGTAATAAATAAAATTTTTGATGAATTATTAAAAATTAAAAAGAAAAGGAGTATAACCTTTATAAATGGGGTATGAACCCAGTAGCTTAATTAGCTTATCTTTTTGTAGTATATATATATATATATTTTGGTGTATGATGCACAAAAGTTTTTGATACTTTTAGAAATAGTTTAATTCTATTAAATATAAAAGCTTTATAATAAAAAACATAAAAATGTGTCAATGAATGCAGAAAACTGCATGATTTACCCTATCAAGATAACCCTTTTTATCAGGCAATTCATTAATAATAAAGTTTCCATCTTTTTTTTTTTTTTTTTTCTTTATTATCAATTTTTGTAAAAAATACATTTTTAAAAAATTGTTTAAATTTAAGTTAGTAATTTATTTTAGTTGTAATTTTTTTTTTATTATTAATTAAATGAAGATATTTAAAAATTTCTATATATATATATATGTTATATAAATTATCAACTATATATAAATATATAATTATATATTAATTTATTAAATTATTATATATTTATGTAATTAATTAATATTAGAAAAATATAAGAATATAGATTTTTTTTACATAATATATTAACATTTTTGGATTGTGAAATTTTTTATTTAAATTGTTAACTATATAATAATATATTAAATATTTATATATATATAGATTATCTATTAATCTTGAACTTAGTATACAAAAAATTTTTTTAAAAAAAAAAAAGATGTTTATTCTTTAATAGTTTTGTTTTTATTTTATTAATTAATTATAATTATTTAAATATATAATTTATAGCATTATATATTTATTTTTGTTTATTTAAATAAAATTATTTAAAAAAATTCTTAATTTTATAATTATATATTGTAAAAATATATTATTTATATATTATTGTGTATTTAAATATTAAATTATTAATTTTTATTATTAATATATGATTTTTATTGTTTTATTTTGTTATTTTTAAAAATAAAAATAATATTAAATTAATTAAATTTTTTAATAAATTGGTTATTAGGGGAATTTATTTATCAGATTAAGTGATTAAAATTAATTATTATTAAATAATTAATTTTTTAGAAAATAATTAATAAATTTTATTATTATTGTGATAATAAATTTTAAAAATTTAAATAATTTAATTTAATTATTAAAATAATTAATATAAAAATTAAGAATTTTTTGATATTTTATTAGTTGTTTGTGGTTATTAAAAATATACATTGTAAATTATATTTTATAAAAATATAATATTTATAAATTATTATAAAATTAATTAATAAATTATTAATTTTTATTATTTATATCTAAATTTTATTATTTTATTTAATTGTATTAAAAAATAAAAATAATATTAAATTAATTAGTTTTTATAAATTGGTTATTAGGGGAATTTATTTATCAGATTAAGTAATTAAATTTAATTATTATTGAATTTTTTATTTTTTAGGAATCAATTAATAAATTTTATTATTTTTATAATTATAAATTTTTAAAAGTTTTATAATTAAATTTAATTATTAAAAAATAATTTATATAAAAATAAAAAAAAATATTTTTTTAAAAATTAATTATTAAAGTTTTATTTTGGCTTAAAAATTTGTTATTAATTTGATTTATATGTAAATTTTTGTGTGAAAATTTATTTATTTTAATAATAAATAAAAATGTTATTATTCGCAGTAATTAATATTATATTTTAAAGAAATTTAGATATAGCAATATAAAAGAGTATTGACTAAATTGGTGCCAGCAGTCGCGGTTACACCAATAATACAAATAAATTTTTTTAGTATTAATTAAATTGATTATTAAAAATAAAAATAAATATATTAAGTGAAATTTTATATTTAAAATATTTTTTTAAAAAATAATTGAAGTTAAAAAATTTTAATTAAAAACTAGGATTAGATACCCTATTATTTAAAATGTAATTAATTTACTAAAGTAGTAATAGTTATGTTCTTGAAACTTAAAAAATTTGGCGGTATTTTAGTCTATCCAGAGGAACCTGTTTTGTAATCGATAATCCACGTTGGACCTTGCTTAAGTTTGTAATCAGTTTATATACCGTCGTTATCAGAATATTTTATAAGAATAATAATATTCAATAATTTTAATTAAAATTTATATCAGATCAAGGTGTAGCTTATATTTAAGTAATAATGGGTTACAATAAAATTATTTAAACGAATAAAATTATGAAAAAGTTTTTGAAGGTGGATTTGGTAGTAAAATTATAAAGATTAATAATTTGATTTTAGCTCTAGAATATGTACACATCGCCCGTCGCTCTTATTATTAAGGTAAGATAAGTCGTAACATAGTAGATGTACTGGAAAGTGTATCTAGAATGACAATTTAAAGCTTATTAAGTAAAGTATTTCATTTACATTGAAAAGATTTTTGTGCAAATCAATATAAATTGATTAAATTTTATTTATTAATTATTAATATAAAAATTTTTTAATATTAGAAATAACTATAAATTTTAAGTGTTTTAGTATTGTTTAAAGAAAAAATAAATTTAATAATAGTTTAATAGTATTGTAAAAGAAAATTGAAATAATTTGAAAAATTTTTATTATATAAGAAAATTTAATTTATTGTACCTTGTGTATCAGCGTTTATTAAATAAAAAATAAATATTTATTTTTCTCGATTTTAAAAGAGTTAATATAATATGTAAGTTAATGTGACAAAATTATTTAAAATATTATATTAGAAATGAAATGTTATTCGTTTTTAATGGTATCTAGTTTTTCAAGAAATAAATTTAATTTAGAAATTATAAATTTATTTAATTATTTAAAGAATTAAATAATTTTATAATTTTAATATAATAATAATAAACAAATAATATAATTTATTTGTCTGGTCTGTCTGTCTGGTCTGTCTTTCTGGTCTGTCTTTCTGGTCTGTCTGGTCTGTCTGTCTGGTCTGTCTGTCTGGTCTGACTGTCTGGTCTGTCTGTCTGGTCGGTCTGTCTGGTCTGTCTGTCTGGTCTGTCTGGTCTGTCTGGTCTGTCTGGTCTGTCTGGTTTGTCTGGTCTGTCTGGTCTGTCTGGTCTGTCTGGTCTGTCTGGTCTGTCTGGTCTGTCTGGTCTGTCTGGTCTGTCTGGTCTGTCTGGTCTGTCTGGTCTGTCTGGTCTGGTCTGGTCTGGTCTGGTCTGGTCTGTCTGTCTGGTCTGGTCTGGTCTGGTCTGGTCTGGTCTGGTCTGGTCTGGTCTGGTCTGGTCTGGTCTGGTCTGGTCTGGTCTGGTCTGGTCTGGTCTGGTCTGTCTGTCTGGTCTGTCTGTCTGGTCTGTCTGTCTGGTCTGTCTGTCTGTTAATTAATGTAAAAAAGAATTTAAAGTAAGTTGTGAAAAAGGAGAAAAAAAAAAAAAAATAGAAAAAAATTAAAATATTGTAAATTTATGTAATATTATTGTAAAATTATTGTATTTAATTGTATTAAAAAATTAAAAAAATAGATAATGGTTCTGGTCTGGTCTGGTCTGGTCTGGTCTGGTCTGGTCTGGTCTGGTCTGGTCTGGTCTGGTCTGGTCTGGTCTGGTCTGGTCTGGTCTGGTCTGGTCTGGTCTGGTCTGGTCTGGTCTGGTCTGGTCTGGTCTGGTCTGGTCTGGTCTGGTCTGGTCTGGTCTGGTCTGGTCTGGTCTGGTCTGGTCTGGTCTGGTCTGGTCTGGTCTGGTCTGGTCTGGTCTGGTCTGGTCTGGTCTGGTCTGGTCTGGTCTGGTCTGGTCTGGTCTGGTCTGGTCTGGTCTGGTCTGGTCTGGTCTGGTCTGGTCTGGTCTGGTCTGGTCTGGTCTGGTCTGGTCTGGTCTGGTCTGGTCTGGTCTGGTCTGGTCTGGTCTGGTCTGGTCTGGTCTGGTCTGGTCTGGTCTGGTCTGGTCTGGTCTGGTCTGGTCTGGTCTGGTCTGGTCTGGTCTGGTCTGGTCTGGTCTGGTCTGGTCTGGTCTGGTCTGATCTGGTCTGGTCTGGTCTGGTCTGGTCTGGTCTGGTCTGGTCTGGTCTGGTCTGGTCTGGTCTGGTCTGGTCTGGTCTGGTCTGGTCTGGTCTGGTCTGGTCTGGTCTGGTCTGGTCTGGTCTGGTCTGGTCTGGTCTGGTCTGGTCTGGTCTGGTCTGGTCTGGTCTGGTCTGGTCTGGTCTGGTCTGGTCTGGTCTGGTCTGGTCTGGTCTGGTCTGGTCTGGTCTGGTCTGGTCTGGTCTGGTCTGGTCTGGTCTGGTCTGGTCTGGTCTGGTCTGGTCTGGTCTGGTCTGGTCTGGTCTGGTCTGGTCTGGTCTGGTCTGGTCTGGTCTGGTCTGGTCTGGTCTGGTCTGGTCTGGTCTGGTCTGGTCTGGTCTGGTCTGGTCTGGTCTGGTCTGGTCTGGTCTGGTCTGGTCTGGTCTGGTCTGGTCTGGTCTGGTCTGGTCTGGTCTGGTCTGGTCTGGTCTGGTCTGGTCTGGTCTGGTCTGGTCTGGTCTGGTCTGGTCTGGTCTGGTCTGGTCTGGTCTGGTCTGGTCTGGTCTGGTCTGGTCTGGTCTGGTCTGGTCTGGTCTGGTCTGGTCTGGTCTGGTCTGGTCTGGTCTGGTCTGGTCTGGTCTGGTCTGGTCTGGTCTGGTCTGGTCTGGTCTGGTCTGGTCTGGTCTGGTCTGGTCTGGTCTGGTCTGGTCTGGTCTGGTCTGGTCTGGTCTGGTCTGGTCTGGTCTGGTCTGGTCTGGTCTGGTCTGGTCTGGTCTGGTCTGGTCTGGTCTGGTCTGGTCTGGTCTGGTCTGGTCTGGTCTGGTCTGGTCTGGTCTGGTCTGGTCTGGTCTGGTCTGGTCTGGTCTGGTCTGGTCTGGTCTGGTCTGGTCTGGTCTGGTCTGGTCTGGTCTGGTCTGGTCTGGTCTGGTCTGGTCTGGTCTGGTCTGGTCTGGTCTGGTCTGGTCTGGTCTGGTCTGGTCTGGTCTGGTCTGGTCTGGTCTGGTCTGGTCTGGTCTGGTCTGGTCTGGTCTGGTCTGGTCTGGTCTGGTCTGGTCTGGTCTGGTCTGGTCTGGTCTGGTCTGGTCTGGTCTGGTCTGGTCTGGTCTGGTCTGGTCTGGTCTGGTCTGGTCTGGTCTGGTCTGGTCTGGTCTGGTCTGGTCTGGTCTGGTCTGGTCTGGTCTGGTCTGGTCTGGTCTGGTCTGGTCTGGTCTGGTCTGGTCTGGTCTGGTCTGGTCTGGTCTGGTCTGGTCTGGTCTGGTCTGGTCTGGTCTGGTCTGGTCTGGTCTGGTCTGGTCTGGTCTGGTCTGGTCTGGTCTGGTCTGGTCTGGTCTGGTTTGGTTTGGTTTGTGATTTCAGGTGATTTGGTGGCAGCTTTGAGTGCCAAAACCTATGAAAAGACTTTAAAAGAAAAGATTAAACATAACGGTTTTCCAAACATCAGGGTTTATTATTTTTCGTTTATTCTCTTGCATGGTTTTTTAACAGATTGTACAAATCCCATTGATAACAAATTACATATTCATTGAATCCAGATATTATATATTTTTATTTCCAATTATTATTTGACATCGTAGTATAACGACCTTAATAAGGTAAAATAAGAAATTGAAGAACTTAAGATCTAAATAAAATATAGTGAGTACTTGAATAAATAATTTATTAGTATAAATATACAAACCGCAGAAAAACTTTGTAGTGACAAAGTTGAAAATTTAAATGCTGTTATTTTAATTGGCTTCTGACTGCAAAGAATCATAAAGCTTATGTGTTGTTGAAAATATTTATAAGTGTCTTCATGTAAATGAAAACTTAAACTTTCCCAGTTACAACTATAGAAGCACTGAGCTGTTAAAGAGGACTTTGAATAAAACGATATAAGTAGGTTAGAAATATTTACGTATTATTACTCACATGACTTATTAACGTGTCTCCGTTTTCGCAAAGTATATATAATTGAGAAATCGCCGATAATATATATACAAGAAACTTTACATAATCGCCAATAAATAAATTTTTACCCTGCGAAAAAGCGAAGAAAATAATTTGTATGTTTGTTTAAAATTTTAAAAGTTGTAATACTATTATTTTGGTCCTAAATGTGTATCGCAGTGATATAAATTGTTTTGATACACGTTTATTTCTAATGCACGCAGCCCTAGGCAAACCGGAAGTCAAGCATCCACTGTAAGATCAAGAGTAACAGGGTGCTTCTTTTAGGTTTTCAATTGTAATCTTAGAGATTGTCAAAAATCATCTACCTTGCAAATGGGTGTACATAGACTATCCACCGACCAATTCGATCTAATTAATCCTTTTGATTCATAAGCCACTGCACTGAAGCTTGATCAGTGGCCACTTTAAAATGTAAACCTTTAATATACGCCTGACGCCTTTGACTACTGTTAATTTCTTTAATAATTCTTTGATCATATTGTGTTCAATTGTCATTTCATTTCCACTGGTCTGGTCTGGTCTGGTCTGGTCTGGTCTGGTCTGGTCTTGTCTGGTCTGGTTTGGTTTGGTTTGTGATTTCAGGTGATTTGGTGGCAGCTTTGAGTGCCAAAACCTATGAAAAGACTTTAAAAGAAAAGATTAAACATAACGGTTTTCCAAACATCAGGGTTTATTATTTTTCGTTTATTCTCTTGCATGATTTTTTAACAGATTGTACAAATCCCATTGATAACAAATTACATATTCATTGAATCCAGATATTATATATTTTTATTTCCAATTATTATTTGACATCGTAGTATAACGACCTTAATAAGGTAAAATAAGAAATTGAAGAACTTAAGATCTAAATAAAATATAGTGAGTACTTGAATAAATAATTTATTAGTATAAATATACAAACCGCAGAAAAACTTTGTAGTGACAAAGTTGAAAATTTAAATGCTGTTATTTTAATTGGCTTCTGACTGCAAAGAATCATAAAGCTTATGTGTTGTTGAAAATATTTATAAGTGTCTTCATGTAAATGAAAACTTAAACTTTCCCAGTTACAACTATAGAAGCACTGAGCTGTTAAAGAGGACTTTGAATAAAACGATATAAGTAGGTTAGAAATATTTACGTATTATTACTCACATGACTTATTAACGTGTCTCCGTTTTCGCAAAGTATATATAATTGAGAAATCGCCGATAATATATATACAAGAAACTTTACATAATCGCCAATAAATAAATTTTTACCCTGCGAAAAAAGCGAAGAAAATAATTTGTATGTTTGTTTAAAATTTTAAAAGTTGTAATACTATTATTTTGGTCCTAAATGTGTATCGCAGTGATATAAATTGTTTTGATACACGTTTATTTCTAATGCACGCAGCCCTAGGCAAACCGGAAGTCAAGCATCCACTGTAAGATCAAGAGTAACAGGGTGCTTCTTTTAGGTTTTCAATTGTAATCTTAGAGATTGTCAAAAATCATCTACCTTGCAAATGGGTGTACATAGACTATCCACCGACCAATTCGATCTAATTAATCCTTTTGATTCATAAGCCACTGCACTGAAGCTTGATCAGTGGCCACTTTAAAATGTAAACCTTTAATATACGCCTGACGCCTTTGACTACTGTTAATTTCTTTAATAATTCTTTGATCATATTGTGATCAATTGTCATTTCATTTCCACTCTCGTTGGCTTGTGCCAAAACATATGCTTACATTAATATATGCTTACATTAAACAGTAATAGGAAGGGTCCTCAGGTGGGGGAGTATACAGTGTCTTAGAAGGTGTCAACTTGCTTTTGCAATCAGCAAATGCTTTTTCTGACTCCGGATCCTATTCTGAAGATATATTTTTCGAAAACTATTAAGTTAACGGGAAACTAACAGTGTCAGTAATTATCACGAAAAAATCTATACTCTCCTGTTAAACACAGATCGTCGAGATGCTGAAGACGGTAATTTAATGATAGCCCAAACTTTTCCGGTATTTGTTTTAAGTTCACCAGATTCAATCGTAAATTTTTCACATGTATGGTTCAATTCACTTTCCTAAGAGCCACATAAGGCTCAAAATCTTCAAATAAGATAAGAAGATAGTCCAGATATACAAAAATTCTGGTGCGTAGATTAGCCGGAAATACATTGCCCAAACGAAATTTCTCCGCATCTTACTATGACACTATTGCAGCTCAAGTGTTGGTCGACTCCTCCATGATGCCTAGGTTCAACATCCACTTTCTCATACATCAACTTCCTAACCGCTCGTAATATTGGTTAATGTCTCTGCCTTTTTCTAACCTACATTAATAGCGGCTTAACGAGAGTACAACCCAAGCTTTCCTTATTAAATGATCGAAATTTGCTATTAACCCTTTGAGAGTACTTTACTGATTGAGTTTCAAAATATGCATTCTTTGACTTTCCTCTAATTTATTCTTATCCTTTATCATTTGTAACATATTACGAAGATATACATTCTACATATCTCTGAACCCGCGGATGGTCGATACTTTCTGGCACTGCACTCGATAAAGCCGGCTACGCTTATTCTGGGAGATATGGGGGGGTTACACCAATAAATGTGCAGAAAAATATGCTGGCTGTGTTTACAAAAATAATATTTGAATTCGCGTGCTTGGTTGCTAATTCAAATCCCAATGCATAGGCGACGTGACAAAGAGGATTGAATAGAAATAGATAAGAGGAGAAGAAAAGGAAAATAGAAGATGGCTAAACTGAATCGGCTCGATCATGTTCAGCTGGCCGCTGTTGTTGCTCAGCTATTTCGTTTGCCCGCCCTACCATGACCATTTCGTCCGCTTGGTTGTGGTGATGTCCACAAATGGTCCCAAAGATCGAGTCGACTATCTAATTCCCTACCCTGCTTTCCCTAGGCATGACCCTATCAAATAACTCTAGCAAGATTTCATATTATGACTTAACATTTATTAATTATTGTCTAATATTATGTCTAACAAATACATCTATTGTTTAACAGGAGAAAAAATGCGAGAATGAGGCTGTTGAGGGTTAATAACATGTAATATATATATAATTATATAATTTGGTTTATTCGTAAGTAAAAAAATATAAATTTATTTTTACCGAATTTAGTTTTACAAGTTATTTGTATTTGAAGAACACCGACCCGAATAGTTTTAGGTCTCAAACTGAACTTAACTTATTGATCTGGATTGATTTACGATCAACCCTCGGTCTCGAGCTTTTTGGATGTGGACTTTGGACTTAGGGTCCTATGAGAATTTCGGAGAAAGCTTTGGAGTTCTTGATTTTAATTTACTCTTGGATTCAAGTGCGTTTGCTCTTGGATACAAGTGATCTTTGATTTTGGTCTTCCGATCTTGTAATCTAACACTTTTGTTTTCGAGTTTAACGAGTCCGAGCTTTGAACGTGGGAACGTGACAATTGGGTGAAGACTTAGGCAATAAAATGTTTAGTCTACCAGTGGGTGAAATGTTTACATCCTGTTTTGGATTTTTGGGGTTTTTTCCATTTGGAGGATTCGAATGACAGTCTAATTCATTTTGGGAATTTTCCATCTGGACT
This sequence comes from Drosophila merina, assembly GCA_035047645.1. Lineage (NCBI taxonomy): Eukaryota > Metazoa > Arthropoda > Insecta > Diptera > Drosophilidae > Drosophila > Drosophila merina. Next base: position 759,932 of record JAWNPH010000062.1, on the reverse strand, counting down.
TGTCTTGAGGATTCGAATAACAGTCTGGTTCTTATCTGGTATTGGCTGGATAGCAAAGGGTAACATAGGATGTATTGGTTTAATAGTGTAGGGTAGTGTGAGGTTACATTTTATGTGTCTACTTATATAGTAGGCGTGTGGTTTATGTAGGCATATACTAAGGGTACTGTGGATATGTCACTCCCCCAACCATTGAATTTGGCCTGTCCTCAGGCAGTTAAATTTGGGTAAATCATAATGTTGTTTTCTGGTTGAATTTGATCTTTTACATTGATGTTAGGGTTCGTATGTTCTTCGTTTTGAGTATTAGAGTATTTTACAATTAATTTCTTAGGTATATTCCTAAATTTATACGCTAAATACAGAGTCAAGCTAATGATTGTAATGACAAATGTCGTGATACTTATAATTTGGAATACATTGTAGTATTTTACATGTGAGTTTATTATCTCTTTAGTGTGCAAATATGCCATAGGCTCTAATTTTGTGACATTATTAGTGATATAAACTGTTTGTGTAAAATCTGCTAAGTTGTTTGAAATTATAAATTCATTCAATTCATAATTTGAGTTGTACAATTTTTTATTTTTATGATATTGTTGCCAGATGCTATAATTTTGTTGTTGGTGCAATCTTGATTTATTATTGTTTCTGGTAAATTCCAGGTAATTAGAATATTTGGCTCTATGTAATTTACTTGAAAGTTTTTGTGAGTTTTTGTATATTTACAATGGGTTGGTTCCTGTTTTATAATTCCAACTATACATTTGTCAAATATAATCTTTTCTGTATCTTTGTGATATACCTGATTATTATAAATGTAGAATTTATCAGATGTATGCTCAGTTAGAATGTAACCATGCTCGTCTGGATAAGGTACTACTTGGAAAATCGGAATTTTTGCAATATTGCTAAGGGACATGAGAAATAATTAAGATTTCTTTTGTATCTGTTTTAAGCCATGTTGATGTTTTTATTTTCAAAATTTTCTCTGAATTTATTTGTTTTAAATAATCGTGTTTTAACAATTTTGGGTTAAAGATTCCCAGCCTGGTTAATTGCATACCTAGTTCAATGTCTTCTAGATATTCGGTGAACTGTTGCAAGTTGAAAATCAATATTGCTATTTGTTGATCTTTGGCGTTCTTTGCTCTGAGCTTAGTAATAACGTCAATTCCACTGTTGATTACGTCTATTACCGTGTCTAAACCATGTTTCTATACTGTATTCTCTGACAAGTTACTAATTCTTTCTTCTAGCTCATCTTTATCGTTTTGGTCTAAAGTGCCAAATAAATACTTCTATGCTGTTCCTATCACATTTAAAAGACCTCTTTTATGTCTCTTAATAATTCGTAACCCATTAATTTCTCGCTTTAATTTTTCCACTAAAAATTGCACTTGTGGTACTCTAGAAAAATACCTTGCTTCTTCTACTAGGTTTTCGAACGTTAACATTGTCTTTTTTATGTTTATACTCAAAGAATGGTAGTCGTAGTTTATGGGGATTTCCACTGTTCCTGTTTGGAATATTATGTATCCATTTTTCGCACTAAGTGGGCTTACTTCAATATTGCTGCTTTGGACCATGTTGATAAAGGAGATCATACAAATAAGCACTATTGGAATGTTTAGTCCTTTACTCCTCTTCGACTGCCCTGGAATTATCGTATTAACTCTTATTAATCTTCTTTTGCTTTTTAAACTTAAATTTATAATGTACGATTTTCCTGCCTCGATTTGTTTCTTCAAAGTGTTGACTATAAACTTGTTCAATCCTTCCTGTTTTCTTAAATGGATTGGTAATTTTACTTTTTACCAGTGGGGTTTGCATAGGAAAAATATAGATTTTACATCAACCTCAAAATCATGTCTCTTTTTATTGAGCTGCGCGATTTTGTCGATTTTGTTCTGTTGTACGTTAAAGTCTGGGCTTCCTGCATATAGAAAAATATCTGCTGGAGATCGTTCAGTAGTGCTATGTACTGTTTTGTGATTATAGATGTATAAGATTGTTTCAAATCTTGTGCATCTATCTTTGATATTTTGTTCACTACCGATGATTCTCAATTTTTCATTTACCGTCTTATGAAACCTTTCAATGTCAGATACGCCATTTTTATTTGTTGTGACGGAGATATTTACACCTTCGGATTTTAACCAGTTTTGTAAAGCTACACACATGAATGCTGAATCTTTATCTGCCTTTATCTCTTGGGGTTTTCCCATGTCCCATGAATATCTTTATAATGGCTCTTTTTGCTTCCAGCCAATCTCTACTTTTTACTTCAATTAGTGATGCAAATTTTTGAATAGATATCAATGCAAGATAAGAAGATTTGATTTCCGGTGAGATAAAAATCTATTACATACTTTTCTCTAGCATTCATTATTTCTGGTGTGGTTTCGTAACTTAATTTCGTATCTCTATGTTCCTTTTTTCGCTATGTTACAAATCTCACATTCGTTGATAATATTTTGAATTAACTTTTGACTATCCGGGTAATAGTATTTTTCTTTAAACCAATTAATAGTTTTTTGTATACCTGGATGTAGAACTTCTTTATGTCTTTTTAGTATTAAATCTTTAAATTCTGCATATGTGAGTATGTCAATTAGTTTCTTTGTACATCTCAACAGTTTTGTGAAATTGTTGGGACTTATGATTTCGGTATAGGCCCTTTGGAAAATCAGAAAGTCATTATCATTAGAGAAGAATATAGCGCTTTTCTTTGTGCACACATACTCTTTAATGATGTTTTTAGCAAGTTCAAGTGTCATTTCTTTGTAAGTTATTTTGATTTTTAGTTTCTGGAATAAATGGTTAACACTTGTTGTATAGCTATCGCCTCTTTCTATCTCTATTTGTCGAGAGAATAAATTGATTGGTCGTTCCGTTATTGATATGTAATTCAAATTATCTTCAGCTGCACTATGTATAGTTGCATTTGCACTATGGGCGACTTCACCTAGCAAGGCTTCTTCAATTTTTGTGCGGGAAAGAGCATCCGCTACATAATTTTCTTTGCCAGGAAGATATTTGATTTTGTAATCGAATTCGTTTAATTTTATTTTCCATCTTTGTAATTTCATGTTGGCTCTTTGATATTATTAAGCCATGTGATCACTCAATATTTCAAATGGCCTTCCGAATAGGTATGACCTGAAATATTTCGTCGCCCAAACTATAGCTAATAATTCCTTTTCGATAGTAGCATAGTTAATTTCATGTTCATTCAGCGTTCTGCTGGCATAACAAACGGGCTTATGGTTTTGTGATAACACAGCACCAATGGCTACATTACTCGCATCAGTTGTTAGGGAAAAGGGTTTTGAAAAATCAGGGTAGATTAAAATCGGATCTGATGTTATCAAAATCTTTAATCTTTCAAATGATTCGATGTAATCTTTACATTTAGTATCTATTACCGCACCTTTCTTTAATTTGAGGGTCATGGGTTTAACTATTTTCGCGAAATTGGGTATGAATTTGCGATAGAACCCACATAAGCCCAAAAATGATTTAATTTGCTAAGGTGTCTTTGGTAATGGAAAATTTGTAATCGCGTTTGTTTTATTCGGATTAGGTTTGATTAGTTAGTAGTTAGTAGTTACAATATGTCCCAAGAATTCTGTTTCCTTTTTCATGAACTCGCATTTGTCTATTTGCAATTTTAAATTAGCGTCCCTGAGCTTTCCAAAGACTTTACTTCAAGACAAAATGTGTTCCTCCAATGAAGTGGAGTAAATTATAATGTCGTCTAAGTATACTAAACAATCGTTATAAATTAAATCTTCTAAAAGATTGTTAATGCATCTTTAAAATGTTGCGGGAGCATTTTTAAGACCAAAGGGCATACGTGTATATTCATAATGCCCATGTTTAGTAGAAAATTCAGTTTTCGTAATGGAGTTTTCATCCATTTGAATCTGATGGAATCCCTTGGCTAAATCAATTGTGGTAAAATATTGACATCTACCAAGTTTGTCCAATATCTCATCCATTCGGGAAATGGGGAATTTGTCATTGACAGTTACTTCATTGAGACTTCTGTAATCTACAACTAACCTAAATTTTTGTTTCCCAGAGGCATCTGCCTTCTTGGGGACCACCCAAATGGGAGAACAATACGGGGATTTTGATTTGCGAATGATCCCTTGTTCTATCATTACTTAAATTTTTTTGTTGACTTCTTCGTCAACACTTTGGGGGTATTTATATGGTTTACGATAGATTGGATCTTCATGGTGAGTCTGGATGACATGTTTAATAGTACTAGTGAAAGTCAAATTTTCGCCTTCTTTGTACTGAATGTCTCTATAATCATATAGGACCTTTTTTAAACATTCAACCTCTTCTGCATTTAGATGCTCAAGTCTGTATTCGTTACACTCGCGTAATTCATTATTTATCGCGTAGTTGATTATATCGTCCTTAATAGACGTGGAATCAAGATATGTTTCATCATTGTCCCCTGTATTAATAATAACTTTTGGAGTGAGGCATTTAGTTGATGCGGTCTCCTCCTTTTGTTGTTTTTGTTTAAGCTGTGGTTTAAGGCACTTAGGTGCGGTCTTAACCTTTTGCTTTTTTGTGTCGATTTGCTCTACTTTAGCTGAATCAACTTTTACTTCTGGGTCAAGGCATTTTTTAGATGCGGTCTCGCCCTTTTTTTCTTCGTATATGAACTTGTAAGTTCTTGAACCTAAGGTTACTGTATCGTTTTCATAATTAATTTTTGCTTTTGTATCTTCTAGATACTTTCGACCTAATAGGAAATCATAATTATCGGAAAAATTATGAACATAGAATTTCTGTTCGGACAGACATATTGGATTGGGCTTCATCATAATACTTTTGGTTAATTTTATTGGCCCATTTATTGTGTATACCCTCAGATCTTCTTGGTTTTCTTTTAGCCTAGCATAATTTTCCTTTATGATGTTGATGGAAGACCCTGTGTCGATCATTCCTTTGTAAAGTTTATTATGATAGTTTATTCGGACATAGGGACTGACTCTTCGTCCCCAGTGTCCTGAGTGTCCGAGGCAGTCTGATGAAAATTTACATCCATTCTGCTCTGATCACTCTGACTTTCTCGCTGTCGCTTTACGAGTCTATTATTATTAATTCACATTATTTGAGGTTGACGGCTGATAATTGAGAGGATTATTCTGCCTACCTTGATTTAAACTATTTCTGAAATCATAATAATTTCCCCTCTGATTAGGAGGAATAGGGCGAGGCGAATTTTGGACTTGATTAATATTGGGATTTGGATTCTGAATTGGAGTATTAGAATTTTGGTTTGTTGAAGGATAATTGGTACTATAGTTATGGTGTCTGTTGTAATATCTTTGATTATTTCTTTGATTTCCATTATCCCTATTCTTTTTCTTATGCCATTCTAATTTACTGAAATATTTGTCTTCAGGGCTAGCGTCATAGAGTCCAAGCTCCATTGTGGTTTGTTTTAGTTTTGGGATAGTATCGATATCCTTACGGGCTAATGACATGTACATTCTATCTGGTAGTTTTCTATCGATTGTTGATTTAATCGTTCTCTTTAACATTTCTGTATAGTTTGATTTACTAACAGAGTCAATTTCTAACTCAAGTTTGTCGTAAATATTTCTATATTGCACCTCAAGAATATTAATAAACTTACTTATGCTACCCGGGTATGATGTTTCCTCCAGTTGTTTCACCAGTGTTACGTAGGGCCTGTGATCCTTGAATGATATGGATAAAGCTGCTCTCATGTCCATCCATGTGGTTGCGTTGGCCTGGATGACGGCTTCAAATGCTGAGTCCACGAGTACGCGCCTTACTGCTCCATAGATAACGTGAGCCTGTCGTGTGTCTTGGGTGGGGTACAAGCTAAGCAGTTGCTCAACTTGACTGATGCATCCGGATAGTTTTCCTGGTGTCCCATCGTAGTAGTGCAATTCTTTTATTTGAGCCAACAATTGGTTCAAATGAATTTCGGAGAGTTGTGGTGGATTTGCCTTTGTTTTTGTTTTTAGATTTTGTTAAGTTTTCGGAATTAAAAAATTTTATTTTAATTTTTGTTTCCGACCGCACGGGATTCTATTATTTAGAATACTACTTGCACGTAGATTCTTTTGCGGATCACGATTTTTGAATCACTGTTTTTTAATTCGTTGGTTTAGGATAGCTAGTCGTATAGCTTATCCTTTATTTAACCAATACCGTATTAAAAGGACTCTTTAAATGTGTGATCCTACCGACTGCGCCAATTATATAACTTGGTTTATTCGTAAGTAAAAAAATATAAATTTATTTTTACCGAATTTAGTTTTACAAGTTATTTGTATTTAAAGAACACCGACCCAAATAGTTTTAGGTCTCAAACTGAACTTAACTTATTGATCTGGATTGATTTACGATCAACCCTCGGTCTCGAGCTTTTTGGATGTGGACTTTGGACTTAGGGTCCTATGAGAATTTCGGAGAAAGCTTTGGAGTTCTTGATTTTAATTTACTCTTGGATTCACGTGCGTTTGCTCTTGGATACAAGTGATCTTTGATTTTGGTCTTCCGATCTTGTAATCTAACACTTTTGTTTTCGAGTTTAACGAGTCCGAGCTTTGAACGTGTGAACGTGACAATTGGGTGAAGACTTAGGCAATAAAATGTTTAGTCTACCAGTGGGTGAAATGTTTACATCCTGCTTTGGATTTTTGGGGTTTTTTCCATTTGGAGGATTCGATTGACAGTCTGATTCTTTTTGGGAATTGCCCATCTGGACTTGTCTTGAGGATTCGAATAACAGTCTGGTTCTTATCTGGTATTGACTGGATAGCAAAGGGTAACATAGGATGTATTGGTTTAATAGTGTAGGGTAGTGTGAGGTTACATTTTATGTGTGTACTTATATAGTAGACGTGTGGTTTATGTAGGCATATACTAAGGGTACTGTGGATATGTCACTATATATGTGAAAAAAGGATTTTAGAGTATTTATAAATATGTAGTAATAATTTTATATTTAGGGTATATTATGCATAGTTAGCGGACAGATGAGCAGTCAAAAATTAAGTTGCAGGCAAATAAGCAGACAAAGAAAATGATCAAAGCTCGGAGTTTCGCTATGTTCGCTCTCTTAGCGCGCGCATAACGCAACATAACCAAAAGACTGAATAGAGGCTTGCAGTCTTACTTTCTCGCGCTATTCGCATGACTCATCGTCAGAATAAGTAAAAGAATGCATTTTCACTTACCACTTTATATGTCCATCGACGACAGCGCTTTCGGGGTGGATACTGAAAAGGGGGAGTGCGTAGGTGTGTGTGTTCTACACTGTTATTTGCACTGCACAGTTACTTAAATGCTGATCTGACCGCGGTTCATGGGTTTTTTTTTCTTTTCTTTTTTTTTTTTGTATAATTTTTTTTTTCTTCTTTTTGTAATTTTATGTTTTGTGGGTTTAATATATCCCATTTTTTTTTTGATTTAATGATATTTATTGCTCTGTCCTCATTCTCACTAATTTTTTTCTAGTGTAATATTTATACAGACAGACAGTACTTATTGCAATTTTGTAAAGATCTGCAAGGGTATACCATCTTCGGCAAGTTTGTTGTTTTATTTTGATATCACCCCCCGCTGCCCCGCAAACCGCAAAAAACTGCGACGACCACGCTTCCCCGTAAGCCGCAAAAAACTACCACGCCCATAATTATTAACCTAATGCTATGCAATTCGACATATGCGTTGGTGCTTATAAAAGCTATCTAATTGTTGTAGATCTACATATGCCCAGCATGAGCCTTTCAGAGTTTTATGTTCTGACTACAATGTCTTATACGTACTCAATTAATTCATTCTGCACTACCATTTCTATCAAATCCTCAATTCTCATCTTCCTTTCAGAGCAACAAACGCACTACACTTCTTGCTCGTAATTCTCTTAATCTATACTTTATTCGCTCGGGTTTATACCCGCGATCCGAGCCGTACGAAAAACGGCAGCGCCCCTCGGTCGGTTGAACGGGAGATGGGTCGTACGTTGTGCAGTGGAAGCCGCGCGATAAAGTGTCTTGGAGCGCACCTCGGACGACGGCTTACCTGGCGCAGGCACATCGAAGCCAAAAAAACACATCTTAAGCTTAAGGCTAGTAGTTTCCACTAGCTTATTAGCTCTCGGGCACCCCTCTGTCTGGACTACAGAGTCCTGCTCTACAACTCCGTACTAAAACAAATTTTGACGTACGCCTCCCAACTATGGAGAAGTGCCAGCAAAACAATCACTGGAGCACCCTGATACATCCGAAATGAAAATATACAAAGAGATCTTAATATCAGATTCGTCAGAAAATGAAATGAAAATATACAAAGAGATCTTAACATCAGATTCGTCAGAGAAGAAATAACGCAACATAAACAAAAGTACATAAGTAAATTAACGTCACACCCTAACCACCATCCGAGCAGTTTAACTCGGGCCCGATCCTAACTTCGCCGCAATGACCTTCCCACCCAACGCTGATCAATAGGTCCTTTTTTTCCGGATTACAGTTAAAAAGACATGTTGATAAAGGAGATCATACAAATAAGCACTATTGGAATGTTTAGTCCTTTACTCCTCTTCGACTGCCCTGGAATTATCGTATTTACTCTTATTAATCTTCTTTTGCTTTTTAAACTTAGATTTATAATATACGATTTGCCTGCCTCGATTTGTTTCTTCAAAGTGTTTACTATCCACTTGTTCAATCCTTCCTGTTTTCTTAAATGGATTGGTAATTTTACTTTTTACAAGTGGGGTTTGCATAGGAAAAATATAGATTTTACATCAACCTCAAAATCATGTCTCTTTTTATTGAGCTGCGCGATTTTGTCGATTTTGTTTTGTTGTACGTTAAAGTCTGGGCTTCCTGCATATAGAAAAATATCTGCTGGAGATCGTTTAGTAGTGCTATGTACTGTTTTGTGATTATAGATGTATAAGATTGTTTCAAATCTTGTGCATCTATCTTTGATATTTTGTTCACTACCGATGATTCTCAATTTTTCATTTACAGTCTTATGAAACCTTTCAATGTCAGATACGCCATTTTTATTTGTTGTGACGGAGATATTTACACCTTCGGATTTTAACCAGTTTTGTAAAGCTATACACATGAATGCTGAATCTTTATCTGCCTTTATCTCTTGGGGTTTTCCCATGTCCCATGAATATCTTCATAATGGCTCTTTTTGCTTCTAGCCAATCTCTACTTTTTACTTCAATTAGTGATGCAAATTTTTGAATAGATATCAATGCAAGATAAGAAGATTTGATTTCCGGTGAGATAAAAATCTATTACATACTTTTCTCTAGCATTCATTATTTCTGGTGTGGTTTCGTAACTTAATTTCGTATCTCTATGTTCCCTTTTTTCGCTATGTTACAAATCTCACATTCTTTGATAATATTTTGAATTAACTTTTGACTATCCGGGTAATAGTATTTTTCTTTTAATCAATTAATAGTTTTTTCTATACCTGGATGTAGAACTTCTTTATGTCTTTTTAGTATTAAATCTTTAAATTCTGCATATGTGAGTATGTCAATTAGTTTCTTTGTACATCTCAACAGTTTTATGAAATTGTTGGGACTTATGATTTCGGAATAGGCCCTTTGGAAAATCAGAAAGTCATTATCATTAGAGAAGAATATAGCGCTTTTTTTGTGCACACATACTCTTTAATGATGTTTTTAGCAAGTTCAAGTGTCATTTCTTTGTAAGTTATTTTGATTTTTAGTTTCTGGAATAAATGGTTAACACTTGTTGTATAGCTATCGCCTCTTTCTATCTCTATTTGTCGAGAGAATAAATTGATTGGTCGTTCCGTTATTGATATGTAATTCAAATTATCTTCAGCTGCACTATGTATAGTTGCATTTGCACTATGGGCGACTTCACCTAGCAAGGCTTCTTCAATTTTTGTGCGGAAAGAGCATCCGCTACATAATTTTCTTTGCCAGGAAGATATTTGATTTTATAATCGAATTCGTTTAATTTTATTTTCCATCTTTGTAATTTCATGTTTGGCTCTTTGATATTATTAAGCCATGTGATCACTCAATATTTCAAATGGCCTTCCGAATAGGTATGACCTGAAATATTTCGTCGCCCAAACTATAGCTAATAATTCCTTTTCGATAGTAGCATAGTTAATTTCATGTTCATTCAGCGTTCTGCTGGCATAACAAACGGGCTTATGGTTTTGTGATAACACAGCACCAATGGCTACATTACTCGCATCAGTTGTTAGGGAAAAGGGTTTTGAAAAATCAGGTTAGATTAAAATCGGATCTGATGTTATCAAAATCTTTAATCTTTCAAATGATTCGATGTAATCTTTACATTTAGTATCTATTACCGCACCTTTCTTTAATTTGAGGGTCATGGGTTTAACTATTTTCGCGAAATTGGGTATGAATTTGCGATAGAACCCACATAAGCCCAAAAATGATTTAATTTGCTTAGGTGTCTTTGGTAATGGAAAATTTGTAATCGCGTTTGTTTTATTCGGATTAGGTTTGATTAGTTAGTAGTTAGTAGTTACAATATGTCCCAAGAATTCTGTTTCCTTTTTCATGAACTCGCATTTGTCTAACTGCAATTTTAAATTAGCGTCCCTGAGCTTTCCAAAGACTTTACTTAAAGACAAAATGTGTTCCACCAATGAAGTGGAGTAAATTATAATGTCGTCTAAGTATACTAAACAATCGTTATAAATTAAATCTTCTAAAAGATTGTTAATGCATCTTTAAAATGTTGCGGGAGCATTTTTAAGACCAAAGGGCATACGTGTATATTCATAATGCCCATGTTTAGTAGAAAATTCAGTTTTCGTAATGGAGTTTTCATCCATTTGAATCTGATGGAATCCCTTGGCTAAATCAATTGTGGTAAAATATTGACATCTACCAAGTTTGTCCAATATCTCATCCATTCGGGAAATGGGGAATTTGTCATTGACAGTTACTTCATTGAGACTTCTGTAATCTACAACTAACCTAAATTTTTCTTCCCAGAGGCATCTGCCTTCTTGGGGACCACCCAAATGGGAGAACAAAACGGGGATTTTGATTTGCGAATGATCCCTTGTTCTATCATTTCTTTAATTTTTTTGTTGACTTCTTCGTCAACACTTTGGGGGTATTTATATGGTTTACGATAGATTGGATCTTCATGGTGAGTCTGGATGACAAGTTTAATAGTACTAGTGAAAGTCAAATTTTCGCCTTCTTTGTACTGAATGTCTCTATAATCATATAGGACCTTTTTTAAACATTCAACCTCTTCTGCATTTAGATGCTCAAGTCTGTATTCGTTACACTCGCGTAATTCATTATTTATCGCGTAGTTGATTATATCGTCCTTAATAGACGTGGAATCAAGATATGTTTCATCATTGTCCCCTGTATTAATAATAACTTTTGGAGTGAGGCATTTAGTTGATGCGGTCTCCTCCTTTTGTTGTTTTTGTTTAAGCTGTGGTTTAAGGCACTTAGGTGCGGTCTTAACCTTTTGCTTTTTTGTGTCGATTTGCTCTACTTTAGCTGAATCAACTTTTACTTCTGGGTCAAGGCATTTTTTAGATGCGGTCTCGCCCTTTTTTTCTTCGTATATGAACTTGTAAGTTCTTGAACCTAAGGTTACTGTATCGTTTTCATAATTAATTTTTGCTTTTGTATCTTCTAGATACTTTCGACCTAATAGGAAATCATAATTATCGGAAAAATTATGAACATAAAATTTCTGTTCGGACAGACATATTGGATTGGGCTTCATCATAATACTTTTGGTTAATTTTATTGGCCCATTTATTGTGTATACCCTCAGATCTTCTTGGTTTTCTTTTAGCCTAGCATAATTTTCCTTTATGATGTTGATGGAAGACCCTGTGTCGATCATTCCTTTGTAAAGTTTATTATGATAGTTTATTCGGACATAGGGACTGACTCTTCGTCCCCAATGTCCTGAGTGTCCGAGGCAGTCTGATGAAAATTTACATCCATTCTGCTCTGATCACTCTGACTTTCTCGCTGTCGCTTTACGGGTCTATTATTATTCACATTATTTGAGGTTGACGGCTGATAATTGAGAGGATTATTCTGCCTACCTTGATTTAAACTATTTCTGAAATCATAATAATTTCCCCTCTGATTAGGAGGAATAGGGCGAGGCGAATTTTGGACTTGATTAATATTGGGATTTGGATTCTGAATTGGAGTATTAGAATTTTGGTTTGTTGAAGGATAATTGGTACTATAGTTATGGTGTCTGTTGTAATATCTTTGATTATTTCTTTGATTTCCATTATCCCTATTCTTTTTCTTATGCCATTCTAATTTACTGAAATATTTGTCTTCAGGGCTAGCGTCATAGAGTCCAAGCTCCATTGTGGTTTGTTTTAGTTTTGGGATAGTATCGATATCCTTACGGGCTAATGACATGTACATTCTATCTGGTAGTTTTCTATCGATTGTTGATTTAATCGTTCTCTTTAACATTTCTGTATAGTTTGATTTACTAACAGAGTCAATTTCTAACTCAAGTTTGTCGTAAATATTTCTATATTGCACCTCAAGAATATTAATAAGCTTACTTATGCTACCCGGGTATGATGTTTCCTCCAGTTGTTTCACCAGTATTACGTAGGGCCTGTGATCCTTGAATGATATGGATAAAGCTGCTCTCATGTCCATCCATGTGGTTGCGTTGGCCTGGATGACGGCTTCTAATGCTGAGTCCACGAGTACGCGCCTTACTGCTCCATAGATAACGTGAGCCTGTCGTGTGTCCTGGGTGGGGTACAAGCTAAGCAGTTGCTCAACTTGACTGATGCATCCGGATAGTTTTCCTGGTGTCCCATCGTAGTAGTGCAATTCTTTTATTTGAGCCAACAATTGGTTCAAATGAATTTCGGAGAGTTGTGGTGGATTTGCCTTTGTTTTTGTTTTTAGATTTTGTTAAGTTTTCGGAATTAAAAAATTTTATTTTAATTTTTGTTTCCGACCGCACGGGATTCTATTATTTAGAATACTACTTGCACGTAGATTCTTTTGCGGATCACGATTTTTGAATCACTGTTTTTTAATTCGTTGGTTTAGGATAGCTAGTCGTATAGCTTATCCTTTATTTAACCAATACCGTATTAAAAGGACTCTTTAAATGTGTGATCCTACCGACTGCGCCAATTATATAACTTGGTTTATTCGTAAGTAAAAAAATATAAATTTATTTTTACCGAATTTAGTTTTACAAGTTATTTGTATTTAAAGAACACCGACCCAAATAGTTTTAGGTCTCAAACTGAACTTAACTTATTGATCTGGATTGATTTACGATCAACCCTCGGTCTCGAGCTTTTTGGATGTGGACTTTGGACTTAGGGTCCTATGAGAATTTCGGAGAAAGCTTTGGAGTTCTTGATTTTAATTTACTCTTGGATTCACGTGCGTTTGCTCTTGGATACAAGTGATCTTTGATTTTGGTCTTCCGATCTTGTAATCTAACACTTTTGTTTTCGAGTTTAACGAGTCCGAGCTTTGAACGTGTGAACGTGACAATTGGGTGAAGACTTAGGCAATAAAATGTTTAGTCTACCAGTGGGTGAAATGTTTACATCCTGCTTTGGATTTTTGGGGTTTTTTCCATTTGGAGGATTCGATTGACAGTCTGATTCTTTTTTGGGAATTGCCCATCTGGACTTGTCTTGAGGATTCGAATAACAGTCTGGTTCTTATCTGGTATTGACTGGATAGCAAAGGGTAACATAGGATGTATTGGTTTAATAGTGTAGGGTAGTGTGAGGTTACATTTTATGTGTGTACTTATATAGTAGACGTGTGGTTTATGTAGGCATATACTAAGGGTACTGTGGATATGTCACTATATATGTGAAAAAAAGGATTTTAGAGTATTTATAAATATGTAGTAATAATTTTATATTTAGGGTATATTATGCATAGTTAGCGGACAGATGAGCAGTCAAAAATTAAGTTGCAGGCAAATAAGCAGACAAAGAAAATGATCAAAGCTCGGAGTTTCGCTATGTTCGCTCTCTTAGCGCGCGCATAACGCAACATAACCAAAAGACTGAATAGAGGCTTGCAGTCTTACTTTCTCGCGCTATTCGCATGACTCATCGTCAGAATAAGTAAAAGAATGCATTTTCACTTACCACTTTATATGTCCATCGACGAAAGCGCTTTCGGGGTGGATACTGAAAAGGGGGAGTGCGTAGGTGTGTGTGTTCTACACTGTTATTTGCACTGCACAGTTACTTAAATGCTGATCTGACCGCGGTTCATGGGTTTTTTTTTCTTTTCTTTTTTTTTTTGTATAATATTTTTTTCTTCTTTTTGTAATTTTATGAATCGAATCCCGGTTACACAAAAACAGAGTAGAACTAAAACGGCACAATAACACAAAAACAATTAGAAATAAACAATACAATACAAACTGCCTGAAGGCTTCTCTGTAAAATATTGTACCTCCTGAATTTAAGTTCTAAGATATAATAAAAATAATAAATAATAATAACATCTCTGAAGTTCACACTATCATAGTTGTGAAATAGTAGCCCCTCCGACGTGCCGTGGTATTCTAAAGTCTTTTCGGTTAAATTCAATATTACTCCCGTCCAAATATACTCAGTGAGTCTAGTAAAAAGAACGGGCTCATTTGTCTTAATATCAGCGTTCTCGTCATTTAAAGATTTTTGCAACACATTGTTGACGCGCTGGCGTCCTGGTCCTGTCATGCGTTGTGACGAGTTCTTCCTTTTTTGGGCTTGGGTCCCGATATCTGGAGACCTAGAAGCATTAGAACGCTGTCTAAGCCTGGACGAGGAGTCTATGTCCATAGCTTCTGGGCCTGCTCCTGTATTTCCCATTATATGAGCGACTGAGCGACTTCCTTATACCGAGAATGAAAGCATGAAGTGCGTCAGCTCTAACCACTTGGTCCAGCAAATCGGAGCCTTTCCTCTTATGTTTCATTGTTTTGTTTGTAACGGAGATAATTTTCATTTAACTTCGTCGTTATATTGCATAAGACTTGAGTCGCCTTTCCGGACTATATCTAGTCCCTGGAGTAGAAGGCGTAAAGACGTCTTATCGATGTAGGTACAATCTAAACTAGCTATTATAGCGTAAAAATTAAGCCCCGTATTATATGATACCAACTTGCTACCAGCTTGCTGTGCCCCTCACCTTGTTCCTAATAATAGTAATTGCTTCATAGTATGCGCTGCTACCTTCGAACAGCTTAAATAACTCTTACGCATCTGTGGCAGATTGCCTCCAAGCTAGGTTAACATCGTACGGGATCCCTGGACTTAGAAAAATTCTTTGATACGTCTTTACTTGTGGTGTTGATCTGAGTTTCGAAACACTCTGTTAACTTAGCCTCCTGTTGGATCAGGGCCTGGCTAATGCCTTCTGATATAATGGCTTACAATTGAGTATCGTCCGTGTCTGTTGTGTCGTTTCGCGTCGGTTTAAAACCATATTTACAAATCCCAACCGTCCTCACTCTCGAATTCTAGTTAAACTTCCCTAAAGGGGCCTGCGTAGCTCAGTAGCTTAAAAAGAGAGAAGAGCAAAAAAAAATAATGTTTAGCTGACACTTCACACAAACGATTTTATTGGGTCGAGTTTTAGTTAGCAGGTGAATTAATTTTTATTTAAAAAATTTCTTTGTTTAATTTTGTGTACTATTAAACATTTCACCTACATGCTCAAATATCTTATTGTAGGTTGTTTTGGCGCCCATTAATAATTTAAAGGGTGTTTAAGAAACTTCCGATTCCGAGAAACTTTTCCTCGATGCATTCAATTTTTCGATCCAGTTATTCGTTCTATGCAGCAGTCCTCCAACTCACCTTATATCTGGGTGTGTCCCGTGGATTATATGACGATTATGTTGCGGAGGTTGACTGACCTCCTGTTGCTAGTCTTGGACTAGGAAACAGTAAAAATATATAGGTAACGACAATTTGCCGGTGTACATTTATTATGCGACATACAAACATCGCAATGCGCTTTTTGTAAAAACTTAATCTACAGCAACCGGCAAGCGGGGGCATAGCCTTAAAACGTAAGGAGCTACAAGAAACAAAGAACCTAAACCTACAAAAATCGGTCAGCACGCTTACCTAGAAACGGTTATGCTGCTCTCGGGACATTTAAATTCCATTTACTGATAATCCGCTGAGCGCACTGAACTCGGCGTTCCGCTGCATTAGTATTAGAACTACAATTCTCAGCCAATGTTCGCTAATCATTTTATTTAATTTCGTTTCTTTCGTTTATTGTGTCAAATCATTAAGTGCAAGGGGCACTCGTTAACTTATAAAAGATGTTTTTTTTAGAGGTATAGAACTTTAAGTTGGCATTACCATCCAAGACAGCGACCGATTTTACAGCTGTTAAGTGATTTATTCTTAGTTTGGTTTGGCAATTCATCATGAATAGACTCATGCTCAGACTCAACATTTCTTCCAAATAGCGCAAATTTATTTTGAGATTGTATCGTGATTTTCATAAGCGATTAAGCGCATTACTGCTTGAATGGCTGCGTCAACAAAAAATTGCCTGGTGAAATCTTATGATTATGAAGTACGGACTTATGTCCGTACTTCTTTAAACCCGATGATGGACAGAACGTTACACTCAATGGTGATCGGTAGAGCCATGATTACTAACTTTTTCGTTCCTGAATTGAACAACTATGATGTCCAGGAGCTGTGGTTCCAGTCTGTCAGTCTTATTTCCGGCCCAATCAGAATAAACATACCCCATAAGAATTTTATTTACTTTCAAATTCATTTTAAATGATAACTTTAAATCGACAGTTCCTTTTAGGTATCTTAAAATTCTTTTAAGACATTGCCATAATTCTCTATTATTATTGTTAGTATATCGACTTAAGATACTTATTAATGCACTTAAATCCGGTCGTGTACATAACATTACATACATTAAACAACTAATCAAATTCCCACATGGTGCTTCATATGATTCATCTGCTTGCAAAGCCTCATAATTTAATTTACTTGAAAGAGGAGTCCCAACTAGATTACAATCTTCCATATTGAACTTTTTATACCCTTGCAGAGGCTATTCAAATTTTTTCCATAAATGTGTAACGCATTAAAGGAAGCATCTCCGACCCCACAAAGTATATATATTCTTGATCAGCATCAACAGCCGAGTCGATTTCTATGCAAAAAATAGACTGTAGTTTTAAAGCTAGCGTTTTAAAATATTTACCAGATCATTATTTTTGCTACACGCAGATCAAGTTTAAAAATCGGTCGGATCGGACCACTATATCATATAGCTGCCATAGAAACGACCGATATGAAAATAAGTCTTTGTATGGAAAGCTTTTTTGTTCTCCAAGCTATCGCAACCAAATACAACATTTATTTATTTGACATAGCCATACACGGTTTGTAAAAGTTTGTTCTGGATCGGACCACTATATTAGTAGCTGCCATACAAAAGACCGATATGAAAACAAGTCTTTGTATGGAAAACTTTTTTGTTTTCCAAGCTATTGCAACCGAATTCAACATTTATTCATTTGACACAAATGACCGATCTGAAAGCAAGTCTTTGTATAGGATACTTTATTTTTGTATTATTTTTATACTGTTTGGTTATGCAAAATGTTTATTCAGTAGACTTCTGATTTTTACATAAGTACTTATTGCAATTTTGTAAAGATCTGCAAGGGTATATCATCTTCGGCTTGCCGGAGATAACTTTTCTCACTTGTTAAAAATATTTTGAATATATGCAGATTGACTGAAAAAAATTTGGTCATTTTTTCTATCAATTTTTATACCAATAAAATATTTTATTTCATTTAAATCGGTCATTTGAAACTTATTTAAAAGATATGTTTTGAATTTAGACATTCTTTTGGAATCCCTGGTAGAAATTATTATATCGTCAACATATAAGAGTACATATATATTTCTATATATATCTCCTTCATCTAAAATATATATACATCCGTCTAGGGTACTTCCAGAAAGTAAGGACGCGTGCTGAAGTAATTGTCCTCCTCAAGCCTGGAAAACCTGAAGCCAATCTTGCCTCGTATCGTCCGATTAGTTTGCTGGCAATCCTATTTAAAATACTTGATGTAATTGTATTTTGCGTAGAATGTATTTTTGCGTAGAGAACTGCCAGTACTGGACGAGGCCGGACTGACGCTTCCATGGACGCTTCAGACGCTTCCATGGAACACCTGAGCAATGCCACCAGCTTGTTGAGAACATACTTAAGGCCTTCGAAAAGAAGAATTACTGCTGCGTCGTTATGCTGGATGTCAAACAGGCGTTTGACAGAGTCTGGCACCCTGGACTCCTTTTCAAAATTAAATCCCACCTTCCAAGTTCCCATTTCATTTTCCAGATTTTAAATTAAAAATAAGAACGTTAAACAAAAAAAAAACAGACACTTTTCTAAAAATCTATATGATAATTTTGGTTTATCTTTGATTCTCTCACTGCGTCTAATTTGTTCTTGATTTTCATTTTCTTTTATTTTGTCCCCAGTTGTACCCACTGGATTGGTATTCTCGAGAGAAGTGGAATTTTTTATTTAGATTTTAATCAGGCTTCGAATCCGTAGATTAACAATTTTCCAACAATTGAGAATCCGACCCTTCATTCTCTCCAATTAGAGAATCACAATATTGGTCAAAAACATTTGAAGCCACCGATTTCGTGTTTTTTTCATCCACCACTACATCTCTAGCTGTCATGAATTTTCTCGTGTTCTTATTTCACAACTTATAGCCATTTGGCTCATATCCGACAGGTATAGTCTTGATCGATTTCTCGTCAAACTTTCGCTTTCGCATTTTAATTTGTGCATATACTGTCGACCCAAATATCTTTAGATATTTTAATATTGGCTTCTTTTTGTGCCACATCTCAAATGGTGTAATTCTTATATTTTTTTAATTCTCTACTTGGGGACCTGTTTATTAAGAATGTTGCTGTCAAAACAGCTTCACCAGCTTTTATTCAGCTTTTATTTAGTTTATTACAGTTAACCATAAAGCGCGCTTTTTTAGTAATTCTTCTAATCATCCGCTCTGCAACACAATTTTGTTGTGGGGTATAAGAAACCGTTAAATGATAGCTGATACCTTTCCAACACAAAATTTACGCATATTATTAGAGAGATATTCCCTGCCATTATCAATGTATAGATATAGCATTTTTAAATTGAAATGAGCCTCACTCCTTGCTACAAAATCTTTAAATACAAAGAACACGTCTGATTTATAAGTTATTAAATACGTCACACAGTAATGTGTACATGGATCAATAAATACTACATAGTAGTTTTTATTATCAATAGTTGAGGGACCACATACATCAGAATGAATTACAAATAGTGGGGGTTCAATATTTTCTATGTTTTTGTATTTTTCAAATTTTAGTCTAGATTGCTTTCCATTAATACACGTCTCACACAATTCACTACTATTTACTTGTACGTTTTTTATTAGTTCACACTCCACTCCACTAAATCTAACAAAATAGATTATCTTGATGCTTTTAAACAAAAATTTGTTTCTGTTTAAGCTTCATATAATGTACTTTTTTTAGGTTCAATAAGTTCGAAGGTAACTAGATATGGAGACTTCATTTTATAAATTTTAATATTAATATTATTTTTTATATGCCTTTACAAAGTTACCTTTGCTTATTTTTACACGATCGCGTACTCAATATTTATGCTTTCGGAATATTTACAAAACAGTTTTTAAAATAAGTTCCTCATTTTATTCGCAAACATCTATTGGACGCATTTTAATAGTTCTGTGAAGAATTGTTGTATTTGGTTTTAAATCATTGAATGATTAATTAACCCATTTATAATTATATTAAAAAAGTTTTAACACTTCCCAAATCTTATTTTTTAAAGTTCTGTTAAATCGGATAGAGGCGTTAAGGAGTGTAAAATATAATGATAATGATTTATACAATTTTTCTTCATCAGATCTTTAATAGAAAATACTTGTCCTTGACCTTGTTGTATATTTTTTGGTGTATAAATTAATTAGTTATGGGTGCTGCAGGGGATTCCTCTCTGCAGTTACTTATGGGGTAGGACCGGTTGACCTTTATACGCCTCTGTGATTCCTCGCTGCAGTCACTTCCAGGGTAGGACCGGTTGGTCGTTGTACGTCTCTGTAGAAATAGGACGATTATGGGGGAAGGGGGACTACCCTTCTTAACTGCTGGCCTAGAGACCCAGTCAGTTTTAATTCAATAAAATAATGTAATGGCTACTTGCCGGAGTTGTCTTTTTTTATGAGCTAGTGCTCTTTATTGAATAAGGCTTCAAAACGAACTGACTTAAAAGATAACATAAAAATTACTTTATAGCGGCCTCTGCCAACATGTAGAGCTTGCCGGCTACGTAAGAGCTTCCGGTCAAACGCTGTGACAGCAATTTAGCCGGAGCTGGTCATCGGACGATCGATCGTCGCCTTCGTCCGGTTAACTTAGCTAACTACTTCTCCGTCAGAATTAAGGCCGCCCTCGGCGACCCTATTTGGGCTATTAATTCCTTTAATTGGACCGCGGATCTTCTGGCCCTTGGCCTGTCTTCTTCTGGCCTGGCTCGCTGGCAGGTTAGGCCGATGCAATTAGCACCATCTGGCTTATTCGGTAACCGCCGACGTCGTCTTCGAATTTCTTGATTTTCTCTAAGTTGAGTTCACTCAAGCGGTAAAGCTCAAAATTTCGTGCTTCATCGTAATGCTTAGGACGAGTGAGCTAGCTACTACAGGTGCTCTCTTCTGAACTACGTTATGGTTGAAAAACGTAGTCCCATAGACCATAGCACTCCCTATAAATGTTAAAAGGTGCGTGCCCTTCAAGGCGGATGGTTTTTCCGTTGTCCACACGCACGACAGCCCTGCATGTCATTGATGACGATGATTCCCTCGTCAACGTAGGTGATCGGATGTAAATCACTCTGTTGTGTGTCGCAATGCGCCACGACTCCAGCGTGGAGTTCTTAAGCTCATGAGCTCATTGTGGATAATTGACAGAACGTGGCCCCTGGTATTATGGAGCAGTTCTTGATGATGCGTATTTCTCCATTGCATACCGCCACTACATTATCCTCTAACCTTAACACCGTATCATGGTGTGGCTATTTTGGCTATTTTAACCCTGAGGAACTTTATCACAAAGTGCAACATGTTAGGGGATTGCAAAACTTTTACGGACGAAACGGACAAAATATCCCCGATGGGGGTATCGGTGGGCTCCTCAACCCAAACACTCTCCAAATCTGCTTGGTCCAAAATAGCAAGGGTAATGGCAAGCATGAGATTCTGCAATTCCATGATACGAGCCCTGTTACGAGTTAATAACATCTCGTACAAGTGCCCTGAATCTACTTGTGTATTTTTTGAAACTTTTAAAATTTGATTGACAGAATTGGTAAGCTCATTAATTTGACTCTATGTTCCAGTATTTATTTCTATCTGTCTATTGTGTGCGTTAACTAACTGCGCTTTTGTAAACTTTATATTCTCTAAGTCCTCAGCGTCACGTGTCCCTGCGACAACCTTTAACGCAGTTGCCAAAAAATTTAAGCTCCTAGCTACTCTGTGATGGATGCTCAACGAGTCAAGCATGTCATGAAGGTGAGCGATGTCGACGCTCAGAAGCTTCTACATGTGGGATTGGGGAAACATGCCGACCATGCTGTCGGTTTCCTCCACCACTCGCCTATACTCAGATATGTTAGCTGAGTGTCTAATATAGGCAAATTCCTCCCAGACTAAGACGCTACCGTCGATGACGGGAATGTAATTTTCTCGGGAATAATCAGTAATATGGGGCGATGTCATGGCCAGGAGATAGAGTGGAAGCGTTTGTAACAACCTGTAATATGTGTGTTTCTATTAATACATGTTCAGAATGGAGTTGCCCACCACCAAATAAAGGTAATAAAAACGTATGCCAAGTGGCTACAAATAATGAAAGCTTATGCCGAGTGGCTATGAATAAAAAGTAAAAAACTCCGAAGGAACCGCAACTGGGTACTGTTCGGGTTATTTGAGGTTGTCTTTGTGGACCACCCTTCCTTTAATTAGGACTCTGTGGTCCCCAAGTCCGCTTTGATGGTCTTTTCTTCACACAAGGGAGTGAGTTTGTTGCCTAGTTGTCTATTTGACTTTACTAGGATTTTATCGCCGACCTGGAATACTCTGTTCTGCCGAGAAGCATTCTCCCGGTTTCTGGTCATACCTGTATCTTGAGCGTTTTTTTCTGGACGTCATGTTGTGGGTCGTCCAGGTTCGCCCGCATAACCTTGGCTGGTTTCTTATCAATGACAGAGTGGATAGATTTGTTATATCTGGCCAGCGGCCAGATAGATTAATTCTACCGTGTCACTGATGCCTTTGTCAATTTTATGCATCTAGCAAGATCCACCAACGTGCTACTAAAGTATCCACTTGTCCGTTGGAGATACTGTGTTGGAGAAATTGTCGCAGTAGATGGCCCTGGCTTTGGGGAAAACATTCATGAGTTGCAGCAGGGGTGGTTTGAGATCCTCTATGGTTCTAGACGAAATCGGCTGTACCATAGCGAATTTCGAAAACGTGTCTATGCAGGTGAAGAAATGTTTTTTATCCGTTGAGAAAATATCAATATGCAGTATTAAACCTACATGGGCCGGGACTGGTGTATCTCCGAGCTCCTGTTTCCTCGGATGTCTGTCATACCTTCCCTTGGCGAAAGTTTTCCAATTAGCAGCTATATCGCTCGCCAATTTTGTCATCTTTGTACTCGGGTACCTTTTCTTTCCCCGACCGCGAAAATTTTTACAATGCCATAACTTTGTGGCTGGAAATTTTCGAACCACATCGCCAGCATATGAAGATCACAGTGGAAGGCATTCACACCATTACGAATAATGGTGTTGACAAGTTCCTCAAGCAAAGACTGTTTGCACGAGAAATTGATTGAGTGTCGCCTCATATTTCCAAACAGTATAAAAGTGCGTTTCCAAGAGGAGCGCGCCTCTTCTAAAATTATCTGGGCTTGGAAGTAATTCACGGGTTTGTCCGTAGACTCAATCGTTTGAGTGAGCGAAAATTCACTGTGTATCGTGACTGCACACGACTCCGGTTCCTGGTGTTCAACAACGTTGAGTTGTTGTCTCAAGAGGGCATCTGCAACGATGTTATCTTTGCCGGGCTTGTAAAAAATTCGCGCACCGGACTCATTGATAAGTGCTTTCCACCTCTCGATATTGGCGTTCGTATTGGATTCCGACACTGCAAATGTCAAAGGTTGGTGGTCGGTAAAGATGTTTATTTCTTTAACCGCATAAAGGAAGTGCCTCAACTTGGCTAGCGCCAAGACTATGGCTGATAGCTCCCTTTCGTTGGTAGCATAGTTAACTTCTCTGTCACTCAATGTCCTAGAGATCATTGTGATTGGAATTCCCTCTTGGGACAGCACTGCGCCAATGCCGTAAGCCTAAGCATCTGTCGTAAGATTAAACGCTTTTTTATAGTCGGGGTATCTGAGGATGACGTCCTCAGATGCCAGGATATTGCGTAGTTTCTCAAAGGCACGTTGCTGCGCTTCGGAAAATCGTACTGGAATGTTCCTAGATCTGTGCCAACTAACACTCCTAATTCTTTGATGGCTTTTTTGGGTCAGTCGCCGTACCATTATTAGTTTTTTTTTATATTTTTTTTAACGTTCTTACTTTATATTTAAAATCTATCCTAGTGGACAATCGTAAAATGGTTTGGGGGTGACAATGACTTAAGGGAGGTACGTGGATATATTATCAATGAGGTTGACTTATTTGTCTATTGGGGGGGAGGTTAAGCGGGTGTTTTCTCTTCAGGCGTCTTAGGGACTGGCTATTACGAGGGCTATTACGAGTCCGTGACTTTTTGAATTTCCCGCCTCTTAATTTAAATGGTAACACTGCTCCCGTCAACAGTCATCTGTCAGTTGACTCTTGTCAAAAATTGAACAAGCTGCAACATTTAGTTTGTTTTTGACAGCCGTTAATATCAGACTACCGCGTTGACTGAGAAGAAAATGGAAAAAATGGATAAATATTATGGAGACTCTGCACCATCCATTTCCATGGTAAAAAAGTGGTATACTGAATTCCGATGTGGCCGTACAAGCACGGAAGATGCCGAACTTTCTGGACGCCCAGTTGAGGTTTCCACATCCGAAACAATTGAAAAAATCCATGATATGGTTTTAGCCGATCGGCGATTAAAAGTGAGAGAGATTGTGGAAGCCGTAGGCATTTCACATGACTCAGTGGTTTCAATTTTGAATAATCATTTGGGTATGAGAAAGCTTTCCGCAAGATGGGTGCCGCGTTTGCTCACAATCGACCACAAATGCAACCGTGTGACAATTTCGCAGGAATGTTTAGCGTTGTTCAATCGCAATACGAACGAGTTTTTGCGCCGTTTCGTAACCGTGGACGAAACGTGGATCCACCACAACACACCGGAGACCAAACAGCAGTCAAAACAATGGGTTTCTCGCGGTGAATCGGCGCCAAAGAAGGAAAAGGTGGGTTTGTCAGTCAATAAAGTCATGGCGACTGTTTTTTGGGATGCACGCGGTATTATCCACATTGACTACCTTCAAAAAGGAAAAACAATCAATGGTGAATATTACAGCAACTTATTGGGTCGATTCAATGAAGCATTGAAAAACAAGTGAGAAAAGTTATCTTCGGCTTGCCGAAGATGGTATACCCTTGAAAACAACAAAGTTTTCCATACAAAGACTTGTTTTCATATCGGTCGTTTGTATGGCAGCTAAATGATATAGTGATCTGATCCGGACCAAACTTTCACAAATCATGTATGGCTATGTCAAATGGATAAATGTTGAATTCGGTTGCAATAGCTTGGAAAACAAAAAAGTTTTCCATACAAAGACTTGTTTTCATATCGGTCGTTTGTATGGCAGCTATATGATATAGTGATCCGATCCGACCAATTCTTAAACTTGATCTGCGTGCAACAAAAATAATGATCTGGTAAAAATTTCAAAACGCTAGCTTTAAAACTACTGTCTATTTTTTGCATAGAAACAGACGGACAGACGGACATGGCTATATCGACTCGGCTGTTGATGCTGATCAAGAATATATATACTTTGTGGGGTCGGAGAAGCTTCCTTTAATGCGTTACACATTTCTGGACAAAATTATAATACCCTTTTTCAAGGGTATAAAAAGCGACCGCACTTGGCCAAGAAAAAAGTTCTTTTCCACCAGAACAATGCACGGGTGCACACATGTGCAGTTTCCATGGCAAAATTCCATAAAATGGGCTTCGAATTGCTCCCTCATCCGGCCTATTCACCCGATCTAGCCCCGTGTGACTATTTCTTGTTCCCAAACTTGAAGAAATGGCTCGGCGGAAAGAGATTTGCCTCCAATGACGAAGTCATCTCACAAACAAATGCCTATTTTGAAGACCTCGACAAATCATATTTTTTGGAAGGGATAAAAAAATTGAAGAAACGTTGGGCTAAGTGTATAGAGCTCAAAGGAGACTACGTTGAAAAATAAAATAACTTTTTATCTAAAAACCTGTGTTTCATTCAAATAGTCACGGACTTATTGACCCGCCTTCGTATCTAGGAGGTTGATGGCCAGGTGGTTAGGGTGGTTGTCCAGTCTTTTTGTGTATCTTTCGCTAAGACGGATGATCTCCTCTGCTACCCATGGAATTCCAAGCTCTTTATGGATTATTGAGTTTTCGTGGTATGGATGGGCTTTAGAAACTGTTCTCAGGCATTCATTCTGAAACCGCTGGATTCTGATGCGGTTAGAACAGCTTGCCGTGCCCCACAACTGTATCCCATAAGTCCAGATTGGCTTCAGCACTACTTTGTAAAAAAGCAGTTTGAGTTTTTCTTCGAGAGTGGACCTTCTCCCCAGGAGCCAATGCAGTTGCTTGAGTCGTAGGTTGGCCTGGTTGCGCTTGTTGATCAGGTGAGGGCGCCATGTGCGCCTGCGGTCCAGGGTCAGCCCTAGATATTTGGGAGTGTTATTCATAGGGATGGTTTCCCTGTTGAGTGTGACGGTGGGCATTCTCCCCTGCGTAGTGCGAAGGTTGTGTGGGAGGATTTCTCCGCGTTGACCACGATGTTCCATCGTTTCAGCCATCGATCGAGAGCATCCAGTTGATTCTGGATAATGGCTGATGCTTCCTGGGGATCTATGGTGGAGGCAAGGAAGGCGGTGTCATCTGCATATGTGGCTACTGTGAGGTTCCGAGAGGGGGTGATGGGAAGGTCCGCTGTGTAGAGTGTGTAAATTAATTATTTTCCAATGCTGCAAGGGGGGGATCCCTCGCCGCCGTCACTGGTAAATTGCCGGTTGGCCGATGATCTTCTGATGTCCTTCGTCCGAAGGCGGGGGTGGTGGTTTCCACTTGAAGATTTATGTCGATTACGTTGGGAAGATGACTGTCTTCCTTTTGGCTACTGGCCTAGGGACTCAGATAGCTATGATAGTTTATAATGATAACGACAGATTGCCGGAGTTGGTTTTATGAGCTTGTGCTCTTTATTCATTGATTGTCCAAAACGAACTAAACTTAAAAGCTAACAAAGAAAAGCTTCATAGCGGCCTCTGCCAATGTGCAGAGCTTCTGCCGGCTATGTATGGGCTTCCGGCCAAATGCTTGGTCAGCAATTTGACCGGAGCTGGGGTGCGGACGATCGGTCCGGTTAACTTAGTTAACTATTCCCCCTCAAGATTAAGGCCGCCCTCGGCCGACCCTATTTGGGTGAGGATTTCTTTAAGTTGGGCTGCGGATCTTCTAGCCCTGGTGGCACGCAGGCAGTATAAGCCAAAGCAGATAAGAGCGCATAAAATTGCTCCTGCAATTAGCGCTATCTGACTTAGTCGGTATCCATCGACTTTTTCCTCGAATCTTATGATCTGCTCCAAATTCCTTTCAATCAAGCGGTGAAGATATGGGAGGCTCAGGATCTCATGTTTCATTGATATATTTAGGACAGGGGAGTTAGCTACTCCCGGTGTCCTTTTCTGGACCGTGTCGTGGTTTATAAAGACGGTCTCATTGACCATAGCACTCTCAATGAATGTTATTAAGTGCGTGCCTTTAATGTGGATGTTAGTTCCATTGTCCACGCGCACTAGTGCTGGTCTATCGTTGATGACAATCATCCCTTCGTCGACGTAGGTGATCGGATGCAGGTCGCTCTGCTGCGTAGTGCAATGCGCCATGACTCCAGCGTGGAGTTCTTGGGCACACGACCCCACCATGGATAACTGGCAGAACATCGCCCCAGGTGATATGGAGCAGTTCTTCACGGTGCGGATTTCTCCATTGCACTCTGCCACCACATTATCCTCTAACCTCAACACCGTATCGCGGTGTGCCACCGGAAGAATGGTGATCTTGTTGCAGGCCATTTTAATCTTGGGGAACTTAATAATGAAGTGTAATATGTTAGGAGATTGTAAAATTTTAACAGACGCAACGGACAAAATTTCCCTTATGGGGGTGTCGGTGGGCTCCTCGATCCAAACCTGTTCCAGATCTGCATGATCCAAAATGCTTGGGTTGACTACGTTAACTTTGGCGAGTGTGATAGTTAGCATCAAATTCTGTAATTCCATAACAATCATCCTATTACGAGTTAATAATATCTCGAATAGGTGGCCTGAATCAATTTGCGCATTTTTAGAAAATTCCAAGATTTGATTGACGGTGGTCGTGAGTTCATTAATGCGAACTTGTGTTCTATTGTTAATCTCGATTTGGCTATTGTGCGCATCAACTAAACGTGCTTCTGTGAACTTTATTTTTTCAAAATCCTCGGCGTCAGGTGTCCCAGCGACAACCTTTAACGCAGTTCCCAAGAAGTTCAGGCTCCTGGCAACTCTGTGATGGACGCTCAACGAATTAAGCATATCACGGAGATGAGCGATATCAATGCTCAGAAGCTTTCTCATGTGAGACTGGGGGAACATATCGAGCATGTTTTCAGTATCATCAACTACCCGCTTATACTCAGAGATGTTAGCTGAATGTCTAACATAGGCATATTCATCCCAGACCAAGACTTGACCGTCGACGACGGGAATATAATTAGCCTGGGAATAGTCTGTTATATGGGCCGATGTCACGGCCAGGAAACAGAGTAAAAGCGTTGGAAACGACTTGTAAAATGTGTGGTTGATTAATACATGTCCGAATTAGGGTTGCCCACCACCAATAGATATAAAAAACGTATGCCGAGCGGCTATGAATAATAAAAAGTATAAAAAAGTAACGCCAAGCGGCTATGGAAACCGAAAAATAATGAAAACTTATGCCAAGTGGCTATGAATGAAAAAATGAAAACCTCGAGTGACTCGCATCTGGGTCTTGCTCGGGTTACCTGAGGTTGTCCTTGTGAACCACCCTCCCTTTAATTAGGACTGTGGTCCCCAAGTCCGCCTCGATGGTCCTCTCCTCACATAAGGGAGTGAGTTTGTTGCCTAGTCGTCTGTTTGACTTTACTAGGACTTTGTCACCGACCTGGAACACTTTGTTCCGCCGAGAAACGTTTTCTCGGCTTCTGGTCGCATTTTGGGCGTTCCTAATTTTTTCTTGGACATCCTTTTGCGTTTCGTCCGGACTTGCCCGCATAACCTCGGCCGGTTTCTTGTCAATGACAGAATGGATGGACTTGTTGTATCTGGTAGTGGCCAGCAAGATCAGCTCCACCGTGTCATCTATGCCTTTGTCGATTTTTTAGGCATCTAGCGATCTCAATCAACGTGCTGTGGAAGCGTTCCACCTGTCCGTTGGAGACACTATGGAGGGGCGGTGCATTCGAGATGCTGACGCCGAAATGGTTTTCCAACATGGCCATTATTGTGTGCGATTTCAATGAGGGTTCATTGTCGCAGTATATGGCTTTGGCTTTAGGGAAAACATTCATATGTTGTAACAGGGGTGGTTTTAGATCCTCTATTGTTCTAGATTGGATCGGTTGAACCATGGCCAATTTCGAAAACTTGTCCACGCAGGTGAGGAAGTATTTCTTATCAGTTGAGAAAATATCAATGTGCAATATTTCTTCTACATGGGCCGGGATTGGTGTTTCACCGAGCTCCTGTTTTTTCGGATGTCTATCATATTTCGCTTTGGCGCAAGTTTTGCAATTGGCTGCTATTTCGCTAGCCAATTTGGCCATTTTCGGGAAGTAGTACTCGGAGAGTACCTGCTTCACGTTTTCTTGTGCCGACCTGTGAGCTCTGTTGTGCTCAGCGGTGAGGATTTCTTTTCTCTCCTGAACCGCGAAAATGTCGGTGACCCTATTTTTGCAGTACCAGAATTTTGTGGCCGGAAATTGTCGAACCACTTCATTCTGGATTTGTGCCAGCGTGAGGACATCACAGTGGAAGGCATTCACACCATTATGGATAATGGTGTTGGAAAGTTCCTCTAGCAAAGTTTGTTTGCAGGAGAAATTTATCGAGTGACGCTTCTTATTCCCAAATAATATAAAAGTGCGTTTCCAAGGGGAGCGCGCCTCTTCTTAAATTATCTGGTTCTGGAAGCAATTTACGGGTTTGTCCGTTGACTCGATAGTGTGGGTGAGCGAAAGTTTGCTGTGAACCGTGGCCGCGCACGACTGTGGTTCTTGGTCGTCAACAACGTTGAGTTGTTGTCTGGAGAGTGCATCTGCAACGAGGTTACTTTTTCCGGGCTTGTAAAACATTCGAGCGCCGGATTCGTCGATGCGTGCTTTCCACCTCTTGATCTTGGCGTTAGGATTGGATTCCGATACCGCAAACGTCAAGGGTTGGTGGTCGGTAAAGATGTTTATCTCTTTGACCGCATAAAGGTAGTGTCGCAATTTGGCTAGTGCCCAGACTATGGCTAACAGCTCCCTTTCGTTGGTAGCATAGTTAACCTCTCTGTCCCTCAATGTCCTAGAGATCATTGTAATTGGACGTCCCTCTTGGGACAGCACTGCGCCAATGCCGTAGGCCGAAGCATCTGTCGTTAGATCAAATGCTTTCTTGTAATCAGGGTATCTAAGGATGACGTCCTCAGACGCCAGGATATTGCGTAGTTTTTCGAAGGCACGTCGCTGCGCTTCGGAAAATTCCACCTGGATACTTCTGGACCTGTGTCGGCTAACACTCCCGTTCTCGCCCTTCAGTATGTCTGAAATGGGCCTCGCTATTGATGCGAAGTCTTTAATGAAGCAACGATAATAGCTGGCTAGGCCCAAGAATGACCTTACCTCAAATACGTTTTTGGGTTCTGGAAATTCCTTTATGGCCTTAACTTTTTCTGGGTCAGTCGCCGCGCCATTGTTGGTGACGATGAACCCCAGGAAGCTCACGCTTTTCTTAAAAAACGCGACTTTTCTGCCGATATTCTCATGTTAGCATCGTACAGGCTCTTCAGAACCCAATCTACGTGTTTGACATGGGCATTTTTATCTTCTGAGAAGATGATGACGGCATCGACGTAAACGTAGCAGAACTTTCCGATCTGCTCTCGCAGAATATCGTCAATTGTTCGCTGGAAGATGCTTGCAGCATTCCTGAGACCGAACGGTAATCTTCGGAACTCATACTTCCCTCCGTTCACTGAGAATGATGTCTTTTCACGGTCGCGTTCAGCGAGCGTGATTTGGTGGTAGCCAGACTTCAGATCGAGTGTCGTGAAGTACTTGGCCTTTCCAAGATTCCCCCAATATCATTGAGATATTTGGCATGGGGTATCTGTCTGGTACTGTTCTTTCGTTCAGTTTGCGGAAGTCCAGTACCAAACGCATTTTTTTCCTGCCCGTCTCGTCGGTGCCCTTCTTGTCTACGACCCATATTGGGTTATTGTAGGGGGACTTCGACCTCTGGATAATGCCATTTTTAAGCAGTTCCTGGATTTCGCCGTTGACGAAATCAGCTGCTCCCATGGGATATGGGTACAATTTGGCATAAATGGGCTCCTCATCAATCGTCCGGATGGTGGCTACCACCGACGTATTGTAAGGAAGAGCCTCATTAGGATTAGCAAAAGCTTTTTTCCTATTCCTGAGCATTTTTAAAAATGCACCCTTAATTAAGGGCGGTGCGTCCGAGCAATCTACGTTGGTAAAATTGACATCGGGGCAAGTGTGAAAGTCAATTTGCTCTGCTTCGGAGCCCCATTTGAGCTGTCCGGAAGCTAGGCAAAGCGACGCGCCGGCTTGCTTTAACAGGTCTAGGCCAACGATCGCGTCGAAGGAGGTCAAATCCGGTAGTAAAAAGAAAGTAGCTTTAAGGTTAAAAATGGACACAAAACATTTTTTTGTGATTGTAGTCACACCATGAATCGAATGGATTGTAAATGGGGACTCCACTGGGCGGATGCCTTTCAACCCCTTAAATGGTCGGATGAAATTTTTTGACGCGCCCGTGTCAACCAAGAGTTTCATGTCGATCCCTGCTACTCTTCGTCTGATGACAGGTAGCAGGGATTTTCCCCTAAAAAAATAAGGGCATCCGAGTCGTATTCTAAGATGGCATCGTCATCGATCTTATCCGCTGCACTGGAGGCTGCGGTGACGTAAGCTGTGTCGGAATTATCTAAGGCCGGAGCAACATGGTTGACCCTTTGCCTTTTAGGGGGGGCCGAGCGACCCGACGCGGCCGGCTTGAATTTTGGGAAAGCCGGGGCGTGGGATGGTTGTACTCTGGACAATGAGGGATCCACGTCCATAGGCTCTGGTGTGCCTTCTCGAGCCGTTCTGCCGCTTCGCGGAGCAGAGTGCACTTGTGCTCTGTGCTGCCTGGTAAAGTGCGGGTTCTTCCCGGCACTTCCCTGCGAGTTGGACTGTGGAGGGGCTTGTTGGCGCTCCTGCACTTTGGGATACTGCTTGCGGTCCCTATCTTCCTGGCTTCTTGCAAACGAAGTTGCGAAGGTGTATCTCTCGTGATTGGACTCCACCTCTTGCGCCAGAGCAAGCGCCGATGGCATGTCTTTCGGCTTTGCCGCAAATAGCACATCTGTGAGGTTGCGCCTGAGTCCTGAGACGAAAACTCGCAAGGCGTCATCTCGGAATTTTTCACACAGAACTGCCGCTGCCGGCGGTTCATATGACATATTCGCCTTGTTAGTAAGTAAGGTAAGTTTTTTCTCTACCTCATCATAGTATTGGAGTAGCGTGAGGCTACCCTGCCTGAGGGTGCCCAGCTCTTGTTCGATCACATGAATCGGCCGCTTGTCACTGTACGTGAAATCGAGCCGATTTATAATCGCATCGAAATTTAAGACAGTTCCGAAGGATGATAACACTGCATCAGCAGGGCCTTTGATCTTGCTCCTAATAGTAACCACCGCTTGATAGTGGCGTGAACTATCTTCATATTTCCTGAACATGTGGTAAGCGGCATTTGCCGCTTGCCGCCAGGAGACGTATGTCTCCTGTGTCCCCAAAAATTCTGGGAGACATTTAACGGCATCTAATGTTTCATTACAAGGGACCAGTCCGGAGACATCCACTGGCTTATAAACTTTAATCGGTGGGGTCTCTTTTTGTACGGGGGCAACCCGTAGAGCTGCGACTTGTCCGGCAAGTTCCTGAATTGTTGCACGCAACTCAGCCTCCTTGCGCTGACTCTCTAAGGCCTGTTCCTGCAACGCCCTTATGAGAGCTTTAATTTGTTCCGCTTCGAGAGACATCTCACTTGAAGAAAATGTACTCGCTCGGATATTTTTTCGTGCAGAGTTTTCTGTAGAATCGTCGCTTTCGGACTCTGAGTCGCTAGCGTACTTTTTAGAAGTTCTATACCGCCGAAATGGCTCGCTCATGGGGAGCTGTATATGGAAAAAACTCAAGCAATTGGGCCCATGGGGCCAAACCGTACGGCGAGGGGACGCGGCGGCTGAGTCGCCGCTTTGAAGGCACTGGCCGAAGACTCAGTGAGCAGAGCCGCTGCCCAGCTAAGTAACAACAAGGAGAAGGGCCTGCGGGGGGCGGGTTTCCATTAAAATAAACAAATATACAAAGATAAAATTTGCCACCGCGAAGACAAAGAGATATATAAAATTACAAATAAAAAATACAAAATTGCCACAGCAATGCATGCGCCGGTGTCGGTTGGCGAAGTGGAGTGGGGTAACAACAACAAATCTCGAGAGGGCTGCGAAACTAGTGTAGCGAATTCAAATGAAACGACAGTGTCCCTATGATGCACAAAAGTGGAACGAAATGCACACAATAGAATATAAATTGCAAAGTCAATAATCCTTGCGACAGTGTCTAAGTAAGATACCAGTGTGGAATAAAATAACCCGCACAGTCAATCAAAATTTAAAATTCAACATTTAATTTAATTCACGACGTTTAAAATGTTATGGAAATGCAGATTTTGTTATTTTATTTACGTTAATCGCACAAATGTTTAAATATTAAAAGTTCTAAATGCAGTTTGGAGTTGGTGTGGGACCAGGAGCTCACTTACATAATTTGTGTGTAGTTTTGTGGGTTCGGTTTCCTGTAGTTGGGTGCCAATTAATTATTTTCCAATGCTGCAAGGGGGGATCCCTCGCCGCCGTCACTGGTAAATTGCCGGTTGGCCGATGATCTTCTGATGTCCTTCGAAGGCAGGGGGTGGTGGTTTCCACTTGAAGATTTATGTCGATTACGTTGAGAAGATGACTGTCTTCCTTTTGGCTACTGGCCTAGGGACTCAGATAGCTATGATAGTTTATAATGATAACGACAGATTGCCGGAGTTGGTTTTATGAGCTTGTGCTCTTTATTCATTGATTGTCCAAAACGAACTAAACTTAAAAGCTAACAAAGAAAAGCTTCATAGCGGCCTCTGCCAATGTGCAGAGCTTCTGCCGGCTATGTATGGGCTTCCGGCCAAATGCTTGGTCAGCAATTTGACCGGAG
Organism: Drosophila merina; assembly: GCA_035047645.1. NCBI lineage: Eukaryota > Metazoa > Arthropoda > Insecta > Diptera > Drosophilidae > Drosophila > Drosophila merina. Next base: position 725,927 of record JAWNPH010000062.1, on the reverse strand, counting down.
CTGGGGTGCGGACGATCGGTCCGGTTAACTTAGTTTACTTGTACAAGATGGGTCCAAGAACACTGCCTTGAGGTACTCCTGCTCTTATAGGCCTAGGCGTGCTGATTGATGATCCGCAACTCAATCGGAATTCTCTTTCCTCTGTGTACGACTTGAGGAAGGCGAAGTGGGAACTTGGAAGGTGGTATTTAATTTTGAAAAGGAGTCTAGGGTGCTAGACTCTGTCAAATGCCTGTTTGACATCCAGCATAACGACGCAGCAGTAATTCTTCTTTTCGAAGGCCTTAAGTATGTTTTCAACAAGCCGGTGGCATTGCTCAGGTGTTCCATGGAAGCGTCTGAAGCCAAACTGGTGATCAGGGATCAGTCCGGCCTCGTCCAGTACTGGAAATACTCTACACAAAAATACTCTTTCAAGTATTTTGGAGAGGATTGACAGCAAAATAATCGAACATTACGAGGCAAGATTGGCTTCAGGTTTTCCAGGCTAGAGGAGGACAATTACTTCCGCACGCTTCCACTCTTTAGGGAAGTACCCTAGACGGAGGCAGCTGTTGAAAATGTTGGCCAGCCCTTGGAAACAGATAAGGGGCAACATTTTCAGTGCTGTTGCATCGATACAGTCAGGACCTGGTGACTTGCCATTTTTTAAGGAGGCGATCTCCTGCGCAATCTCTTCTGGTTCATTGGGCTGTGTTGGCGGGCCAGGAGCACTTGGGCTGTCTACGAACCTTATGGTGGCAGCTCTCTCTTCGCCAGTGCATCTGTTGAAAGGTGAGAATGCACTATATAGATGGTCAGCAAAGGCTTTTGCTCTTTCGACCTTAGACCGACACCAGGAACCGTCCACTTTGCGAAAGGGTGATATCTTCTTCGCAGGTCTTTTTATGTGCCTCGTGACATTCCACAGATTGTGTTGCGGGTCTCCAGGTTCCAGCTCCATAAGGAATATATGAAACGAGTCCTGCCGTAGGATGGATAGCTTGTCCTTCAAATCTTTGGTGGCACGATTAAGTGCTGTCTTGTCCCTGGGGTTGCGCAAGGAAAACCAGACTCTTCTGAGGCGCCTTTTTTTCGGCCACGAGGGCCGCGATTTCCGGAGACCGTCTCTTTCAGGTATTCTCGGGGTAGTCGGAGGAGGTGGATTTGCAAACTCAGCAGCATTGTGTATCTCTTTGGTTAGTTTTTCGATGGATCTGGGTTCAGGGAGGAAAGCATCCAAAACGTAAACTTGGAGGCGTTTGTGTGTTTCCCGGTGAGTCTTCTGGGCGGGGTTTTTCTGAGGACGGGGGTGTTTAGGAGCAAGTTTACTGCGCTGTGGTCAGATAGGGGTTTATCATAGCTTAAGAATGTTAACTTAGAATGTCTTATGCCCTTGGAGACGGCGAAGTCCAGCAGATCCGGCTGCTTTGAAGGGTCGGTAGGCCAGTGTGTGGGCCCTCCAGTTGAATGGCAGTCCAGACTTTTCCGCTGCAGGTACTTATAGAGTTTTATTTATTTGGGGTTGTTTGTGCGGGAGCCCCACAAGGAATGTTTACCGTTAAAGTCTCCGGCTGCTAAAAAGCGAGGTCCAAGGGATTCGAAGAAGTCCTGAAGGTGGGTCTCGGTTATCGAGTGTCTGAGTGGTAAGTAAACCGCACCAAGGGTAATATCTCCCTGAGGGCTGGTAATCCTGGTCGCGGCGCACTGTGCCCATTCCTCCTGAAACGCGGGAAGTTCCGTGTGCTGAATGCCACTCCTGATAAGCATAGCTGCGCCTCCGCGTGCTCTGCCAGATGGATGGTTGGAGTGTATCAGTTCGTACCCGCTGATGTGGAAGTAGGATCTGGGAAAAAAGTGGGATTCCGAAACTAGAAGAACATCGATATTGTCTGTTTTGATGAGATGCTCTACTTCGGCTTTGCTCGTCTGCAGGTCGTTTGCATTCCAAAAAAACTATGTTCAGACTTATTTGCATTATTTCCTGTTGAGGAGGGGAGCTATTAACTCCAGCATCTCCGAGACTATCTGCGAGACAAACTTTTCCATCCTCTCAATCGTTCCTTCCATGCGGGCAAGCATGGTTTCAAACTGGTTGGGTTGTGGGGCTTCGGGAGTGGTTTGAGGGGTTTGTTGGGGATTCGTTGGCTGTGTCGCTTGGTTCCCTTGAAGTGCGTCTCTGTAACTCATACCATTGATGATGCTTGGTATGTGGATGGGAGGTGGTTTGTTGCTACTCACAACGGGTCTGGCTTTAAGAGATTGGTGAACCTTTGCCTTTTTGTAGGCAGGGCATCCTCTGGACGACGCAGGCTGATCAGCTTGGCAATGTAAACAGCATGCTTTTTCGTCATCTTTTTTGGTGCATGACCTGGAGTCGTGAGGACCACCACATTTCACGCAGCGTTGTTCCAGGAAGCAGTAGCGCTGGGTGTGTCCGAATCCTTGGCATCTGAAACATTGTGGAACGTCAGTGAACTTCAGTAGGGGCTCTACGGTGACGACTGACCTGCAAATCCTCTTTATTTTGAAAACCTCTGTGTTGTTGCTCGCTTGTTCGAGATTATCAAAAAAGATCCCTAGTGGTTGTTTGGATTTCCTGCCAATAGGATTGTGCAGATCCCTCATAGTATGGCCGTATTTGTGGAGTTCTTCTTTGATTTCAGTCTGGTCCGTTGTGTGGTGAAGTCCCTTGATGACCGCCCTGTACGCTCTCTCGTCCTTTGGTTGGAAGGTGCGGTGCCTTTTGTTATGTGTAGGGCTGTGTAGGACTCCTTGTCTGGCATCATTACGCGTACGTTGTTGTTTCTCTCCGTTTTGTACGAGAAATTCTTTTTGGTTCCGATTAGAGTCGTTATCGATTTGACAAGCGCGGTAATGTCGGACACGTCTGAGATGTAGATCGGGGGAGGCTTGAGGGTTTTCGGGGTCGGGTTCGGTTTCTCTGCTGTTTTGGTTGCCACTGCCTCTGCAGCAGGTTTGGGTTCGTCATGTTCGTCGTGATCTTCTTTGCAAAGGGGTTATTTGCCAGCTTGCCATGCAGAGCTGCGCTGGTGCTAGGCGTGACGCTATTTGATAGTTTCAGAATAGTGGGAGTGAAAGCACGTTAAGAAACTTGCTGTCGATCCGTAGGTACGTCTGCACTTTTTGAGTATTATTATTATTAGTGACGATGAACCCTAGGAAGCTCACGCTTTTTTTAAAAAAACATGACTTTTCTGCCGATATCCTCATGTTTGCATCGTATAGACTCTTCAGAACCTAATATTTATTAGTGTGACACATGGCATGGGCATTTTTATCCTCTGAAAAGATGATTACATCATCGACATAAACGTGGCAGAGCTTGCCGATCTTTTCTCGCAGAATATCGTCAATTGTTTTCTGGAAGATACTTGCAGTATTTCTGAGTCCGAATGGGAGCCTTCGGAACTCATACTTTCCTCCGTTCATTGAGAAAGATGTCTTTTCACGGTCGCGTTCAGCGAGCGTGATTTGGTGGTAGCCCAAGCGGCTACGAATAATAAAAGGTAATAAAAACGTATGCCAAGTGGCTACAAATAATGAAAGCTTATGCCGAGTGGCTATGAATAAAAAGTAAAAAACTCCGAAGGAACCGCAACTGGGTTCTGTTCGGGTTATTTGAGGTTGTCTTTGTGGACCACCCTTCCTTTAATTAGGACTCTGTGGTCCCCAAGTCCGCTTTGATGGTCTTTTCTTCACACAAGGGAGTGAGTTTGTTGCCTAGTTGTCTATTTGACTTTACTAGGATTTTATCGCCGACCTGGAATACTCTGTTCTGCCGAGAAGCATTCTCCCGGTTTCTGGTCATACCTGTATCTTGAGCGTTTTTTTTCTGGACGTCATGTTGTGGGTCGTCCAGGTTCGCCCGCATAACCTTGGCTGGTTTCTTATCAATGACAGAGTGGATAGATTTGTTATATCTGGCCAGCGGCCAGATAGATTAATTCTACCGTGTCACTGATGCCTTTGTCAATTTTATGCATCTAGCAAGATCCACCAACGTGCTACTAAAGTATCCACTTGTCCGTTGGAGATACTGTGTTGGAGAAATTGTCGCAGTAGATGGCCCTGGCTTTGGGAAAAACATTCATGAGTTGCAGCAGGGGTGGTTTGAGATCCTCTATGGTTCTAGACGAAATCGGCTGTACCATAGCGAATTTCGAAAAGTGTCTATGCAGGTGAAGAAATGTTTTTTATCCGTTGAGAAAATATCAATATGCAGTATTAAACCTACATGGGCCGGGACTGGTGTATCTCCGAGCTCCTGTTTCCTCGGATGTCTGTCATACCTTCCCTTGGCGCAAGTTTTCCAATTAGCGGCTATCTCGCTCGCCAATTTTGTCATCTTTGTACTCGGGTACCTTTTCTTTCCCCGACCGCGAAAATTTGTACAATGCCAAAACTTTGTGGCTGGAAATTTTCGAACCACATCGCCAGCGTATGAAGATCACAGTGGAAGGCATTCACACCATTACGAATAATGGTGTTGACAAGTTCCTTAAGCAAAGACTGTTTGCACGAGAAATTGATTGAGTGTCGCCTCATATTTCCAAACAGTATAAAAGTGCGTTTCCAAGAGGAGCGTGCCTCTTCTAAAATTTTCTGGGCTGGGAAGTAATTCACGGGTTTGTCCGTAGACTCAATCGTTTGAGTGAGCGAAAATTCACTGTGTATCGTGGCCGCGCACGACTGTAGTTCTTGGCCTTCAACAACGTTGAGTTGTTGTCTGGAGAGTGCATCCGCAACAAGGTTACTTTTTCCGGGCTTGTAAAACATTCGAGCGCCGGATTCGTCGATGCGTGCTTTCCACCTCTTGATCTTGGCGTTCGGATTGGATTCCGATACCGCAAACGTCAAGGGTTGGTGGTCGGTAAAGATGTTTATCTCTTTGACCGCATAAAGGTAGTGTCGTAATTTGGCTAGTGCCCAGACTATGGCTAACAGCTCCCTTTCGTTGGTAGCATAGTTAACCTCTCTGTCCCTCAATGTCCTAGAGATCATTGTAATTGGACGTCCCTCTTGGGACAGCACTGCGCCAATGCCGTAGGCCGAAGCATCTGTCGTTAGATCAAATGCTTTCATGTAATCAGGGTATCTAAGGATGACGTCCTCAGACGCCAGGATATTGCGTAGTTTTTCGAAGGCACGTCGCTGCGCTTCGGAAAATTCTACCTGGATACTTCTGGACCTGTGTCGGCTAACACTCCCGTTCTCGCCCTTCAGTATGTCTGAAATGGGCCTCGCTATTGATGCGAAGTCTTTAATGAAGCAACGATAATAGCTGGCTAGGCCCAAGAATGACCTTACCTCAAATACGTTTTTGGGTTCTGGAAAATTTCTTTATGGCCTTAACTTTTTCTGGGTCAGTCGCCGCGCCATTGTTGGTGACGATGAACCCCAGGAAACTCACGCTTTTCTTAAAAAACGCGACTTTTCTGCCGATATTCTCATGTTAGCATCGTACAGGCTCTTCAGAACCCAATCTACGTGTTTGACATGGGCATTTTCATCTTCTGAGAAGATGATGACGGCATCGACGTAAACGTAGCAGAACTTTCCGATCTGCTCTCGCAGAATATCGTCAATTGTTCGCTGGAAGATGCTTGCAGCATTCCTGAGTCCGAACGGTAGTCTTCGGAACTCATACTTCCCTCCGTTCACTGAGAATGATGTCTTTTCACGGTCGCGTTCAGCGAGCGTGATTTGGTGGTAGCCAGACTTCAGATCGAGTGTCGTGAAGTACTTGGCCTTTCCAAGATTCCCCAATATCATTGAGATATTTGGCATGGGGTATCTGTCTGGTACTGTTCTTTCGTTCAGTTTGCGGAGGTCCAGAACCAAACGAATTTTTTTCTTGCCCGTTTCGTCGGTGCCCTTCTTGTCTACGACCCATATTGGGTTATTGTAGGGGGACTTCGACCTCTGGATAATGCCATTTTTAAGCAGTTCCTGGATTTCGCCGTTGACGAAATCAGCTGCTCCCATGGGATATGGGTACAATTTGGCATAAATGGGCTCCTCATCAATCGTCCGGATGGTGGCTACCACCGACGTATTGTAAGGAAGAGCCTCATTAGGATTAGCAAAAGCTTTTTTCCTATTCCTGAGCATTTTTAAAAATGCACCCTTAATTAAGGGCGGTGCGTCCGAGCAATCTACGTTGGTAAAATTGACATCGGGGCAAGTGTGAAAGTCAATTTGCTCTGCTTCGGAGCCCCACTTGAGCTGGCCGGAAGCTAGGCAAAGCGACGCGCCGGCTTGCTTTAACAGGTCTAGGCCAACGATCGCGTCGAAGGAGGTCAAATCCGGTAGTAAAAAGAAAGTAGCTTTAAGGTTAAAAATGGACACAAAACACTTTTTTGTGATTGTAGTCAGACCATGAATCGAATGGATTGTAAATGGGGACTGCACTGGGCGGATGCCTTTCAACCCCTTAAATGGTCGGATGAAATTTTTTGACGCGCCCGTGTCAACCAAGAGTTTCATGTCGATCCCTGCTACTCTTCGTCTGATGACGGGCAGCAGGGATTTTTCCCTAAAAATATAATAGCGTCAGAGTCGTACTTCAGAATGGCATCGTCGTCGATCTTTCCCACTGCACTGGAGGCTGCGGTCGCATAAGCCGTGTCGGAATTATCCGGGGCCTGGGCAACCTAGCCCTTTACCTTTTGTGAGTGGGCGAGCGGCCAGACGCGGCCTGCTTGGATCTCTGGTAAGCCGGGGCGTACGACGATTGCAACATTTTGGACAATGACGAGTCAACGTCCATGGGCTCCGATAAGTTTCTCGAGCCATCCTGTCGCTTCGTGGAGTAGAGTGCACCTGTGCCCTGTGTTGTCTAGTAAAGTGCGGGTTTTTCGCGGCACTTCACTGCGAGTTAGCTTGTGGAGGGGCCTGTTGGTGCCTCTGCACTTTGGGGTACTGTTTACGGTCCCTTTCCTCCTGGCTTCTTGCAAACGAAGTTGAAAAGGTGTATCGTTCGTGGTTGGACTCTACTTCTTGCGCCAAGGCGAGCGCTGATGGCATGTCTTTTGGTTTTGCCGCGAATAGCACATCTGTGAGGTTGCGCCTGAGTCCTGGGACAAAAACGCGCAAGGTGTCATCACGGAACTTCTCACACAGGACCGTTGCTGCCGACGCTTCGTACGTGGCCTTGCTTGTAAGCAAAGTGAGTTTTTTCTCAACCTCGTCATAATACTGCAGGAGTGTGAGGCTTCCCTGTCTGAGGGTGCCTAGCTCTTGCTCGATAACATGTATCGGCCGTTTGTCACTGTAAGAGAAATCGAGTCGATTTATGATCGCATCGAAATTAAAACCAGTTCCAAATGAGGAGAGCACGGCATCGGCAGGGCCACTGATTTTGCTTCTGATAATGATGACCACCTGACAATGGCGTGAGCAATCTTTGTGGGGCTTACTTACATGTTTAACATGAACATGTAATACGCGGCTGCCGCCGCTTGCCGCCAGGAAACGTATGTCTCCTGAGTTCCCATTAATTCAGGGAGGCACTTGACGGCGTCCAGTGTCTCATTGCAAGGGACGTTTTTCTCAATTTTCACCGGTAGATAAACCTTAATCTGACGAGTTTGTATCCGTATGGGGGCAATCTGTAAAGCCCCGATTTGGCTGGCAAGTTTTTGGATTGTTCGGCGCAATTCATTTTCTCTGCGCTGGCTCTTTACAGCTTGATCTTGTAGCGCCTTTGCGACAAATTTAACCAGTTCCGGGTCGAAAGTCATATTATTTGTGGTTTATGTGTTGGCACAGGCACTTCTCGTTGCAGAATTTTCCTCTGAGTCTTCGCTCTCAGACTATGAGTCGCTAGCGTATTGCTTGGAATTCCTATACTGCCGGAATGAATTGGTCATGGGGAGCTGTATGTGTAAATAGGGCCAATTTGAACGGCGAGGGGGTCGCGGGGGCTGTGTCGCCGCTTTGAAAGCATTGAACGAGGGCTCGTTGAAAAGGTGAAGGGCTCGCGGGAACGGGTCTCTGCTGAGACAAACAAATATATAATAGATAAATATCGTCACAGCAAAGCATGCGCCGCTGTATCGGGTAGCAAAGTAGAATGGGGCGACAATAAAAAAAACTCAAGACGGTTGCGAAGTTAATGCAGAGAATTCAAATACAAACGAGGAGAAAATGTACAAAAGCGGAATCCAATGCGCACATTTAAACAATTAAACATAAATTACAAAGTCAATCAGTATTTGAAAGTTGATAACTCTTCAGCGCATTGGCTGGGATATTTAAATTTTATAATAATAAAACCAATTTGCACATATAAGTCACAAAAGCATATAGACGTTTTAATTAATACTGAAATTCAAGATATATTCTTGCGTAGTTTTATATACCGGGGTGTTAGTTGAAGTTTAACGGTTTTACTAGTGGATGGGTTATTTTATCTTTGACGGATCTGATATTGAGGTCTCTTTGTATATGTTCATTTCAGATATACCAGGGTGATTCAGTGATTGTTCTCAGTATCTTTGATTGGGCACTTTGCATGATCTCAATGTTACTAGTGCTGGCACTTTCCCAAAGTTGGGAGCCCTACGTCTAAATTGGATTCAGTACGGAGTTGTAAAGTAGGACCCTGTAGGTGACCGAGAGTTGATAAGCCAGTGGAAACTACTAGCCTTCAGCGTAAGGCTTCGATGTGCCTGCACCAGGTAAACCGTCGGTCGACTACCTTTCGGTAGTACGGTGTTGTTTAAAGTGATTGAAAAACAGTCTTGCCGATTAAGTGAAATGTTACATGCCTACATTTTTGTTCGATTATTTTGATTAGCCAATCAGATAGCCACTTCTCCACGCCCACTGGGTGAGAAGAGAGTTGAGTTGTTGCTTGTACCGGGCATTTGGATCGGGTTAAGATCGCTGTGTCGTCGGCAAACGTAGAAGTCGTTAGTAGTTTGCTTATGTCTGCTATATAAAGAACGTACAGCGTTGGTCCAACGTTTTCGTCACATGTTAGTGATGCAAAGGTTCTGTTATAAAGATACGACTTCAGGAGTTTGTGAAAACATTGTTTTATTCGGGTTATCAGACATTTTTTAAATAGTTTTGGGAGACAAGACAATAGGCTTATAGGCCTGTACGATGAGGAAAATGAGTGGTCCTTGCCTGCATATGGTTTTGGTTTTGGTTTCCGATGTTTTCCATCCTTCTAGATAGTACCCGAATTTTGTGATAGCGTTAAAAAGCAAGAAAATAGTGCATACAGCACTGTATTGAAGCTTTATAATCATCTTTGGAGTTATAAGATCATATCCTGGGGACTATTTTCGGTTTAGTTTATCCTTGATGCTTTTAGCTTTTTTATTCGCTTGAAATTCGGTTGGCTCATGTGGTGCTTGGTCGTCGCCTGTTACCATGAGTAATAGAATCGAGCTTGTAGCAGGGTTCGGGTGTGTGTTCCACACGTTGAAGATGCGTTGAAAATGTGGTAGCTCTATCTTTATCGCTGCGGGCCCAACCACCAGTGATATTCCTTAATGGTGATATCGTTTCTGCCGGTGTGGTCAAACTGGAATAGGCTTTCCATAGTGAATTTTTGCTGCTTGAAATTGAAAGTTTCTTTATATAGTGAAGTTCGCGGCTGTAACTAAGACACTCTCCAGGGTATTTGTTGCTGATTCTATCTCGGTATCAAAGTTTAACCTCAGGTTCATCTCAATGTGTGAAATTATGTTTTTTTTTTTAATTTGACCCAGTTTGTTCTCTTTGATGGTAATCTGTTAGCCAGCTTAGTAGTCTCAGGGCGTTGGAGAAGGTTGAGATTTAAGAGAACTTGCGTGTGGTCAGATGATAGATCCGGTAGAGATTTGGCACTGATGAGGTTTCAAGGGATATTTTTATTTATTGCGAAGTCGATCAAGTCAGGAATTTTGTTGGGGTCTGTAGGCCAGTATGATGGTCTGCCCGAAGAGACATATTCAAACCTTCTATTTGCCTCTTTGATGAGGTTATACAACTTTTTAGGGGTGACAAGGCGTGATTCCCAGTGGGTGTGTTTGGCGTTGAAGTCAGCTGCAGCAATGAAGTGGTCGCCTAGGGTGTTGAAAAAGTCCATAAATTGTTGTTCGGAAACATTGAAACGAGGGAGATAATATACCGCTGCGAGGGTAAGATTGCCAATTCTTACAAGTATTTTTTTGATTGATAGTAGTGTTTAATGCGGTTCCTAATCAGGATACCGGTTCCGCCATGTGCTTTTCCATCTGGATGATTTGTTCCGTAGAACAAAAAGCCACTTATTTGAAAGTTGTACTTTGAAGTGAGACGTGTTTCTGACAGTAACAGGACGTCAAAATGATTGTCATGCAGGAATTGAGTTATCTCAAGTTTATGCCGTAAAAACCCGTTGGCGTTCCATAATGGCGTTTAGCAATTCTTAGAGTAGCCACTAATTATTTGGAGTTTTGAGATACAAGCATCTCCATGAGGATATTTTTGTTCCGCATAAGGTCTTGCATGGTAGTCCTCATGAAGGACATGAATTCAATCATCTGCTGCTGCAGAGTATGCATCATAGTTTCAAAGCTTTTGCGTTGTTGCGTCGATAATGGGGAATTCAGTGTCGGATCAGTTTGGGCAGCATGCGGAGTTGCTGTCGTAGAGCTTGGGTCTGTAAGTCCCGATTTCAGGACCAAATGAAGACCTCTTTGCCGTTGCGAAAATGACTTCTGGGAATGTTTTTGATTGTATAGATGTATTCTGTGCGTTATGGAGGCGTGCAGACCTTACTCGGTAATGAATCCGGCTTTTGAGGTCTTTGTATATTGAACAACCACTATAGTTTGCTGTGTGGCTACCCCCACAGTTTCCGCACTTTTTGGTGCTTGGATCGTTTTTGTTTGTCGTACATGAAGCTCTCAACAGACCCCACAAATTGAACGCAATCCGCAGTATGCTCTTGTATTGCCATATTCTTGGCAGTTAGTGCATTGGACGGGGCCTTTGCGCTTGTTTGCTTCTTCTACAGTAATCCTACAATGCAGAAGAAACTGTATCTTGTAAATAGGATGCACTTCATTTTTCGTGATAGCTTTAGTGTCAGGTTCCAGCTCGCGGTTGCGGTTTCCTGTCTTTGTTCAAGATGTTGAAGACAGTTTTCGCCTTGAAACCCTTATTATTTAAGCCTGCTTGATCTCTGAGGATGTTGCGTTAGACTCTAAGCCCTGAAGAACGACTTGGCGACCCTTAGTTAGTTGGAACGTGTAGTAGTTTTTGTTATTTTTGTTTTCCTGGGTCTCATTTCGCTGACTTAAAGTGTGCCGATTGATTTTTATACCATTGAAAAAGGGTATTATAATTTTGTCCAGAAATCTGTAACGCATTAAAGGAAACATCTCCGACCCCACAATGTATATATACTCTTGATCAGCATCAACAGCCGAGTCGATATAGCCATGTCCGTCTGTCCGTCTGTCCGTCTGTTTCTATGCAAAAAATAGACAGTAGTTTTAAAGCTAGCGTTTTGAAATTTTTACCAGATCATTATTTTTGTTGCACGCAGATAAAATTTAAGAATCAATCGGATCGGACCACTTTATCATATAGCTGCTATACAAACGACCGATATGAAAACAAGTCTTTGTATGGAAACGTTTTATGTTTTCCAAGCTATTGCAACCCAATTCAAAATTAATTCATTTGACATAGCCATACACGATTTGTGAAAGGTTGGTCCGGATCGGACCACTATATCATATAGCTGCCATACAAACGACCGATATGAAAACAAGTCTTTGTATGGAAACGTTTTTTGTTTTCTAAGCTATTCCAACCGAATTCAACACTTATTCATTTGACACAACCGTACACAATTTGTGAAAGTTTGGTCCGGACCGGATCACTTCATCATATAGCTGCCATACAAACGACCGATATGAAAACCAGTCTTTGTATGGAAACGTTTTTTGTTTTCCAAGCTATTGCAATTGAATTCAACATTTATTCATTAAGCATAGCCATACACGATTTGTGAAATTTTGGTCCGGATCGGATCACTTCATCATATAGCTGCCATACAAACGACCGATATGAAAACCAGTCTTTGTATGGAAACCTTTTTTGTTTTCCAAGCTAATGCAACCGAATTCAATATTTATTCATTTGACATAGCCCTACACGATTTGTAAAAGTTTGGTTTGGATCGGATCACTATATCATATAGCTGCCATACAATCGACCGATATGAATACAAGTCTTTGTATGGAAACCTTTTTTGTTTTCTAAACTATTGCAACCGAATTTAACATTTATTTATTTGACATAGCCATACACGATTTGTAAAAGGTTGGTCCGGATCGGACCACTATATCATATAGCTGCCATACAAACGACCGATATGAAAACAAGTCTTTGTATGGAAACCTTTTTTGTTTTCTAAGCTATTGCAAATGAATTCAACACTTATTCATTTGAAAAAACTGTACACGATTTGTGAAAGTTTGGTCCGGATCGGACCACTATATCATATAGCTGATATACAAACGACCGATATGAAAACAAGTCTTTGTATGGGAACCTTTTTGTTTTCTAAGCTATTGCAACCGAATTCAACATTTATTCATTTGACATATCCGTACACGATTTGTGAAAGTTTGGTCCGAAACGCATCACTATATCATATAGCTGCCATACAAACGACCGATATGATAACAAGTCTTTGTATGAAAACGTTTTTGGTTTTCCAAGCTGTTGCAACCGAATTCAACATTTATGCATTTGGCATAGTCATACACGATTTTTGAAAGGTTGGTCCGGATCGGACCACTATATCATATAGCTGCCATACAAACGACCGATATGAAAACCAGTCTTTGTATGGAAACGTTTTATGTTTTCCAAGCTATTGCAACCCAATTCAACATTTATTCATTTGATATAGCCGTACACGATTTGTGAAAGTTTAGTTCGAAACGGATTACTATACCAAATAGCTGTCATACAAACGACCGATATGATAACAAGTCTTTGTATGGAAACGTTTTTTGTTTTCCAAGCTGTTGCAACCGAATTCAACATTTATTCATTTGGCATAGTCATACACGATTTGTAAAAGTTTGGTCCGGATCGGACTACTATATCATATAGCTGATATACAAACGACCGATATGAAAACAAGTCTTTTGTATGGGAACCTTTTTTGTTTTCTAAGCTATTGCAACCGAATTCAACATTTATTTATTTGACATAGCCATACACGATTTGTAAAAGGTTGGTCCGGATCGGATCACTTCATCATATAGCTGCCATACAAACGACCGATATAAAAACCAGTCTTTGTATGGAAACCTTTTTTGTTTTCCAAGCTAATGCAACCGAATTCAACATTTATTCATTTGACATAGCCGTACACGATTTGTAAAAGTTTGGTTTGGATCGGATTACTATATCATATAGCTGCGATACAATCGACCGATATGAATACAAGTCTTTGTATGGAAACCTTTTTTGTTTTCTAAACTATTGCAACCGAATTCAACATTTATTTATTTGACATAGCCATACACGATTTGTAAAAGGTTGGTCCGGATCGGACCACTATATCATATAGCTGCCATACAAACGACCGATATGAAAACAAGTCTTTGTATGGAAACCTTTTTTGTTTTCTAAGCAATCGCAACCGAATTTAACATTTATTTATTTGACATAGCCGTACACGATTTGTGAAAGTTTGGTCCGGATCGGATCACTTCATCATATAGCTGTTATACAAACGACCGATATGAAAACCAGTCTTTGTATGGAAACCTTTTTTGTTTTCCAAGCTAATGCAACCGAATTCAACATTTATTTATTTGATATAGCCGTACACGATTTGTGAAAGTTTGGTCCGAAACGGACCACTAAATCATATAGCTGCCATACAAACGACCGATATGATAACAAGTCTTTGTATGGAAATGGTTTTTGTTTTCCAAGCTGTTGCAACCGAATTCAACATTTATTCATTTGACATAGCCATACACGATTTGTGAAAGTTTGGTACGGATCGGATTACTATATCATATAGCTGCCATACAAACGACCGATATGAAAACAAGTCTTTGTATGGAAACGTTTTTTGTTTTCCAAGCTATTGCAATTGAATTCAACATTTATTCATTCGACATAGCCATACACGATTTGTGAAAGTTTGGTCCGGATCGGATCACTTCATCATATAGCTGCCATACAAACGACCGATATGAAAACAAGTCTTTGTATGGAAACCTTTTTTGTTTTCCAAGCTATTGCAATCGAATTCAACATTTATTTATTTGACATAACCGTACACGATTTGTGAAAGTTTGGTCCGGATCGGATCACTTCATCATATAGCTGCCATACAAACGACCGATATGAAAACAAGTCTTTGTATGGAAACGTTTTTTGTTTTCCAAGCTATTGCAATTGAATTCAACGTTTATTCATTTGGCATAGCCATAGACGATTTGTGAAAGTTTGGTCCGGATCGGATCACTTCATCATATAGCTGCCATACAGACGACCGATATGAAAACCAGTCTTTGTATGGAAACCTTTTTTGTTTTCCAAGCTAATGCAACCGAATTCAACATTTATTTATTTGACATAGCCGTACACGATTTGTAAAAGTTTGGTCCGAAACGGATCACTTCATCATATAGCTGCCATACAAACGACCGATATGATAACAAGTCTTTGTATGGAAACGGTTTTTTGTTTTCCAAGCTGTTGCAACCGAATTCAACATTTATTCATTTGACATAGCCATACACGATTTGTGAAAGTTTGGTCCGGATCGGATTACTATATCATATAGCTGCCATACAAACGACCGATATGAAAACAAGTCTTTGTATGGAAACGTTTTTTGTTTTCCAAGCTATTGCAATTGAATTCAACATTTATTCATTTGGCATAGCCATAGACGATTTGTGAAAGTTTGGTCCGGATCGGATCACTTCATCATATAGCTGCCATACAAACGACCGATATGATAACCAGTCTTTGTATGGAAACCTTTTTTGTTTTCCAAGCTAATGCAACCGAATTCAACATTTATTCATTTGACATAGCCGTACAACAAGTATGGTCCGGATCGGATCACTTCATCATATAGCTGCCATACAAACGACCGATATGAAAACCAGTCTTTGTATGGAAACGGTTTTTTGTTTTCCAAGCTGTTGCAACCGAATTCAACATTTATTCATTTGACATAGCCATACACGATTTGTGAAAGTTTGGTCCGGATCGGATTACTATATCATATAGCTGCCATACAAACGACCGATATGAAAACAAGTCTTTGTATGGAAACGTTTTTTTGTTTTCCAAGCTATTGCAATTGAATTCAACATTTATTCATTTGGCATAGCCATAGACGATTTGTGAAAGTTTGGTCCGGATCGGATCACTTCATCATATAGCTGCCATACAAACGACCGATATGAAAACAAGTCTTTGTATGGAAACCTTTTTTGTTTTCCAAGCTATTGCAACCGAATTCAACATTTATTTATTTGACATAACCGTACACGATTTGTGAAAGTTTGGTCCGGATCGGATCACTTCATCATATAGCTGCCATACAAACGACCGATATGAAAACAAAACTTTGTATGGAAACGTTTTTTGTTTTCCAAGCTATTGCAATTGAATTCAACATTTATTCATTTGACATAGCCATAGACGATTTGTGAAAGTTTGGTCCGGATCGGATCACTTCATCATATAGCTGCCATACAAACGACCGATATGAAAACCAGTCTTTGTATGGAAACCTTTTTTGTTTTCCAAGCTAATGCAACCGAATTCAACATTTATTCATTTGACATAGCCATACACGATTTGTGAAAGTTTGGTACGGATCGGATTACTATATCATATAGCTGCCATACAAACGACCGATATGAAAACAAGTCTTTGTATGGAAACGTTTTTTGTTTTCCAAGCTATTGCAATTGAATTCAACATTTATTCATTCGACATAGCCATACACGATTTGTGAAAGTTTGGTCCGGATCGGATCACTTCATCATATAGCTGCCATACAAACGACCGATATGAAAACAAGTCTTTGTATGGAAACCTTTTTTGTTTTCCAAGCTATTGCAATCGAATTCAACATTTATTTATTTGACATAACCGTACACGATTTGTGAAAGTTTGGTCCGGATCGGATCACTTCATCATATAGCTGCCATACAAACGACCGATATGAAAACAAGTCTTTGTATGGAAACGTTTTTGTTTTCCAAGCTATTGCAATTGAATTCAACGTTTATTCATTTGGCATAGCCATAGACGATTTGTGAAAGTTTGGTCCGGATCGGATCACTTCATCATATAGCTGCCATACAGACGACCGATATGAAAACAAGTCTTTGTATGGAAACCTTTTTTGTTTTCCAAGCTATTGCAATTGAATTCAACATTTATTCATTTGACATAGCCATACACGATTTGTGAAAGTTTGGTCCGGATCGGATTACTATATCATATAGCTGCCATACAAACGACCGATATGAAAACAAGTCTTTGTATGGAAACGTTTTTTGTTTTCCAAGCTATTGCAATTGAATTCAACATTTATTCATTTGGCATAGCCATAGACGATTTGTGAAAGTTTGGTCCGGATCGGATCACTTCATCATATAGCTGCCATACAAACGACCGATATGATAACCAGTCTTTGTATGGAAACCTTTTTTGTTTTCCAAGCTAATGCAACCGAATTCAACATTTATTCATTTGACATAGCCGTACAACAAGTATGGTCCGGATCGGATCACTTCATCATATAGCTGCCATACAAACGACCGATATGAAAACCAGTCTTTGTATGGAAACGGTTTTTGTTTTCCAAGCTGTTGCAACCGAATTCAACATTTATTCATTTGACATAGCCATACACGATTTGTGAAAGTTTGGTCCGGATCGGATTACTATATCATATAGCTGCCATACAAACGACCGATATGAAAACAAGTCTTTGTATGGAAACGTTTTTGTTTTCCAAGCTATTGCAATTGAATTCAACATTTATTCATTTGGCATAGCCATAGACGATTTGTGAAAGTTTGGTCCGGATCGGATCACTTCATCATATAGCTGCCATACAAACGACCGATATGAAAACAAGTCTTTGTATGGAAACCTTTTTTGTTTTCCAAGCTATTGCAACCGAATTCAACATTTATTTATTTGACATAACCGTACACGATTTGTGAAAGTTTGGTCCGGATCGGATCACTTCATCATATAGCTGCCATACAAACGACCGATATGAAAACAAAACTTTGTATGGAAACGTTTTTTGTTTTCCAAGCTATTGCAATTGAATTCAACATTTATTCATTTGACATAGCCATAGACGATTTGTGAAAGTTTGGTCCGGATCGGATCACTTCATCATATAGCTGCCATACAAACGACCGATATGAAAACCAGTCTTTGTATGGAAACCTTTTGTTTTCCAAGCTAATGCAACCGAATTCAACATTTATTCATTTGACATAGCCGTACACGATTTGTAAAAGTTTGGTTTGGATCGGATCACTATATCATATAGCTGCCATACAATCGACCGATATGAATACAAGTCTTTGTATGGAAACCTTTTTTGTTTTCTAAGCTATTGCAATTGAATTCAACATTTATTCATTTGGCATAGCCATAGACGATTTGTGAAAGTTTGGTCCGGATCGGATCACTTCATCATATAGCTGTTATACAAACGACCGATATGAAAACCAGTCTTTGTATGGAAACCTTTTTTGTTTTCCAAGCTATTGCAATCGAATTCAACATTTATTTATTTGACATAACCGTACACGATTTGTGAAAGTTTGGTCCGGATCGGATCACTTCATCATATAGCTGCCATACAAACGACCGATATGAAAACAAGTCTTTGTATGGAAACGTTTTTTGTTTTCCAAGCTATTGCAATTGAATTCAACGTTTATTCATTTGGCATAGCCATAGACGATTTGTGAAAGTTTGGTCCGGATCGGATCACTTCATCATATAGCTGCCATACAGACGACCGATATGAAAACCAGTCTTTGTATGGAAACCTTTTTTGTTTTCCAAGCTAATGCAACCGAATTCAACATTTATTTATTTGACATAGCCGTACACGATTTGTAAAAGTTTGGTCCGAAACGGATCACTTCATCATATAGCTGCCATACAAACGACCGATATGATAACAAGTCTTTGTATGGAAACGGTTTTTGTTTTCCAAGCTGTTGCAACCGAATTCAACATTTATTCATTTGACATAGCCATACACGATTTGTGAAAGTTTGGTCCGGATCGGATTACTATATCATATAGCTGCCATACAAACGACCGATATGAAAACAAGTCTTTGTATGGAAACGTTTTTTGTTTTCCAAGCTATTGCAATTGAATTCAACATTTATTCATTTGGCATAGCCATAGACGATTTGTGAAAGTTTGGTCCGGATCGGATCACTTCATCATATAGCTGCCATACAAACGACCGATATGATAACCAGTCTTTGTATGGAAACCTTTTTTGTTTTCCAAGCTAATGCAACCGAATTCAACATTTATTCATTTGACATAGCCGTACAACAAGTATGGTCCGGATCGGATCACTTCATCATATAGCTGCCATACAAACGACCGATATGAAAACCAGTCTTTGTATGGAAACGGTTTTTTGTTTTCCAAGCTGTTGCAACCGAATTCAACATTTATTCATTTGACATAGCCATACACGATTTGTGAAAGTTTGGTCCGGATCGGATTACTATATCATATAGCTGCCATACAAACGACCGATATGAAAACAAGTCTTTGTATGGAAACGTTTTTTTGTTTTCCAAGCTATTGCAATTGAATTCAACATTTATTCATTTGGCATAGCCATAGACGATTTGTGAAAGTTTGGTCCGGATCGGATCACTTCATCATATAGCTGCCATACAAACGACCGATATGAAAACAAGTCTTTGTATGGAAACCTTTTTTGTTTTCCAAGCTATTGCAACCGAATTCAACATTTATTTATTTGACATAACCGTACACGATTTGTGAAAGTTTGGTCCGGATCGGATCACTTCATCATATAGCTGCCATACAAACGACCGATATGAAAACAAGTCTTTGTATGGAAACGTTTTTTGTTTTCCAAGCTATTGCAATTGAATTCAACATTTATTCATCTGACATAGCCATAGACGATTTGTGAAAGTTTGGTCCGGATCGGATCACTTCATCATATAGCTGCCATACAAACGACCGATATGAAAACCAGTCTTTGTATGGAAACCTTTTTTGTTTTCCAAGCTAATGCAACCGAATTCAACATTTATTCATTTGACATAGCCGTACACGATTTGTAAAAGTTTGGTTTGGATCGGATCACTATATCATATAGCTGCCATACAATCGACCGATATGAATACAAGTCTTTGTATGGAAACCTTTTTTGTTTTCTAAGCTATTGCAATTGAATTCAACATTTATTCATTTGGCATAGCCATAGACGATTTGTGAAAGTTTGGTCCGGATCGGATCACTTCATCATATAGCTGTTATACAAACGACCGATATGAAAACCAGTCTTTGTATGGAAACCTTTTTTGTTTTCCAAGCTAATGCAACCGAATTCAACGTTTATTTATTTGACATAGCCATACACGATTTGTGAAAGTTTGGTCCGAAACGGATCACTAAATCATATAGCTGCCATACAAACGACCGATATGATAACAAGTCTTTGTATGGAAACGGTTTTTTGTTTTCCAAGCTGTTGCAACCGAATTCAACATTTATTCATTTGACATAGCCATACACGATTTGTGAAAGTTTGGTCCGGATCGGATCACTTCATCATATAGCTGCCATACAACCGACCGATATGAAAACAAGTCTTTGTATGGAAACGTTTTTTGTGTTCCAAGCTATTGCAATTGAAATCAACATTTATTCATTTGGCATAGCCATAGACGATTTGTGAAAGTTTGGTCCGGATCGGATCACTTCATCATATAGCTGCCATACAAACGACCGATATGAAAACCAGTCTTTGTATGGAAACCTTTTTTTGTTTTCCAAGCTAATGCAACCGAATTCAAAATTTATTCATTTGACTTAGCCGTACACGATTTGTAAAAGTTTGGTTTGGATCGGATCACTATATCATATAGCTGCCATACAATCGACCGATATGATAACAAGTCTTTGTACGGAAACGGTTTTTTGTTTTCCAAGCTGTTGCAACCGAATTCAACATTTATTCATTTGACATAGCCATACACGATTTGTGAAAGTTTGGTCCGGATCGGATAACTATATCATATAGCTGCCATACAAACGACCGATATGATAACCAGTCTTTGTATGGAAACCTTTTTTTGTTTTCCAAGCTAATGCAACCGAATTCAACATTTATTCATTTGACATAGCCGTACAACAAGTATGGTCCGGATCGGATCACTTCATCATATAGCTGCCATACAAACGACCGATATGAAAACCAGTCTTTGTATGGAAACCTTTTTTGTTTTCCAAGCTAATGCAACCGAATTCAAAATTTATTCATTTGATTTAGCCGTACACGATTTGTAAAAGTTTGGTTTGGATCGGATCACTATATCATATAGCTGCCATACAATCGACCGATATGAATACAAGTCTTTGTATGGAAACCTTTTTTGTTTTCCAAGCTATTGCAACCGAATTCAACATTTATCTATTTGACATTCAACATTTATTCATTTGACATAGCCGTACACGATTTGTAAAAGTTTGGTTTGGATCGGATCACTATATCATATAGCTGCCATACAATCGACCGATATGAATAAAAGTCTTTGTATGGAAACCTTTTTTGTTTTCCAAGCTATTGCAACCGAATTCAACATTTATTTATTTGACATAGCCATACACGATTTGTAAAAGGTTGGTCCGGATCGGACCACTATATCATATAGCTGCCATACAAACGACCGATATGAAAACCAGTCTTTGTATGGAAACCTTTTTTGTTTTCTAAGCTATCGCAACCGAATTCAACATTTATTTATTTGACATAGCCTTTCACGATTTGTGAAAGTTTGGTCCGAAACGGATCACTAAATCATATAGCTGCCATACAAAAGACCGATATGATAACAAGTCTTTGTATGGAAACCTTTTTTGTTTTCCAAGCTATTGCAACCGAATTCAACATTTATTTATTTGACATAACCGTACACGATTTGTGAAAGTTTGGTCCGGATCGGATCACTTCATCATATAGCTGCCATACAAACGACCGATATGAAAACAAGTCTTTGTATGGAAACGTTTTTTGTTTTCCAAGCTATTGCAATTGAATTCAACATTTATTCATTTGACATAGCCATAGACGATTTGTGAAAGTTTGGTCCGGATCGGATCACTTCATCATATAGCTGCCATACAAACGACCGATATGAAAACCAGTCTTTGTATGGAAACCTTTTTTGTTTTCCAAGCTAATGCAACCGAATTCAACATTTATTCATTTGACATAGCCGTACACGATTTGTAAAAGTTTGGTTTGGATCGGATCACTATATCATATAGCTGCCATACAATCGACCGATATGAATACAAGTCTTTGTATGGAAACCTTTTTTGTTTTCTAAGCTATTGCAATTGAATTCAACATTTATTCATTTGGCATAGCCATAGACGATTTGTGAAAGTTTGGTCCGGATCGGATCACTTCATCATATAGCTGTTATACAAACGACCGATATGAAAACCAGTCTTTGTATGGAAACCTTTTTTGTTTTCCAAGCTAATGCAACCGAATTCAACGTTTATTTATTTGACATAGCCATACACGATTTGTGAAAGTTTGGTCCGAAACGGATCACTAAATCATATAGCTGCCATACAAACGACCGATATGATAACAAGTCTTTGTATGGAAACGGTTTTTTGTTTTCCAAGCTGTTGCAACCGAATTCAACATTTATTCATTTGACATAGCCATACACGATTTGTGAAAGTTTGGTCCGGATCGGATCACTTCATCATATAGCTGCCATACAACCGACCGATATGAAAACAAGTCTTTGTATGGAAACGTTTTTTGTGTTCCAAGCTATTGCAATTGAAATCAACATTTATTCATTTGGCATAGCCATAGACGATTTGTGAAAGTTTGGTCCGGATCGGATCACTTCATCATATAGCTGCCATACAAACGACCGATATGAAAACCAGTCTTTGTATGGAAACCTTTTTTGTTTTCCAAGCTAATGCAACCGAATTCAAAATTTATTCATTTGACTTAGCCGTACACGATTTGTAAAAGTTTGGTTTGGATCGGATCACTATATCATATAGCTGCCATACAATCGACCGATATGATAACAAGTCTTTGTACGGAAACGGTTTTTGTTTTCCAAGCTGTTGCAACCGAATTCAACATTTATTCATTTGACATAGCCATACACGATTTGTGAAAGTTTGGTCCGGATCGGATAACTATATCATATAGCTGCCATACAAACGACCGATATGATAACCAGTCTTTGTATGGAAACCTTTTTGTTTTCCAAGCTAATGCAACCGAATTCAACATTTATTCATTTGACATAGCCGTACAACAAGTATGGTCCGGATCGGATCACTTCATCATATAGCTGCCATACAAACGACCGATATGAAAACCAGTCTTTGTATGGAAACCTTTTTTGTTTTCCAAGCTAATGCAACCGAATTCAAAATTTATTCATTTGACTTAGCCGTACACGATTTGTAAAAGTTTGGTTTGGATCGGATCACTATATCATATAGCTGCCATACAATCGACCGATATGAATACAAGTCTTTGTATGGAAACCTTTTTTGTTTTCCAAGCTATTGCAACCGAATTCAACATTTATCTATTTGACATTCAACATTTATTCATTTGACATAGCCGTACACGATTTGTAAAAGTTTGGTTTGGATCGGATCACTATATCATATAGCTGCCATACAATCGACCGATATGAATACAAGTCTTTGTATGGAAACCTTTTTTGTTTTCCAAGCTATTGCAACCGAATTCAACATTTATTTATTTGACATAGCCATACACGATTTGTAAAAGGTTGGTCCGGATCGGACCACTATATCATATAGCTGCCATACAAACGACCGATATGAAAACCAGTCTTTGTATGGAAACCTTTTTTGTTTTCTAAGCTATCGCAACCGAATTCAACATTTATTTATTTGACATAGCCTTTCACGATTTGTGAAAGTTTGGTCCGAAACGGATCACTAAATCATATAGCTGCCATACAAAAGACCGATATGATAACAAGTCTTTGTATGGAAACGGTTTTTTGTTTTCCAAGCTGTTGCAACCGAATTCAACATTTATTCATTTGACATAGCCATACACGATTTGTGAAAGTTTGGTCCGGATCGGATTACTATATCATATAGCTGCCATACAAACGACCGATATGAAAACAAGTCTTTGTATGGAAACGTTTTTTGTTTTCCAAGCTATTGCAATTGAATTCAACATTTATTCATTTGGCATAGCCATAGACGATTTGTGAAAGTTTGGTCCGGATCGGATCACTTCATCATATAGCTGCCATACAAACGACCGATATGAAAACCAGTCTTTGTATGGAAACGTTTTTTGTTTTCCAAGCTAATGCAACCGAATTCAACATTTATTTATTTGACATAACCGTACACAATTTGTGAAAGTTTGGTCCGGATCGGATCACTTCATCATATAGCTGCCATACAAACGACCGATATGAAAACAAGTCTTTGTATGGAAACGTTTTTTGTTTTCCAAGCTATTGCAATTGAATTCAACGTTTATTCATTTGGCATAGCCATAGACGATTTGTGAAAGTTTGGTCCGGATCGGATCACTTCATCATAAAGCTGCCATACAAACGACCGATATGTAAACCAGTCTTTGTATGGAAACCTTTTTTGTTTTCCAAGCTAATGCAACCGAATTCAACATTTATTCATTTGACATAGCCGTACACGATTTGTAAAAGTTTGGTTTGGATCGGATCACTATATCATATAGCTGCCATACAATCGACCGATATGAATACAAGTCTTTGTATGGAAACCTTTTTTGTTTTCCAAGCTATTGCAATTGAATTCAACATTTATTCATTTGGCATAGTAATACACAATTTGTGAAAGTTTGGTCCGGATCGGATCACTTCATCATATAGCTGCCATACAAACGACCGATATGAAAACCAGTCTTTGTATGGAAACCTTTTTTGTTTTCCAAGCTAATGCAACCGAATTCAACATTTATTTATTTGACATAGCCGTACACGATTTGTGAAAGTTTGGTCCGAAACGGATCACTAAATCATATAGCTGCCATACAAACGACCGATATGATAACAAGTCTTTGTATGGAAACGGTTTTTTGTTTTCCAAGCTGTTGCAACCGAATTCAACATTTATTCATTTGACATAGCCATACACGATTTGTGAAAGTTTGGTCCGGATCGGATTACTATATCATATAGCTGCCATACAAACGACCGATATGAAAACAAGTCTTTGTATGGAAACGTTTTTTGTTTTCCAAGCTATTGCAATTGAATTCAACATTTATTCATTTGGCATAGCCATAGACGATTTGTGAAAGTTTGGTCCGGATCGGATCACTTCATCATATAGCTGCCATACAAACGACCGATATGAAAACCAGTCTTTGTATGGAAACGGTTTTTTGTTTTCCAAGCTGTCATCATATAGCTGCCATACAAACGACCGATATGAAAACCAGTCTTTGTATGGAAACCTTTTTTGTTTTCCAAGCTAATGCAACCGAATTCAACATTTATCTATTTGACATTCAACATTTATTCATTTGACATAGCCGTACACGATTTGTAAAAGTTTGGTTTGGATCGGATCACTATATCATATAGCTGCCATACAATCGACCGATATGAATACAAGTCTTTGTATGGAAACCTTTTTTGTTTTCCAAGCTATTGCAACCGAATTCAACATTTATTTATTTGACATAGCCATACACGATTTGTAAAAGGTTGGTCCGGATCGGACCACTATATCATATAGCTGCCATACAAACGACCGATATGAAAACCAGTCTTTGTATGGAAACCTTTTTTGTTTTCTAAGCTATCGCAACCGAATTTCACATTTATTTATTTGACATAGCCGTACACGATTTGTGAAAGTTTGGTCCGGATCGGATCACTTCATCATATAGCTGCCATACAAACGACCGATATGAAAACCAGTCTTTGTATGGAAACCTATTTTGTTTTCCAAGCTAATGCAACCAAATTCAACATTTATTTATTTGACATAGCCTTTCACGATTTGTGAAAGTTTGGTCCGAAACGGATCACTAAATCATATAGCTGCCATACAAACGACTGATATGATAACAAGTCTTTGTATGGAAACGGTTTTTTGTTTTCCAAGCTGTTGCAACCGAATTCAACATTTATTCATTTGACATAGCCATACACGATTTGTGAAAGTTTGGTCCGGATCGGATTACTATATCATATAGCTGCCATACAAACGACCGATATGAAAACAAGTCTTTGTATGGAAACGTTTTTTGTTTTCCAAGCTATTGCAATTGAATTCAACATTTATTCATTTGGCATAGCCATAGACGATTTGTGAAAGTTTGGTTTGGATCGGATCACTATATCATATAGCTGCCATACAATCGACCGATATGAATACAAGTCTTTGTATGGAAACCTTTTTTGTTTTCCAAGCTAATGCAACCGAATTCAACATTTATTTTTTTGACATAGATGTACACGATTTGTAAAAGTTTGGTCCGAAACGCATCACTATATCATATAGCTGCCATACAAACGACCGATATGAAAACAAGTCTTTGTATGGAAACCTTTTTTTTTTTCCAAGCTATTGCAACTGAATTCAACATTTATTTATTTGACAAAACCGTACACGATTTGTGAAAGTTTGGTCCGGTTCGGATCACTTCATCATATAGCTGCCATACAAACGACCGATATGAAAACAAGTCTTTGTATGGAAACGTTTTTTGTTTTCCAAGCTATTGCAATTGAATTCAACGTTTATTCATTTGGCAAAGCCGTAGACGATTTGTGAAAGTTTGGTCCGGATCGGATTACTTCATCATATAGCTGCCATACAAACGACCGATTTGTAAACCAGTCTTTGTATGGAAACCTTTTTTGTTTTCCAAGCTAATGCAACCGAATTCAACATTTATTCATTTGACATAGCCGTACACGATTTGTAAAAGTTTGGTTTGGATCGGATCACTATATCATATAGCTGCCATACAATCGACCGATATGAATACAAGTCTTTGTATGGAAACCTTTTTTGTTTTCCAAGCTATTGCAATTGAATTCAACATTTATTCATTTGGCATAGCCATACACAATTTGTGAAAGTTTGGTTCGGATCGGATCACTTCATCATATAGCTGCCATACAAACGACCGATATGAAAACCAGTCTTTGTATGGAAACCTTTTTTGTTTTCCAAGCTAATGCAACCGAATTCAACATTTATTTATTTGACATAGCCGTACACGATTTGTGAAAGTTTGGTCCGAAACGGATCACTAAATCATATAGCTGCCATACAAACGACCGATATGATAACAAGTCTTTGTATGGAAACGGTTTTTTGTTTTCCAAGCTGTTGCAACCGAATTCAACATTTATTCATTTGACATAGCCATACACGATTTGTGAAAGTTTGGTCCGGATCGGATTACTATATCATTTAGCTGCCATACAAACGACCGATATGAAAACAAGTCTTTGTATGGAAACGTTTTTTGTTTTCCAAGCTATTGCAATTGAATTCAACATTTATTCATTTGGCATAGCCATAGACGATTTGTGAAAGTTTGGTCCGGATCGGATCACTTCATCATATAGCTGCCATACAAACGACCGATATGATAACCAGTCTTTGTATGGAAACGGTTTTTTGTTTTCCAAGCTGTCATCATATAGCTGCCATACAAACGACCGATATGAAAACCAGTCTTTGTATGGAAACCTTTTTTGTTTTCCAAGCTAATGCAACCGAATTCAACATTTATCTATTTGACATTCAACATTTATTCATTTGACATAGCCGTACACGATTTGTAAAAGTTTGGTTTGGATCGGATCACTATATCATATAGCTGCCATACAATCGACCGATATGAATACAAGTCTTTGTATGGAAACCTTTTTTGTTTTCCAAGCTATTGCAACCGAATTCAACATTTATTGGTTTGACATAGCCATACACGATTTGTAAAAGGTTGGTCCGGATCGGACCACTATATCATATAGCTGCCATACAAACGACCGATATAAAAACCAGTCTTTGTATGGAAACCTTTTTTGTTTTCTAAGCTATCGCAACCGAATTTCACATTTATTTATTTGACATAGCCGTACACGATTTGTGAAAGTTTGGTTCGGATCGGATCACTTCATCATATAGCTGCCATACAAACGACCGATATGAAAACCAGTCTTTGTATGGAAACCTATTTTGTTTTCCAAGCTAATGCAACCAAATTCAACATTTATTAATTTGACATAGCCTTTCACCATTTGTGAAAGTTTGGTCCGAAACGGATCACTTCATCATATAGCTGCCATACAAACGACCGATATGAAAACAAGTCTTAGTATGGAAACCTTTTTTGTTTTCCAAGCTATTGCAACCGAATTCAACATTTATTTATTTGACATAACCGTACACGATTTGTGAAAGTTTGGTCCGGATCGGATCACTTCATCATATAGCTGCCATACAAACGACCGATATGTAAACCAGTCTTTGTATGGAAACCTTTTTGTTTTCCAAGCTAATGCAACCGAATTCAACATTTATTTATTTGACATAGCCATACACGATTTGAAAAAGGTTGGTCCGGATCGGACCACTATATCATATAGCTGCCATACAAACGACCGATATGAATACAAGTCTTTGTATGGAAACCTTTTTTGTTTTCCAAGCTATTGCAATTAAATTCAACATTTATTCATTTGGCATAGCCATACACAATTTGTGAAAGTTTGGTCCGGATCGGATCACTTCATCATATAGCTGCTATACAAACGACCGATATGAAAACCAGTCTTTGTATGGAAACCTTTTTGTTTTCCAAGCTAATGCAACCGAATTCAACATTTATTTATTTGACATAGCCGTACACGATTTGTGAAAGTTTGGTCCGAAACGGATCACTAAATCATATAGCTGCCATACCAACGACCGATATGATAACAAGTCTTTGTATGGAAACGGTTTTTTGTTTTCCAAGCTGTTGCAACCGAATTCAACATTTATTCATTTGACATAGCCATACACGATTTGTGAAAGTTTGGCCCGGATCGGATTACTATATCATATAGCTGCCATACAAACGACCGATATGAAAACAAGTCTTTGTATGGAAACGTTTTTTGTTTTCCAAGCTATTGCAAATGAATTCAACATTTATTCATTTGGCATAGCCATACACGATTTGTAAAAGGTTGGTCCGGATCGGATCACTTCGTCATATAGCTGCCATACAAACGACCGATATGATAACCAGTCTTTGTATGGAAACCTTTTTTGTTTTCCAAGCTAATGCAACCGAAATCAGCATTTATTCATTTGACATAACCGTACACGATTTGTAAAAGTTTGGTCCGAAACGCATCACTATATCATATAGCTGCCATACAATCGACCGATATGAATACAAGTCTTTGTATGGAAACGGTTTTTTGTTTTCCAAGCTATTGCAATTGAATTCAACATTTATTCATTTGGCATAGTAATACACAATTTGTGAAAGTTTGGTCCGGATCGTATCACTTCATCATATAGCTGCCATACAAACGACCGATATGAAAACCAGTCTTTGTATGGAAACCTTTTTTGTTTTCCAAGCTAATGCAACCGAATTCAACATTTATTTATTTGACATAGCCGTACACGATTTGTGAAAGTTTGGTCCGAAACGGATCACTAAATCATATAGCTGCCATACAAACGACCGATATGATAACAAGTCTTTGTATGGAAACGGTTTTTTGTTTTCCAAGCTGTTGCAACCGAATTCAACATTTATTCATTTGACATAGCCATACACGATTTGTGAAAGTTTGGTCCGGATCGGATTACTATATCATATAGCTGCCATACAAACGACCGATATGAAAACAAGTCTTTGTATGGAAACGTTTTTTGTTTTCCAAGCTATTGCAATTGAATTCAACATTTATTCATTTGGCATAGCCATACACGATTTGTGAAAGTTTGGTCCGGATCGGATCACTTCATCATATAGCTGCCATACAAACGACCGATATGATAACCAGTCTTTGTATGGAAACGGTTTTTTGTTTTCCAAGCTGTCATCATATAGCTGCCATACAAACGACCGATATGAAAACCAGTCTTTGTATGGAAACCTTTTTTGTTTTCCAAGCTAATGCAACCGAATTCAACATTTATCTATTTGACATTCAACATTTATTCATTTGACATAGCCGTACACGATTTGTAAAAGTTTGGTTTGGATCGGATCACTATATCATATAGCTGCCATACAATCGACCGATATGAATACAAGTCTTTGTATGGAAACCTTTTTTGTTTTCCAAGCTATTGCAACCGAATTCAACATTTATTTATTTGACATAGCCATACACGATTTGTAAAAGGTTGGTCCGGATCGGACCACTATATCATATAGCTGCCATACAAACGACCGATATGAAAACCAGTCTTTGTATGGAAACCTTTTTTGTTTTCCAAGCTAATGCAACCGAATTCAACATTTATTTATTTGACATAGCCGTACACGATTTGTGAAAGTTTGGTCCGAAACGGATCACTAAATCATATAGCTGCCATACAAACGACCGATATGATAACAAGTCTTTGTATGGAAACGGTTTTTTGTTTTCCAAGCTGTTGCAACCGAATTCAACATTTATTCATTTGACATAGCCATACACGATTTGTGAAAGTTTGGTCCGGATCGGATTACTATATCATATAGCTGCCATACAAACGACCGATATGAAAACAAGTCTTTGTATGGAAACGTTTTTTGTTTTCCAAGCTATTGCAATTGAATTCAACATTTATTCATTTGGCATAGCCATACACGATTTGTGAAAGTTTGGTCCGGATCGGATCATCATATAGCTGCCATACAAACGACCGATATGATAACCAGTCTTTGTATGGAAACGGTTTTTTGTTTTCCAAGCTGTCATCATATAGCTGCCATACAAACGACCGATATGAAAACCAGTCTTTGTATGGAAACCTTTTTTGTTTTCCAAGCTAATGCAACCGAATTCAACATTTATCTATTTGACATTCAACATTTATTCATTTGACATAGCCGTACACGATTTGTAAAAGTTTGGTTTGGATCGGATCACTATATCATATAGCTGCCATACAATCGACCGATATGAATACAAGTCTTTGTATGGAAACCTTTTTTGTTTTCCAAGCTATTGCAACCGAATTCAACATTTATTTATTTGACATAGCCATACACGATTTGTAAAAGGTTGGTCCGGATCGGACCACTATATCATATAGCTGCCATACAAACGACCGATATGAAAACCAGTCTTTGTATGGAAACCTTTTTTGTTTTCTAAGCTATCGCAACCGAATTTCACATTTATTTATTTGACATAGCCGTACACGATTTGTGAAAGTTTGGTCCGGATCGGATCTCTTCATCATATAGCTGCCATACAAACGACCGATATGAAAACCAGTCTTTGTATGGAAACCTTTTTTGTTTTCCAAGCTAATGCAACCGAATTCAACATTTATTTATTTGACATAGCCGTACACGATTTGTGAAAGTTTGGTCCGAAACGGATCACTAAATCATATAGCTGCCATACAAACGACCGATATGATAACAAGTCTTTGTATGGAAACGGTTTTTTGTTTTCCAAGCTGTTGCAACCGAATTCAACATTTATTCATTTGACATAGCCATACACGATTTGTGAAAGTTTGGTCCGGATCGGATTACTATATCATATAGCTGCCATACAAACGACCGATATGAAAACAAGTCTTTGTATGGAAACGTTTTTTGTTTTCCAAGCTATTGCAATTGAATTCAACATTTATTCATTTGGCATAGCCATAGACGATTTGTGAAAGTTTGGTCCGGATCGGATCACTTCATCATATAGCTGCCATACAAACGACCGATATGATAACCAGTCTTTGTATGGAAACGGTTTTTTGTTTTCCAAGCTGTCATCATATAGCTGCCATACAAACGACCGATATGAAAACCAGTCTTTGTATGGAAACCTTTTTTGTTTTCCAAGCTAATGCAACCGAATTCAACATTTATCTATTTGACATTCAACATTTATTCATTTGACATAGCCGTACACGATTTGTAAAAGTTTGGTTTGGATCGGATCACTATATCATATAGCTGCCATACAATCGACCGATATGAATACAAGTCTTTGTATGGAAACCTTTTTTGTTTTCCAAGCTATTGCAACCGAATTCAACATTTATTTATTTGACATAGCCATACACGATTTGTAAAAGGTTGGTCCGGATCGGACCACTATATCATATAGCTGCCATACAAACGACCGATATGAAAACCAGTCTTTGTATGGAAACCTTTTTTGTTTTCTAAGCTATCGCAACCGAATTTCACATTTATTTATTTGACATAGCCGTACACGATTTGTGAAAGTTTGGTCCGGATCGGATCACTTCATCATATAGCTGCCATACAAACGACCGATATGAAAACCAGTCTTTGTATGGAAACCTTTTTGTTTTCCAAGCTAATGCAACCGAATTCAACATTTATTTATTTGACATAGCCGTACACGATTTGTGAAAGTTTGGTCCGAAACGGATCACTAAATCATATAGCTGCCATACAAACGACCGATATGATAACAAGTCTTTGTATGGAAACGGTTTTTTGTTTTCCAAGCTGTTGCAACCGAATTCAACATTTATTCATTTGACATAGCCATACACGATTTGTGAAAGTTTGGTCCGGATCGGATTACTATATCATATAGCTGCCATACAAACGACCGATATGAAAACAAGTCTTTGTATGGAAACGTTTTTTGTTTTCCAAGCTATTGCAATTGAATTCAACATTTATTCATTTGGCATAGCCATAGACGATTTGTGAAAGTTTGGTCCGGATCGGATCACTTCATCATATAGCTGCCATACAAACGACCGATATGATAACCAGTCTTTGTATGGAAACGGTTTTTTGTTTTCCAAGCTGTCATCATATAGCTGCCATACAAACGACCGATATGAAAACCAGTCTTTGTATGGAAACCTTTTTTGTTTTCCAAGCTAATGCAACCGAATTCAACATTTATCTATTTGACATTCAACATTTATTCATTTGACATAGCCGTACACGATTTGTAAAAGTTTGGTTTGGATCGGATCACTATATCATATAGCTGCCATACAATCGACCGATATGAATACAAGTCTTTGTATGGAAACCTTTTTTGTTTTCCAAGCTATTGCAACCGAATTTAACATTTGTTTATTTGACATAGCCATACACGATTTGTAAAAGGTTGGTCCGGATCGGACCACTATATCATATAGCTGCCATACAAACGACCGATATGAAAACCAGTCTTTGTATGGAAACCTTTTTTGTTTTCTAAGCTATCGCAACCGAATTTCACATTTATTTATTTGACATAGCCGTACACGATTTGTGAAAGTTTGGTCCGGATCGGATCACTTCATCATATAGCTGCCATACAAACGACCGATATGAAAACCAGTCTTTGTATGGAAACCTATTTTGTTTTCCAAGCTAATGCAACCAAATTCAACGTTTATTTATTTGACATAGCCTTTCACGATTTGTGAAAGTTTGGTCCGAAACGGATCACTAAATCATATAGCTGCCATACAAACGACCGATATGATAACAAGTCTTTGTATGGAAACGGTTTTTTGTTTTCCAAGCTGTTGCAACCGAATTCAACATTTATTCATTTGACATAGCCATACACGATTTGTGAAAGTTTGGTCCGGATCGGATTACTATATCATATAGCTGCCATACAAACGACCGATATGAAAACAAGTCTTTGTATGGAAACGTTTTTTGTTTTCCAAGCTATTGCAATTGAATTCAACATTTATTCATTTGGCATAGCCATAGACGATTTGTGAAAGTTTGGTTTGGATCGGATCACTATATCATATAGCTGCCATACAATCGACCGATATGAATACAAGTCTTTGTATGGAAACCTTTTTTGTTTTCCAAGCTAATGCAACCGAATTCAAAATTTATTCATTTGACTTAGCCGTACACGATTTGTAAAAGTTTGGTCCGAAACGCATCACTATATCATATAGCTGCCATACAAACGACCGATATGAAAACAAGTCTTTGTATGGAAACCTTTTTTGTTTTCCAAGCTATTGCAACTGAATTCAACATTTATTTATTTGACAAAACCGTACACGATTTGTGAAAGTTTGGTCCGGATCGGATCACTTCATCATATAGCTGCCATACAAACGACCGATATGAAAACAAGTCTTTGTATGGAAACGTTTTTTGTTTTCCAAGCTATTGCAATTGAATTCAACGTTTATTCATTTGGCAAAGCCGTAGACGATTTGTGAAAGTTTGGTCCGGATCGGATCACTTCATCATATAGCTGCCATACAAACGACCGATTTGTAAACCAGTCTTTGTATGGAAACCTTTTTTGTTTTCCAAGCTAATGCAACCGAATTCAACATTTATTCATTTGACATAGCCGTACACGATTTGTAAAAGTTTGGTTTGGATCGGATCACTATATCATATAGCTGCCATACAATCGACCGATATGAATACAAGTCTTTGTATGGAAACCTTTTTTGTTTTCCAAGCTATTGCAACCGAATTCAACATTTATTTATTTGACATAGCCATACACGATTTGTAAAAGGTTGGTCCGGATCGGACCACTATATCATATAGCTGCCATACAAACGACCGATATGAAAACCAGTCTTTGTATGGAAACCTTTTTTGTTTTCTAAGCTATCGCAACCGAATTTCACATTTATTTATTTGACATAGCCGTACACGATTTGTGAAAGTTTGGTCCGGATCGGATCTCTTCATCATATAGCTGCCATACAAACGACCGATATGAAAACCAGTCTTTGTATGGAAACCTTTTTTGTTTTCCAAGCTAATGCAACCGAATTCAACATTTATTTATTTGACATAGCCGTACACGATTTGTGAAAGTTTGGTCCGAAACGGATCACTAAATCATATAGCTGCCATACAAACGACCGATATGATAACAAGTCTTTGTATGGAAACGGTTTTTTGTTTTCCAAGCTGTTGCAACCGAATTCAACATTTATTCATTTGACATAGCCATACACGATTTGTGAAAGTTTGGTCCGGATCGGATTACTATATCATATAGCTGCCATACAAACGACCGATATGAAAACAAGTCTTTGTATGGAAACGTTTTTTGTTTTCCAAGCTATTGCAATTGAATTCAACATTTATTCATTTGGCATAGCCATAGACGATTTGTGAAAGTTTGGTCCGGATCGGATCACTTCATCATATAGCTGCCATACAAACGACCGATATGATAACCAGTCTTTGTATGGAAACGGTTTTTTGTTTTCCAAGCTGTCATCATATAGCTGCCATACAAACGACCGATATGAAAACCAGTCTTTGTATGGAAACCTTTTTTGTTTTCCAAGCTAATGCAACCGAATTCAACATTTATCTATTTGACATTCAACATTTATTCATTTGACATAGCCGTACACGATTTGTAAAAGTTTGGTTTGGATCGGATCACTATATCATATAGCTGCCATACAATCGACCGATATGAATACAAGTCTTTGTATGGAAACCTTTTTTGTTTTCCAAGCTATTGCAACCGAATTCAACATTTATTTATTTGACATAGCCATACACGATTTGTAAAAGGTTGGTCCGGATCGGACCACTATATCATATAGCTGCCATACAAACGACCGATATGAAAACCAGTCTTTGTATGGAAACCTTTTTTGTTTTCTAAGCTATCGCAACCGAATTTCACATTTATTTATTTGACATAGCCGTACACGATTTGTGAAAGTTTGGTCCGGATCGGATCACTTCATCATATAGCTGCCATACAAACGACCGATATGAAAACCAGTCTTTGTATGGAAACCTTTTTTGTTTTCCAAGCTAATGCAACCGAATTCAACATTTATTTATTTGACATAGCCGTACACGATTTGTGAAAGTTTGGTCCGAAACGGATCACTAAATCATATAGCTGCCATACAAACGACCGATATGATAACAAGTCTTTGTATGGAAACGGTTTTTTGTTTTCCAAGCTGTTGCAACCGAATTCAACATTTATTCATTTGACATAGCCATACACGATTTGTGAAAGTTTGGTCCGGATCGGATTACTATATCATATAGCTGCCATACAAACGACCGATATGAAAACAAGTCTTTGTATGGAAACGTTTTTTGTTTTCCAAGCTATTGCAATTGAATTCAACATTTATTCATTTGGCATAGCCATAGACGATTTGTGAAAGTTTGGTCCGGATCGGATCACTTCATCATATAGCTGCCATACAAACGACCGATATGATAACCAGTCTTTGTATGGAAACGGTTTTTTGTTTTCCAAGCTGTCATCATATAGCTGCCATACAAACGACCGATATGAAAACCAGTCTTTGTATGGAAACCTTTTTGTTTTCCAAGCTAATGCAACCGAATTCAACATTTATCTATTTGACATTCAACATTTATTCATTTGACATAGCCGTACACGATTTGTAAAAGTTTGGTTTGGATCGGATCACTATATCATATAGCTGCCATACAATCGACCGATATGAATACAAGTCTTTGTATGGAAACCTTTTTGTTTTCCAAGCTATTGCAACCGAATTCAACATTTATTTATTTGACATAGCCATACACGATTTGTAAAAGGTTGGTCCGGATCGGACCACTATATCATATAGCTGCCATACAAACGACCGATATGAAAACCAGTCTTTGTATGGAAACCTTTTTTGTTTTCTAAGCTATCGCAACCGAATTTCACATTTATTTATTTGACATAGCCGTACACGATTTGTGAAAGTTTGGTCCGGATCGGATCACTTCATCATATAGCTGCCATACAAACGACCGATATGAAAACCAGTCTTTGTATGGAAACCTTTTTGTTTTCCAAGCTAATGCAACCGAATTCAACATTTATTTATTTGACATAGCCGTACACGATTTGTGAAAGTTTGGTCCGAAACGGATCACTAAATCATATAGCTGCCATACAAACGACCGATATGATAACAAGTCTTTGTATGGAAACGGTTTTTTGTTTTCCAAGCTGTTGCAACCGAATTCAACATTTATTCATTTGACATAGCCATACACGATTTGTGAAAGTTTGGTCCGGATCGGATTACTATATCATATAGCTGCCATACAAACGACCGATATGAAAACAAGTCTTTGTATGGAAACGTTTTTTGTTTTCCAAGCTATTGCAATTGAATTCAACATTTATTCATTTGGCATAGCCATAGACGATTTGTGAAAGTTTGGTCCGGATCGGATCACTTCATCATATAGCTGCCATACAAACGACCGATATGATAACCAGTCTTTGTATGGAAACGGTTTTTTGTTTTCCAAGCTGTCATCATATAGCTGCCATACAAACGACCGATATGAAAACCAGTCTTTGTATGGAAACCTTTTTTGTTTTCCAAGCTAATGCAACCGAATTCAACATTTATCTATTTGACATTCAACATTTATTCATTTGACATAGCCGTACACGATTTGTAAAAGTTTGGTTTGGATCGGATCACTATATCATATAGCTGCCATACAATCGACCGATATGAATACAAGTCTTTGTATGGAAACCTTTTTTGTTTTCCAAGCTATTGCAACCGAATTTAACATTTATTTATTTGACATAGCCATACACGATTTGTAAAAGGTTGGTCCGGATCGGACCACTATATCATATAGCTGCCATACAAACGACCGATATGAAAACCAGTCTTTGTATGGAAACCTTTTTTGTTTTCTAAGCTATCGCAACCGAATTTCACATTTATTTATTTGACATAGCCGTACACGATTTGTGAAAGTTTGGTCCGGATCGGATCACTTCATCATATAGCTGCCATACAAACGACCGATATGAAAACCAGTCTTTGTATGGAAACCTATTTTGTTTTCCAAGCTAATGCAACCAAATTCAACGTTTATTTATTTGACATAGCCTTTCACGATTTGTGAAAGTTTGGTCCGAAACGGATCACTAAATCATATAGCTGCCATACAAACGACCGATATGATAACAAGTCTTTGTATGGAAACGGTTTTTTGTTTTCCAAGCTGTTGCAACCGAATTCAACATTTATTCATTTGACATAGCCATACACGATTTGTGAAAGTTTGGTCCGGATCGGATTACTATATCATATAGCTGCCATACAAACGACC
The DNA here is from genome assembly GCA_035047645.1 of Drosophila merina. Taxonomy (NCBI): domain Eukaryota; kingdom Metazoa; phylum Arthropoda; class Insecta; order Diptera; family Drosophilidae; genus Drosophila; species Drosophila merina. The sequence goes on along the minus strand of JAWNPH010000062.1, from coordinate 688,318 downwards.
GATATGAAAACAAGTCTTTGTATGGAAACGTTTTTTGTTTTCCAAGCTATTGCAATTGAATTCAACATTTATTCATTTGGCATAGCCATAGACGATTTGTGAAAGTTTGGTTTGGATCGGATCACTATATCATATAGCTGCCATACAATCGACCGATATGAATACAAGTCTTTGTATGGAAACCTTTTTTGTTTTCCAAGCTAATGCAACCGAATTCAAAATTTATTCATTTGACTTAGCCGTACACGATTTGTAAAAGTTTGGTCCGAAACGCATCACTATATCATATAGCTGCCATACAAACGACCGATAAGAAAACAAGTCTTTGTATGGAAACCTTTTTGTTTTCCAAGCTATTGCAACTGAATTCAACATTTATTTATTTGACAAAACCGTACACGATTTGTGAAAGTTTGGTCCGGATCGGATCACTTCATCATATAGCTGCCATACAAACGACCGATATGAAAACAAGTCTTTGTATGGAAACGTTTTTTGTTTTCCAAGCTATTGCAATTGAATTCAACGTTTATTCATTTGGCAAAGCCGTAGACGATTTGTGAAAGTTTGGTCCGGATCGGATCACTTCATCATATAGCTGCCATACAAACGACCGATTTGTAAACCAGTCTTTGTATGGAAACCTTTTTTGTTTTCCAAGCTAATGCAACCGAATTCAACATTTATTCATTTGACATAGCCGTACACGATTTGTAAAAGTTTGGTTTGGATCGGATCACTATATCATATAGCTGCCATACAATCGACCGATATGAATACAAGTCTTTGTATGGAAACCTTTTTTGTTTTCCAAGCTATTGCAATTGAATTCAACATTTATTCATTTGGCATAGCCATACACAATTTGTGAAAGTTTGGTCCGGATCGGATCACTTCATCATATAGCTGCCATACAAACGACCGATATGAAAACCAGTCTTTGTATGGAAACCTTTTTTGTTTTCCAAGCTAATGCAACCGAATTCAACATTTATTTATTTGACATAGCCGTACACGATTTGTGAAAGTTTGGTCCGAAACGGATCACTAAATCATATAGCTGCCATACAAACGACCGATATGATAACAAGTCTTTGTATGGAAACGGTTTTTTGTTTTCCAAGCTGTTGCAACCGAATTCAACATTTATTCATTTGACATAGCCATACACGATTTGTGAAAGTTTGGTCCGGATCGGATTACTATATCATTTAGCTGCCATACAAACGACCGATATGAAAACAAGTCTTTGTATGGAAACGTTTTTTGTTTTCCAAGCTATTGCAATTGAATTCAACATTTATTCATTTGGCATAGCCATAGACGATTTGTGAAAGTTTGGTCCGGATCGGATCACTTCATCATATAGCTGCCATACAAACGACCGATATGATAACCAGTCTTTGTATGGAAACGGTTTTTTGTTTTCCAAGCTGTCATCATATAGCTGCCATACAAACGACCGATATGAAAACCAGTCTTTGTATGGAAACCTTTTTTGTTTTCCAAGCTAATGCAACCGAATTCAACATTTATCTATTTGAAATTCAACATTTATTCATTTGACATAGCCGTACACGATTTGTAAAAGTTTGGTTTGGATCGGATCACTATATCATATAGCTGCCATACAATCGACCGATATGAATACAAGTCTTTGTATGGAAACCTTTTTTGTTTTCCAAGCTATTGCAACCGAATTCAACATTTATTGGTTTGACATAGCCATACACGATTTGTAAAAGGTTGGTCCGGATCGGACCACTATATCATATAGCTGCCATACAAACGACCGATATAAAAACCAGTCTTTGTATGGAAACCTTTTTTGTTTTCTAAGCTATCGCAACCGAATTTCACATTTATTTATTTGACATAGCCGTACACGATTTGTGAAAGTTTGGTTCGGATCGGATCACTTCATCATATAGCTGCCATACAAACGACCGATATGAAAACCAGTCTTTGTATGGAAACCTATTTTGTTTTCCAAGCTAATGCAACCAAATTCAACATCTATTAATTTGACATAGCCTTTCACCATTTGTGAAAGTTTGGTCCGAAACGGATCACTAAATCATATAGCTGCCATACAAACGACCGATATGAAAACAAGTCTTTGTATGGAAACCTTTTTTGTTTTCCAAGCTATTGCAACCGAATTCAACATTTATTTATTTGACATAACCGTACACGATTTGTGAAAGTTTGGTCCGGATCGGATCACTTCATCATATAGCTGCCATACAAACGACCGATATGAAAACAAGTCTTTGTATGGAAACGTTTTTTGTTTTCCAAGCTATTGCAATTGAATTCAACATTTATTCATATGGCATAGCCATAGACGATTTGTGAAAGTTTGGTTCGGATCGGATCACTTCATCATATAGCTGCCATACAAACGACCGATATGTAAACCAGTCTTTGTATGGAAACCTTTTTTGTTTTCCAAGCTAATGCAACCGAATTCAACATTTATTTATTTGACATAGCCATACACGATTTTTAAAAGGTTGGTCCGGATCGGACCACTATATCATATAGCTGCCATACAAACGACCGATATGAATACAAGTCTTTGTATGGAAACCTTTTTGTTTTCCAAGCTATTGCAATTAAATTCAACATTTATTCATTTGGCACAGCCATACACAATTTGTGAAAGTTTGGTCCGGATCGGATCACTTCATCATATAGCTGCTATACAAACGACCGATATGAAAACCAGTCTTTGTATGGAAACCTTTTTTGTTTTCCAAGCTAATGCAACCGAATTCAACATTTATTTATTTGACATAGCCGTACACGATTTGTGAAAGTTTGGTCCGAAACGGATCACTAAATCATATAGCTGCAATACCAACGACCGATATGATAACAAGTCTTTGTATGGAAACGGTTTTTTGTTTTCCAAGCTGTTGCAACCGAATTCAACATTTATTCATTTGGCATAGCCATACACGATTTGTAAAAGGTTGGTCCGGATCGGATCACTTCGTCATATAGCTGCCATACAAACGACCGATATGATAACCAGTCTTTGTATGGAAACCTTTTTTGTTTTCCAAGCTAATGCAACCGAAATCAGCATTTATTCATTTGACATAACCGTACACGATTTGTAAAAGTTTGGTCCGAAACGCATCACTATATCATATAGCTGCCATACAATCGACCGATATGAATACAAGTCTTTGTATGGAAACCTTTTTTGTTTTCCAAGCTATTGCAACCGAATTCAACATTTATTTATTTGACATAGCCATACACGATTTGTAAAAGGTTGGTCCGGATCGGACCACTAAATCATATAGCTGCCATACAAACGACCGATATGAAAACAAGTCTTTGTATGGAAATCTTTTTTGTTTTTTAAGCTATTAAAACTGAATTCAACACTTATTCATTTGACATAACCGCACTCGATTTGTGAAAGTTTGGTCCGGATCGGATCACTTCATCATATAGCTGCCATACAAACGACCGATATGAAAACCAGTCTTTGTATGGAAACCTTTTTTGTTTTCCAAGCTAATGCAACCGAATTCAACATTTATTTAATTGACATTGCCGTACACAATTTGTGAAAGTTTGGTCCGAAACGGATCACTAAATCATATAGCTGCCATACAAACGACCGATATGAAAAACAAGTCTTTGTATGGAAACCTTTTTTGTTTTCCAAGCTATTGCAACCGAATTCAACATTTATTTATTTGACATAACCGTACACGATTTGTGAAAGTTTGGTCCGGATCGGATCACTTCATCATATAGCTGCCATACAAACGACCGATATCAAAACAAGTCTTTGTATGGAAACGTTTTTTGTTTTCCAAGCTATTGCAATTGAATTCAACATTTATTCATTTGGCATAGCCATACACAATTTGTGAAAGTTTGGTCCGGATGGGATCACTTCATCATATAGCTGCCATACAAACGACCGATTTGTAAACCAGTCTTTGTATGGAAACCTTTTTGTTTTCCAAGCTAATGCAACCGAATTCAACATTTATTGATTTGACATAGCCGTACACGATTTGTAAAAGTTTGGTTTGGATCGGATCACTATATCATATAGCTGCCATACAATCGACCGATATGAATACAAGTCTTTGTATGGAAACCTTTTTTGTTTTCCAAGCTATTGCAATTGAATTCAACATTTATTCATTTGGCATAGCCATACACAATTTGTGAAAGTTTGGTCCGGATGGGATCACTTCATCATATAGCTGCCATACAAACGACCGATATGAAAACCAGTCTTTGTATGGAAACCTTTTTTGTTTTCCAAGCTAATGCAACCGAATTCAACATTTATTTATTTGACATAGCCGTACACGATTTGTGAAAGTTTAGTCCGAAACGGATCACTAAATCATATAGCTGCCATACAAACGACCGATATGATAACAAGTCTTTGTATGGAAACGGTTTTTTGTTTTCCAAGCTGTTGCAACCGAATTCAACATTTATTCATTTGACATAGCCATACACGATTTGTGAAAGTTTGGTCCGGATCGGATTACTATATCATATAGCTGCCATACAAACGACCGATATGAAAACAAGTCTTTGTATGGAAACGTTTTTTGTTTTCCAAGCTATTGCAATTGAATTCAACATTTATTCATTTGGCATAGCCATAGACGATTTGTGAAAGTTTTGTCCGGATCGGATCACTTCATCATATAGCTGCCATACAAACGACCGATATGATAACCAGTCTTTGTATGGAAACGGTTTTTTGTTTTCCAAGCTGTCATCATATAGCTGCCACACAAACGACCGATATGAAAACCAGTCTTTGTATGGAAACCTTTTTTGTTTTCCAAGCTAATGCAACCGAATTCAACATTTATCTATTTGACATTCAACATTTATTCATTTGACATAGCCGTACACGATTTGTAAAAGTTTGGTTTGGATCGGATCACTATATCATATAGCTGCCATACAATCGACCGATATGAATACAAGTCTTTGTATGGAAACCTTTTTTGTTTTCCAAGATATTGCAACCGAATTCAACATTTAATTGTTTGACATAGCCATACACGATTTGTAAAAGGTTGGTCCGGATCGGACCACTATATCATATAGCTGCCATACAAACGACCGATATGAAAACCAGTCTTTGTATGGAAACCTTTTTTGTTTTCTAAGCTATCGCAACCGAATTTCACATTTATTTATTTGACATAGCCGTACACGATTTGTGAAAGTTTGGTCCGGATCGAATCACTTCATCATATAGCTGCCATACAAACGACCGATATGAAAACCAGTCTTTGTATGGAAACCTATTTTGTTTTCCAAGCTAATGCAACCAAATTCAACATCTATTAATTTGACATAGCCTTTCACCATTTGTGAAAGTTTGGTCCGAAACGGATCACTAAATCATATAGCTGCCATACAAACGACCGATATGAAAACAAGTCTTTGTATGGAAACCTTTTTGTTTTCCAAGCTATTGCAACCGAATTCAACATTTATTTATTTGACATAACCGTACACGATTTGTGAAAGTTTGGTCCGGATCGGATCACTTCATCATATAGCTGCCATACAAACGACCGATATGAAAACAAGTCTTTGTATGGAAACGTTTTTTGTTTTCCAAGCTAATGCAACCGAAATCAGCATTTATTCATTTGACATAACCGTACACGATTTGTACAAGTTTGGTTTGGATCGGATCACTATATCATATAGCTGCCATACAATCGACCGATATGAATACAAGTCTTTGTATGGAAACCTTTTTTGTTTTCCAAGCTATTGCAACCGAATTCAACATTTATTTATTTGACATAGCCATACACGATTTGTAAAAGGTTGGTCCGGATCGGACCACTAAATCATATAGCTGCCATACAAACGACCGATATGAAAACAAGTCTTTGTATGGAAATCTTTTTGTTTTTTAAGCTATTAAAACTGAATTCAACACTTATTCATTTGACATAACCGTACTCGATTTGTGAAAGTTTGGTCCGGATCGGATCACTTCATCATATAGCTGCCATACAAACGACCGATATGTAAACCAGTCTTTGTATGGAAACCTTTTTTGTTTTCCAAGCTAATGCAACCGAATTCAACATTTATTGATTTGACATAGCCGTACACGATTTGTAAAAGTTTGGTTAGGATCGGATCACTATATCATATAGCTGCCATACAATCGACCGATATGAATACAAGTCTTTGTATGGAAACCTTTTTTGTTTTCCAAGCTATTGCAATTGAATTCAACATTTATTCATTTGGCATAGCCATACACAATTTGTGAAAGTTTGGTCCGGATCGGATCACTTCATCATATAGCTGCCATACAAACGACCGATATGAAAACCAGTCTTTGTATGGAAACCTTTTTTGTTTTCCAAGCTAATGCAACCGAATTCAATATTTATTTATTTGACATAGCCGTACACGATTTGTGAAAGTTTGGTCCGAAACGGATCACTAAATCATATAGCTGCCATACAAACGACCGATATGATAACAAGTCTTTGTATGGAAACGGTTTTTTGTTTTTCAAGCTGTTGCAACCGAATTCAACATTTATTTATTTGACATAGCCATACACGATTTGTGAAAGTTTGGTCCGGATCGGATTACTATATCATATAGCTGCCATACAAACGACCGATATGAAAACAAGTCTTTGTATGGAAACGTTTTTTGTTTTCCAAGCTATTGCAATTGAATTCAACATTTATTCATTTGGCATAGCCATAGACGATTTGTGAAAGTTTGGTCCGGATCGGATCACTTCATCATATAGCTGCCATACAAACGACCGATATGATAACCAGTCTTTGTATGGAAACCTTTTGTTTTCCAAGCTAATGCAACCGAATTCAGCATTTATTCATTTGACATAACCGTACACGATTTGTAAAAGTTGGTCCGAAACGCATCACTATATCATATAGCTGCCATACAATCGACCGATATGAATACAAGTCTTTGTATGGAAACCTTTTTTGTTTTCCAAGCTATTGCAACCGAATTCAACATTTATTTATTTGACATAGCCATACACGATTTGTAAAAGGTTGGTCCGGATCGGACCACTAAATCATATAGCTGCCATACAAACGACCGATATGAAAACAAGTCTTTGTATGGAAATCTTTTTTTGTTTTTTAAGCTATTAAAACTGAATTCAACACTTATTCATTTGACATAACCGTACTCGATTTGTGAAAGTTTGGTCCGGATCGGATCACTTCATCATATAGCTGCCATACAAACGACCGATATGAAAACCAGTCTTTGTATGGAAACGTTTTTTGTTTTCCAAGCTAATGCAACCGAATTCAACATTTATTTAATTGACATTGCCGTACACAATTTGTGAAAGTTTGGTCCGAAACGGATCACTAAATCATATAGCTGCCATACAAACGACCGATATGATAACAAGTCTTTGTATGGAAACGGTTTTTTGTTTTCCAAGCTGTTGCAACCGAATTCAACATTTATTCATTTGACATAGCCATACACGATTTGTGAAAGTTTGGTCCTGATCGGATCACTTCATCATATAGCTGCCATACAAACGACCGATATGATAACCAGTCTTTGTATGGAAACGTTTTTTGTTTTCCAAGCTATTGCAATTGAATTCAACATTTATTTATTTGGTATAGCCGTAGACGATTTGTGAAAGTTTGGTCCGGATCGGATCACTTCATCATATAGCTGCCATACAAACGACCGATATAAAAACCAGTCTTTGTATGGAAACCTTTTTGTTTTCCAAGCTAATGCAACCGAATTCAACATTTATTTAATTGACATTGCCGTACACAATTTGTGAAAGTTTGGTCCGAAACGGATCACTAAATCATATAGCTGCCATACAAACGACCGATATGATAACAAGTCTTTGTATGGAAACGGTTTTGTTTTCCAAGCTGTTGCAACCGAATTCAACATTTATTCATTTGACATAGCCATACACGATTTGTGAAAGTTTGGTCCGGATCGGATCACTTCATCATATAGCTGCCATACAAACGACCGATATGATAACCAGTCTTTGTATGGAAACGTTTTTTGTTTTCCAAGCTATTGCAATTGAATTCAACATTTATTTATTTGGCATAGCCATAGACGATTTGTGAAAGTTTGGTCCGGATCGGATCACTTCATCATATAGCTGCCATACAAACGACCGATATGAAAACCAGTCTTTGTATGGAAACCTTTTTTGTTTTCCAAGCTAATGCAACCGAATTCAACATTTATTTATTTGACTTAGCCGTACACGATTTGTAAAAGTTTGGTTTGGATCGGATCACTATATCATATAGCTGCCATACAATCGACCGATATGAATACAAGTCTTTGTATGGAAACCTTTTTTGTTTTCTAAGCTATTGCAACCGAATTCAACATTTATCTATTTGACATAGCCATACACGATTTGTAAAAGGTTGGTCCGGATCGGAAGACTATATCATATAGCTGCCATACAAACGACCGATATGAAAACAAGTCTTTGTATGGAAACCTTTTTTGTTTTCTAAGCTATTGCAATCGAATTCAACACTTATTGATTTAACATAACCGTGCACGATGTGTGAAAGGTTGGTCCGGATCGGATCACTTCATCATATAGCTGCCATACAAACGACCGATATGAAAACCAGTCTTTGTATGGGAACCTTTTTTGTTTTCTAAGCTATTGCAACCGAATTCAACATTTATTCATTTATTATAGCCATACACGAGTTTTGAAAGGTTGGTCCGGATCGGACCACTATATCATATAGCTACCATGCAAACGACCGATATGAAAACAAGTCTTTGTATGGAAACGGTTTTTTGTTTTCCAAGCTGTTGCAACCGAATTCAACATTTATTCATTTGACATAGCCATACACGGTTTGTGAAAGTTTGGTCCGGACGGATTACTATATCATATAGCTGCCATACAAACGACCGATATGAAAACAAGTCTTTGTATGGAAACGTTTTTTGTTTTCCAAGCTATTGCAATTGAATTCAACATTTATTCATTTGGCATAGCCATAGACGATTTGTGAAAGTTTGGTCCGGATCGGATCACTTCATCATATAGCTGCCATACAAACGACCGATATGTAAACCAGTCTTTGTATGGAAACCTTTTTTGTTTTCCAAGCTAATGCAACCGAATTCAACATTTATTCATTTGACATAGCCGTACACGATTTGTAAAAGTTTGGTTAGGATCGGATCACTATATCTTATAGGTGCCATACAATCGACCGATATGAATACAAGTCTTTGTATGGAAACCTTTTTTGTTTTCCAAGCTATTGCAATTGAATTCAACATTTATTTATTTGGCATAGCCATACACAATTTGTGAAAGTTTGGTCCGGATCGGATCACTTCATCATATAGCTGCCATACAAACGACCGATATGAAAACCAGTCTTTGTATGGAAACCTTTTTTGTTTTCCAAGCTATTGCAATTGAATTCAACTATTATTCATTTGGCATAGCCGTACACGATTTGTGAAAGTTTGGTCCGAAACGGATCACTAAATCATATAGCTGCCATACAAACGACCGATATGATAACAAGTCTTTGTATGGAAACGGTTTTTTGTTTTCCAAGCTGTTGCAACCGAATTCAACATTTATTCATTTGACATAGCCATACACGATTTGTGAAAGTTTGGTCCGGATCGGATTACTATATCATATAGCTGCCATACAAACGACCGATATGAAAACAAGTCTTTGTATGGAAACGTTTTTTGTTTTCCAAGCTATTGCAATTGAATTCAACATTTATTCATTTGGCATAGCCATAGACGATTTGTGAAAGTTTGGTCCGGATCGGATCACTTCATCATATAGCTGCCATACAAACGACCGATATGATAACCAGTCTTTGTATGGAAACCTTTTTTGTTTTCCAAACTAATGCAACCGAATTCAGCATTTATTCATTTGACATAACCGTACACGATTTGTAAAAGTTTGGTCCGAAACGCATCACTATATCATATAGCTGCCATACAATCGACCGATATGAATACAAGTCTTTGTATGGAAACCTTTTTTGTTTTCCAAGCTATTGAAACCGAATTCAACATTTATTTATTTGACATAGCCATACACGATTTGTAAAAGGTTGGTCCGGATCGGACTACTAAATCATATAGCTGCCATACAAACGACCGATATGAAAACAAGTCTTTGTATGGAAATCTTTTTTGTTTTTTAAGCTATTAAAACTGAATTCAACACTTATTCATTTGACATAACCGTACTTGATTTGTGAAAGTTTGGTCCGGATCGGATCACTTCATCATATAGCTGCCATACAAACGACCGATATGAAAACCAGTCTTTGTATGGAAACCTTTTTTGTTTTCCAAGCTAATGCAACCGAATTCAACATTTATTTAATTGACATAGCTGTACACAATTTTTGAAAGTTTGGTCCGAAACGGATCACTAAATCATATAGCTGCCATACAAACGACCGATATGATAACCAGTCTTTGTATGGAAACCTTTTTGTTTTCCAAGCTAATGCAACCGAATTCAAAATTTATTCATTTGACTTAGCCGTACACGATTTGTAAAAGTTTGGTTTGGATCGGATTACTATATCATATAGCTGCCATACAATCGACCGATATGAATACAAGTCTTTGTATGGAAACCTTTTTTGTTTTCCAAGCTATTGCAACCGAATTCAACATTTATCTATTTGACATAGCCATACACGATTTGTAAAAGGTTGGTCCGGATCGGACCACTAAATCATATAGCTGCCATACAAACGACCGATATGAAAACAAGTCTTTGTATGGAAACGGTTTTTTGTTTTCCAAGCTGTTGCAACCGAATTCAACATTTATTCATTTGACATAGCCATACACGATTTGTGAAAGTTTGGTCCGGATCGGATCACTTCATCATATAGCTGCCATACAAACGACCGATATGAAAACCAGTCTTTGTATGGAAACGTTTTTTGTTTTCCAAGCTATTGCAATTGAATTCAACATTTATTTATTTGGCATAGCCATAGACGATTTGTGAAAGTTTGGTCCGGATCGGATCACTTCATCATATAGCTGCCATACAAACGACCGATATGAAAACCAGTCTTTGTATGGAAACCTTTTTTTGTTTTCCAAGCTATTGCAATTGAATTCAACATTTATTTATTTGGCATAGCCATACACAATTTGTGAAAGTTTGGTCCGGATCGGATCACTTCATCATATAGCTGCCATACAAACGACCGATATGAAAACCAGTCTTTGTATGGAAACCTTTTTTGTTTTCCAAGCTATTGCAATTGAATTCAACTGTTATTCATTTGGCATAGCCGTACACGATTTGTGAAAGTTTGGTCCGAAACGGATCACTAAATCATATAGCTGCCATACAAACGACCGATATGATAACAAGTCTTTGTATGGAAACGGTTTTTGTTTTCCAAGCTGTTGCAACCGAATTCAACATTTATTCATTTGACATAGCCATACACGATTTGTGAAAGTTTGGTCCGGATCGGATTACTATATCATATAGCTGCCATACAAACGACCGATATGAAAACAAGTCTTTGTATGGAAACGTTTTTTGTTTTCCAAGCTATTGCAATTGAATTCAACATTTATTCATTTGGCATAGCCATAGACGATTTGTGAAAGTTTGGTCCGGATCGGATCACTTCATCATATAGCTGCCATACAAACGACCGATATGATAACCAGTCTTTGTATGGAAACCTTTTTTGTTTTCCAAACTAATGCAACCGAATTCAGCATTTATTCATTTGACATAACCGTACACGATTTGTAAAAGTTTGGTCCGAAACGCATCACTATATCATATAGCTGCCATACAATCGACCGATATGAATACAAGTCTTTGTATGGAAACCTTTTTTGTTTTCCAAGCTATTGCAACCGAATTCAACATTTATTTATTTGACATAGCCATACACGATTTGTAAAAGGTTGGTCCGGATCGGACTACTAAATCATATAGCTGCCATACAAACGACCGATATGAAAACAAGTCTTTGTATGGAAATCTTTTTTGTTTTTAAGCTATTAAAACTGAATTCAACACTTATTCATTTGACATAACCGTACTTGATTTGTGAAAGTTTGGTCCGGATCGGATCACTTCATCATATAGCTGCCATACAAACGACCGATATGAAAACCAGTCTTTGTATGGAAACCTTTTTTGTTTTCCAAGCTAATGCAACCGAATTCAACATTTATTTAATTGACATAGCTGTACACAATTTTTGAAAGTTTGGTCCGAAACGGATCACTAAATCATATAGCTGCCATACAAACGACCGATATGATAACCAGTCTTTGTATGGAAACCTTTTTGTTTTCCAAGCTAATGCAACCGAATTCAAAATTTATTCATTTGACTTAGCCGTACACGATTTGTAAAAGTTTGGTTTGGATCGGATTACTATATCATATAGCTGCCATACAATCGACCGATATGAATACAAGTCTTTGTATGGAAACCTTTTTTGTTTTCCAAGCTATTGCAACCGAATTCAACATTTATCTATTTGACATAGCCATACACGATTTGTAAAAGGTTGGTCCGGATCGGACCACTAAATCATATAGCTGCCATACAAACGACCGATATGAAAACAAGTCTTTGTATGGAAACGGTTTTTTGTTTTCCAAGCTGTTGCAACCGAATTCAACATTTATTCATTTGACATAGCCATACACGATTTGTGAAAGTTTGGTCCGGATCGGATCACTTCATCATATAGCTGCCATACAAACGACCGATATGAAAACCAGTCTTTGTATGGAAACGTTTTTTGTTTTCCAAGCTATTGCAATTGAATTCAACATTTATTTATTTGGCATAGCCATAGACGATTTGTGAAAGTTTGGTCCGGATCGGATCACTTCATCATATAGCTGCCATACAAACGACCGATATGAAAACCAGTCTTTGTATGGAAACCTTTTTGTTTTCCAAGCTAATGCAACCGAATTCAAAATTTATTCATTTGACGTAGCCGTACACGATTTGTAAAAGTTTGGTTTGGATCGGATTACTATATCATATAGCTGCCATACAATCGACCGATATGAATACAAGTCTTTGTATGGAAACCTTTTTTGTTTTCCAAGCTATTGCAACCGAATTCAATATTTATCTATTTGACATAGCCATACACGATTTGTAAAAGGTTGGTCCGGATCGGAAGACTATATCATATAGCTGCCATACAAACGACCGATATGAAAACAAGTCTTTGTATGGAAACCTTTTTTGTTTTCTAAGCTATTGCAATCGAATTCAACACTTATTGATTTAACATATCCGTGCACGATGTGTGAAAGTTTGGTCCGGATCGGATCACTTCATCATATAGCTGCCATACAAACGACCGATATGAAAACCAGTCTTTGTATGGGAACCTTTTTTGTTTTCTAAGCTATTGCAACCGAATTCAACATTTATTCATTTATTATAGCCATACACGAGTTTTGAAAGGTTGGTCCGGATCGGACCACTATATCATATAGCTACCATACAAACGACCGATATGAAAACAAGTCTTTGTATGGAAACGGTTTTTGTTTTCCAAGCTGTTGCAACCGAATTCAACATTTATTCATTTGACATAGCCATACACGGTTTGTGAAAGTTTGGTCCGGACGGATTACTATATCATATAGCTGCCATACAAACGACCGATATGAAAACAAGTCTTTGTATGGAAACGTTTTTGTTTTCCAAGCTATTGCAATTGAATTCAACATTTATTCATTTGACATAGCCATACACGATTTGTGAAAGTTTGGTCCGGATCGGATCACTTCATCATATAGCTGCCATACAAACGACCGATATGAAAACCAGTCTTTGTATGGAAACCTTTTTTGTTTTCCAAGCTAATGCAACCGAATTCAGCATTTATTCATTTGACAAAACCGTACACGCTTTGTAAAAGTTTGGTTTGGATCCGATCACTATATCATATAGCTGCCATACAATCGACCAATATGAATACAAGTCTTTTGTATGGGAACCTTTTTTGTTTTCTTAGCTATTGCAACCGAATTCAACATTTATTTATTTGACATAACCGTACACGATTTGTGAAAGTTTGGTCCGGATCGGATCACTTCATCATATAGCTGCCATACAAACGACCGATATGAAAACCAGTCTTTGTATGGAAACGTTTTTGTTTTCCAAGCTATTGCAATTGAATTCAACATTTATTTATTTGGCATAGCCATAGGCGATTTGTGAAAGTTTGGTCCGGATCGGATCACTTCATCATATAGCTGCCATACAAACGACCGATATGAAAACCAGTCTTTGTATGGAAACCTTTTTTGTTTTCCAAGCTATTGCAATTGAATTCAACTATTATTCATTTGGCATAGCCGTACACGATTTGTGAAAGTTTGGTCCGAAACGGATCACTAAATCATATAGCTGCCATACAAACGACCGATATGATAACAAGTCTTTGTATGGAAACGGTTTTTGTTTCCAAGCTGTTGCAACCGAATTCAACATTTATTCATTTGACATAGCCATACACGATTTGTGAAAGTTTGGTCCGGATCGGATTACTATATCATATAGCTGCCATACAAACGACCGATATGAAAACAAGTCTTTGTATGGAAACGTTTTTTGTTTTCCAAGCTATTGCAATTGAATTCAACATTTATTCATTTGGCATAGCCATAGACGATTTGTGAAAGTTTGGTCCGGATCGGATCACTTCATCATATAGCTGCCATACAAACGACCGATATGATAACCAGTCTTTGTATGGAAACCTTTTTTGTTTTCCAAACTAATGCAACCGAATTCAGCATTTATTCATTTGACATAACCGTACACGATTTGTAAAAGTTTGGTCCGAAACGCATCACTATATCATATAGCTGCCATACAATCGACCGATATGAATACAAGTCTTTGTATGGAAACCTTTTTTGTTTTCCAAGCTATTGCAACCGAATTCAACATTTATTTATTTGACATAGCCATACACGATTTGTAAAAGGTTGGTCCGGATCGGACCACTAAATCATATAGCTGCCATACAAACGACCGATATGAAAACAAGTCTTTGTATGGAAATCTTTTTTGTTTTTTAAGCTATTAAAACTGAATTCAACACTTATTCATTTGACATAACCGTACTCGATTTGTGAAAGTTTGGTCCGGATCGGATCACTTCATCATATAGCTGCCATACAAACGACCGATATGAAAACCAGTCTTTGTATGGAAACCTTTTTGTTTTCCAAGCTAATGCAACCGAATTCAACATTTATTTAATTGACATAGCCGTACACGATTTGTAAAAGTTTGGTCCGAAACGCATCACTATATCATATAGCTGCCATACAATCGACCGATATGAATACAAGTCTTTGTATGGAAACCTTTTTTGTTTTCCAAGCTATTGCAACCGAATTCAACATTTATTTATTTGACATAGCCATACACGATTTGTAAAAGGTTGGTCCGGATCGGACCACTAAATCATATAGCTGCCATACAAACGACCGATATGATAACAAGTCTTTGTATGGAAACGGTTTTTTGTTTTCCAAACTAATGCAACCGAATTCAGCATTTATTCATTTGACATAACCGTACTCGATTTGTGAAAGTTTGGTCCGGATCGGATCACTTCATCATATAGCTGCCATACAAACGACCGATATGAAAACCAGTCTTTGTATGGAAACCTTTTTGTTTTCCAAGCTAATGCAACCGAATTCAACATTTATTTAATTGACATAGCCGTACACAATTTTTGAAAGTTTGGTCCGAAACGGATCACTAAATCATATAGCTGCCATACAAACGACCGATATGATAACCAGTCTTTGTATGGAAACCTTTTTTGTTTTCCAAGCTAATGCAACTGAATTCAAAATTTATTCATTTGACTTAGCCGTACACGATTTGTAAAAGTTTGGTTTGGATCGGATTACTATATCATATAGCTGCCATACAATCGACCGATATGAATACAAGTCTTTGTATGGAAACCTTTTTTGTTTTCCAAGCTATTGCAACCGAATTCAACATTTATCTATTTGACATAGCCATACACGATTTGTAAAAGGTTGGTCCGGATCGGACCACTAAATCATATAGCTGCCATACAAACGACCGATATGAAAACAAGTCTTTGTATGGAAACCTTTTTTGTTTTCCAAGCTGTTGCAACCGAATTCAACATTTATTCATTTGACATAGCCATACACGATTTGTGAAAGTTTGGTCCGGATCGGATCACTTCATCATATAGCTGCCATACAAACGACCGATATGAAAACCAGTCTTTGTATGGAAACGTTTTTTGTTTTCCAAGCTATTGCAATTGAATTCAACATTTATTTATTTGGCATAGCCATAGACGATTTGTGAAAGTTTGGTCCGGATCGGATCACTTCATCATATAGCTGCCATACAAACGACCGATATGAAAACCAGTCTTTGTATGGAAACCTTTTGTTTTCCAAGCTAATGCAACCGAATTCAAAAATTTATTCATTTGACATAGCCATACACGATTTGTAAAAGTTTGGTTTGGATCGGATTACTATATCATATAGCTGCCATACAATCGACCGATATGAATACAAGTCTTTGTATGGAAACCTTTTTTGTTTTCCAAGCTATTGCAACCGAATTCAACATTTATCTATTTGACTTAGCCATACACGATTTGTAAAAGGTTGGTCCGGATCGGAAGACTATATCATATAGCTGCCATACAAACGACCGATATGAAAACAAGTCTTTGTATGGAAACCTTTTTTGTTTTCTAAGCTATTGCAATCGAATTCAACACTTATTGATTTAACATAACCGTGCACGATGTGTGAAAGTTTGGTCCGGATCGGATCACTTCATCATATAGCTGCCATACAAACGACCGATATGAAAACCAGTCTTTGTATGGGAACCTTTTTTGTTTTTCTAAGCTATTGCAACCGAATTCAACATTTATTCATTTATTATAGCCATACACGAGTTTTGAAAGGTTGGTCCGGATCGGACCACTATATCATATAGCTACCATACAAACGACCGATATGAAAACAAGTCTTTGTATGGAAACGGTTTTTTGTTTTCCAAGCTGTTGCAACCGAATTCAACATTTATTCATTTGACATAGCCATACACGGTTTGTGAAAGTTTGGTCCGGACGGATTACTATATCATATAGCTGCCATACAAACGACCGATATGAAAACAAGTCTTTGTATGGAAACGTTTTTGTTTTCCAAGCTATTGCAATTGAATTCAACATTTATTCATTTGACATAGCCATACACGATTTGTGAAAGTTTGGTCGGATCGGATCACTTCATCATATAGCTGCCATACAAACGACCGATATGAAAACCAGTCTTTGTATGGAAACCTTTTTTGTTTTCCAAGCTAATGCAACCGAATTCAACATTTATTCATTTGACAAAACCGTACACGCTTTGTAAAAGTTTGGTTTGGATCCGATCACTATATCATATAGCTGCCATACAATCGACCAATATGAATACAAGTCTTTTGTATGGGAACCTTTTTTGTTTTCTTAGCTCTTGCAACCGAATTCAACATTTATTTATTTGACATAACCGTACACGATTTGTGAAAGTTTGGTCCGGATCGGATCACTTCATCATATAGCTGCCATACAAACGACCGATATGAAAACCAGTCTTTGTATGGAAACGTTTTTTGTTTTCCAAGCTATTGCAATTGAATTCAACATTTATTTATTTGGCATAGCCATAGGCGATTTGTGAAAGTTTGGTCCGGATCGGATCACTTCATCATATAGCTGCCATACAAACGACCGATATGAAAACCAGTCTTTGTATGGAAACCTTTTTTGTTTTCCAAGCTAATGCAACCGAATTCAACATTTATTCATTTGACTTAGCCGTACACGATTTGTAAAAGTTTGGTTTGGATCGGATCACTATATCATATAGCTGCCATACAATCGACCGATATGAATACAAGTCTTTGTATCGAAACCTTTTTGTTTTCCAATTTATTGCAACCGAATTCAACATTTATCTATTTGACATAGCCATACACGATTTGTAAAAGGTTGGTCCGGATCGGAAGACTATATCATATAGCTGCCATACAAACGACCGATATGAAAACAAGTCTTTGTATGGAAACCTTTTTTGTTTTCTAAGCTATTGCAATCGAATTCAACACTTATTGATTTAACATAACCGTGCACGATGTGTGAAAGTTTGGTCGGATCGGATCACTTCATCATATAGCTGCCATACAAACGACCGATATGAAAACCAGTCTTTGTATGGGAACCTTTTTTGTTTTCTAAGCTATTGCAACCGAATTCAACATTTATTCATTTATTATAGCCATACACGAGTTTTGAAAGGTTGGTCCGGATCGGACCACTATATCATATAGCTACCATACAAACGACCGATATGAAAACAAGTCTTTGTATGGAAACGGTTTTTTGTTTTCCAAGCTGTTGCAACCGAATTCAACATTTATTCATTTGACATAGCCATACACGGTTTGTGAAAGTTTGGTCCGGACGGATTACTATATCATATAGCTGCCATACAAACGACCGATATGAAAACAAGTCTTTGTATGGAAACGTTTTTTGTTTTCCAAGCTATTGCAATTGAATTCAACATTTATTCATTTGACATAGCCATACACGATTTGTGAAAGTTTGGTCCGGATCGGATCACTTCATCATATAGCTGCCATACAAACGACCGATATGAAAACCAGTCTTTGTATGGAAACCTTTTTTGTTTTCCAAGCTAATGCAACCGAATTCAACATTTATTCATTTGACAAAACCGTACACGCTTTGTAAAAGTTTGGTTTGGATCCGATCACTATATCATATAGCTGCCATACAATCGACCAATATGAATACAAGTCTTTTGTATGGGAACCTTTTTTGTTTTCTTAGCTATTGCAACCGAATTCAACATTTATTTATTTGACATAACCGTACACGATTTGTGAAAGTTTGGTCCGGATCGGATCACTTCATCATATAGCTGCCATACAAACGACCGATATGAAAACCAGTCTTTGTATGGAAACGTTTTTTGTTTTCCAAGCTATTGCAATTGAATTCAACATTTATTTATTTGGCATAGCCATAGGCGATTTGTGAAAGTTTGGTCCGGATCGGATCACTTCATCATATAGCTGCCATACAAACGACCGATATGAAAACCAGTCTTTGTATGGAAACCTTTTTTGTTTTCCAAGCTAATGCAACCGAATTCAACATTTATTCATTTGACTTAGCCGTACACGATTTGTAAAAGTTTGGTTTGGATCGGATCACTATATCATATAGCTGCCATACAATCGACCGATATGAATACAAGTCTTTGTATCGAAACCTTTTTTGTTTTCCAATTTATTGCAACCGAATTCAACATTTATCTATTTGACATAGCCATACACGATTTGTAAAAGGTTGGTCCGGATCGGAAGACTATATCATATAGCTGCCATACAAACGACCGATATGAAAACAAGTCTTTGTATGGAAACCTTTTTTGTTTTCTAAGCTATTGCAATCGAATTCAACACTTATTGATTTAACATAACCGTGCACGATGTGTGAAAGTTTGGTCCGGATCGGATCACTTCATCATATAGCTGCCATACAAACGACCGATATGAAAACCAGTCTTTGTATGGGAACCTTTTTTGTTTTCTAAGCTATTGCAAC
This sequence comes from Drosophila merina, assembly GCA_035047645.1. Classification (NCBI taxonomy): domain Eukaryota; kingdom Metazoa; phylum Arthropoda; class Insecta; order Diptera; family Drosophilidae; genus Drosophila; species Drosophila merina. The sequence continues at coordinate 668,513 of JAWNPH010000062.1, read as the reverse complement.
CGAATTCAACATTTATTCATTTATTATAGCCATACACGAGTTTTGAAAGGTTGGTCCGGATCGGACCACTATATCATATAGCTACCATACAAACGACCGATATGAAAACAAGTCTTTGTATGGAAACGGTTTTTTGTTTTCCAAGCTGTTGCAACCGAATTCAACATTTATTCATTTGACATAGCCATACACGGTTTGTGAAAGTTTGGTCCGGACGGATTACTATATCATATAGCTGCCATACAAACGACCGATATGAAAACAAGTCTTTGTATGGAAACGTTTTTTGTTTTCCAAGCTATTGCAATTGAATTCAACATTTATTCATTTGACATAGCCATACACGATTTGTGAAAGTTTGGTCCGGATCGGATCACTTCATCATATAGCTGCCATACAAACGACCGATATGAAAACCAGTCTTTGTATGGAAACCTTTTTTGTTTTCCAAGCTAATGCAACCGAATTCAACATTTATTCATTTGACAAAACCGTACACGCTTTGTAAAAGTTTGGTTTGGATCCGATCACTATATCATATAGCTGCCATACAATCGACCAATATGAATACAAGTCTTTTGTATGGGAACCTTTTTTGTTTTCCAAGCTAATGCAACCGAATTCAACATTTATTCATTTGACTTAGCCGTACACGATTTGTAAAAGTTTGGTTTGGATCAGATCACTATATCATATAGCTGCCATACAATCGACCGATATGAATACAAGTCTTTGTATCGAAACCTTTTTTGTTTTCCAATTTATTGCAACCGAATTCAACATTTATCTATTTGACATAGCCATACACGATTTGTGAAAGTTTGGTCCGAAACGGATCACTAAATCATATAGCTGCCATACAAACGACCGATATGATAACAAGTCTTTGTATGGAAACGGTTTTTTGTTTTCCAAGCTGTTGCAACCGAATTCAACATTTATTCATATGACATAGCCATACACGGTTTGTGAAAGTTTGGTCCGGACGGATTACTATATCATATAGCTGCCATACAAACGACCGATATGAAAACAAGTCTTTGTATGGAAACGTTTTTTGTTTTCCAAGCTATTGCAATTGAATTCAACATTTATTTATTTGGCATAGCCATAGACGATTTGTGAAAGTTTGGTCCGGATCGGATCACTTCATCATATAGCTGCCATACAAACGACCGATATGAAAACCAGTCTTTGTATGGAAACCTTTTTGTTTTCTAAGCTAATGCAACCGAATTCATTTGACAAAACCGTACACGATTTGTAAAAGTTTGGTTTGGATCCGATCACTATATCATATAGCTGCCATACAATCGACCAATATGAATACAAGTCTTTTGTATGGGAACCTTTTTTGTTTTCTTAGCTATTGCAACCGAATTCAACATTTATTTATTTGACATAACCGTACACGATTTGTGAAAGTTTGGTCCGGATCGGATCACTTCATCATATAGCTGCCATACAAACGACCGATATGAAAACCAGTCTTTGTATGGAAACGTTTTTGTTTTCCAAGCTATTGCAATTGAATTCAACATTTATTTATTTGTTATAGCCATAGACGATTTGTGAAAGTTTGGTCCGGATCGGATCACTTCATCATATAGCTGCCATACAAACGACCGATATGAAAACCAGTCTTTGTATGGAAACCTTTTTTGTTTTCTAAGCTAATGCAACCGAATTCAACATTTATTCATTTGACAAAACCGTACACGATTTGTAAAAGTTTGGTTTGGATCCGATCACTATATCATATAGCTGCCATACAATCGACCAATATGAATACAAGTCTTTTGTATGGGAACCTTTTTTGTTTTCTTAGCTATTGCAACCGAATTCAACATTTATTTATTTGACATAACCGTACACGATTTGTGAAAGTTTGGTCCGGATCGGATCACTTCATCATATAGCTGCCATACAAACGACCGATATGAAAACCAGTCTTTGTATGGAAACGTTTTTTGTTTTCCAAGCTATTGCAATTGAATTCAACATTTATTTATTTGTTATAGACATAGACGATTTGTGAAAGTTTGGTCCGGATCGGATCACTTCATCATATAGCTGCCATACAAACGACCGATATGAAAACCAGTCTTTGTATGGAAACCTTATTTGTTTTCTAAGCTAATGCAACCGAATTCAACATTTATTCATTTGACAAAACCGTACACGATTTGTAAAAGTTTGGTTTGGATCCGATCACTATATCATATAGCTGCCATACAATCGACCAATATGAATACAAGTCTTTTGTATGGGAACCTTTTTTGTTTTCTTAGCTATTGCAACCGAATTCAACATTTATTTATTTGACATAACCGTTCACGATTTGTGAAAGTTTGGTCCGGATCGGATCACTTCATCATATAGCTGCCATACAAACGACCGATATGAAAACCAGTCTTTGTATGGAAACGTTTTTTGTTTTCCAAGCTATTGCAATTGAATTCAACATTTATTTATTTGGCATAGCCATAGACGATTTGTGAAAGTTTGGTCCGGATCGGATCACTTCATCATATAGCTGCCATACAAACGACCGATATGAAAACCAGTCTTTGTATGGAAACCTTTTTTGTTTTCTAAGCTAATGCAACCGAATTCAAAATTTATTCATTTGACTTAGCCGTACACGATTTGTAAAAGTTTGGTTTGGATCGGATCACTATATCATATAGCTGCCATACAATCGACCGATATGAATACAAGTCTTTGTATCGAAACCTTTTTTGTTTTCCAATTTATTGCAACCGAATTCAACATTTATCTATTTGACATAGCCATACACGATTTGTGAAAGTTTGGTCCGAAACGGATCACTAAATCATATAGCTGCCATACAAACGACCGATATGATAACAAGTCTTTGTATGGAAACGGTTTTTTGTTTTCCAAGCTGTTGCAACCGAATTCAACATTTATTCATATGACATAGCCGTACACGATTTGTAAAAGTTTGGTCCGAAACGGATCACTAAATCATATATCTGCCATACAAACGACCGATATGAAAACAAGTCTTTGTATGGAAAGGTCTTTTGTTTTCCAAGCTATTGCAATTGAATTCAAAATTTATTCATTTGGCATAGTCATACACGATTTGCGAAAGTTTGGTCCGGATCGGATCACTTCATCATATAGCTGCCATACAAACGACCGATATGAAAACCAGTCTTTGTATGGAAACCTTTTTTGTTTGCCAAGCTAATGCAACCGAATTCAACATTTATTCATTTAACATAACCGTACACGATTTGTAAAAGTTTGGTCCGGATCGGATCACTATATCATATAGCTGCCATACAATCGACCGATATGAATACAAGTCTTTTGTCTGGGAACCTTTTTTGTTTTCTAAGCTATTGCAACCGAATTCAACATTTATTTATTTAACATAACCGTACACGATTTGTGAAAGTTTGGTCCGGATCGGATCACTTCATCATATAGCTGCCATACAAACGACCGATATGAAAACCAGTCTTTGTATGGAAAGGTTTTTTGTTTTCCAAGCTATTGCAATTGAATTCAACATTTATTCATTTGGCATAGCCATACACGATTTGCGAAAGTTTGGTCCGGATCGGATCACTGCATCATATAGCTGCCATACAAACGACCGATATGAAAACCAGTCTTTGTATGGAAACCTTTTTGTTTTCCAAGCTAATGCAACCGAATTCAACATTTATTCCTTTGACATAGCCGTACACAATTTGTAAAAGTTTGGTTTGGATCCGATCACTATATCATATAGCTGCCATACAATCGACCGATATGAATACAAGTCTTTTGTATGGGAACCTTTTTTGTTTTCCAAGCTATTGCAACCGAATTCAAAATTTGTTTATTTGGCATAGTCATACACCATTTGCAAAAGTTTGGTCCGGATCGGATCACTTCATCATATAGCTGCCATACAAACGACCGATATGAAAACCAGTCTTTGTATGGAAACCTTTTTGTTTTCCAATTTATTGCAACCGAATTCAACATTTATCTATTTGACATAGCCATACACGATTTGTGAAAGTTTGGTCCGAAACGGATCACTAAATCATATAGCTGCCATACAAACGACCGATATGATAACAAGTCTTTGTATGGAAACGGTTTTTTGTTTTCCAAGCTGTTGCAACCGAATTCAACATTTATTCATATGACATAGCCATACACGATTTGTGAAAGTTTGGTCCGGATCGGATTACTATATCATATAGCTGCCATACAAACGACCGATATGAAAACAAGTCTTTGTATGGGAACCTTTTTTGTTTTCCAAGCTAATGCAACCGAATTCAACATTTATTCATTTGACTTAGCCGTACACGATTTGTAAAAGTTTGGTTTGGATCGGATCACTATATCATATAGCTGCCATACAATCGACCGATATGAATACAAGTCTTTGTATCGAAACCTTTTTTGTTTTCCAATTTATTGCAACCGAATTCAACATTTATCTATTTGACATAGCCATACACGATTTGTAAAAGGTTGGTCCGGATCGGAAGACTATATCATATAGCTGCCATACAAACGACCGATATGAAAACAAGTCTTTGTATGGAAACCTTTTTTGTTTTCTAAGCTATTGCAATCGAATTCAACGCTTATTGATTTAACATAACCGTGCACGATGTGTGAAAGTTTGGTCCGGATCGGATCACTTCATCATATAGCTGCCATACAAACGACCGATATGAAAACCAGTCTTTGTATGGGAACCTTTTTTGTTTTCTAAGCTATTGCAACCGAATTCAACATTTATTCATTTATTATAGCCATACACGAGTTTTGAAAGGTTGGTCCGGATCGGACCACTATATCATATAGCTACCATACAAACGACCGATATGAAAACAAGTCTTTGTATGGAAACGTTTTTTGTTTTCCAAGCTATTGCAATTGAATTCAACATTTATTCATTTGGCATAGCCATAGACGATTTGTGAAAGTTTGGTCCGGATCGGATCACTTCATCATATAGCTGCCATACAAACGACCGATATGAAAACCAGTCTTTGTATGGAAACCTTTTTTGTTTTCCAAGCTAATGCAACCGAATTCAACATTTATTCATTTGACTTAGCCGTACACGATTTGTAAAAGTTTGGTTTGGATCAGATCACTATATCATATAGCTGCCATACAATCGACCGATATGAATACAAGTCTTTGTATCGAAACCTTTTTTGTTTTCCAATTTATTGCAACCGAATTCAACATTTATCTATTTGACATAGCCATACACGATTTGTGAAAGTTTGGTCCGAAACGGATCACTAAATCATATAGCTGCCATACAAACGACCGATATGATAACAAGTCTTTGTATGGAAACGGTTTTTTGTTTTCCAAGCTGTTGCAACCGAATTCAACATTTATTCATATGACATAGCCATACACGGTTTGTGAAAGTTTGGTCCGGACGGATTACTATATCATATAGCTGCCATACAAACGACCGATATGAAAACAAGTCTTTGTATGGAAACGTTTTTTGTTTTCCAAGCTATTGCAATTGAATTCAACATTTATTTATTTGGCATAGCCATAGACGATTTGTGAAAGTTTGGTCCGGATCGGATCACTTCATCATATAGCTGCCATACAAACGACCGATATGAAAACCAGTCTTTGTATGGAAACCTTTTTTGTTTTCTAAGCTAATGCAACCGAATTCATTTGACAAAACCGTACACGATTTGTAAAAGTTTGGTTTGGATCCGATCACTATATCATATAGCTGCCATACAATCGACCAATATGAATACAAGTCTTTTGTATGGGAACCTTTTTTGTTTTCTTAGCTATTGCAACCGAATTCAACATTTATTTATTTGACATAACCGTACACGATTTGTGAAAGTTTGGTCCGGATCGGATCACTTCATCATATAGCTGCCATACAAACGACCGATATGAAAACCAGTCTTTGTATGGAAACGTTTTTTGTTTTCCAAGCTATTGCAATTGAATTCAACATTTATTTATTTGTTATAGCCATAGACGATTTGTGAAAGTTTGGTCCGGATCGGATCACTTCATCATATAGCTGCCATACAAACGACCGATATGAAAACCAGTCTTTGTATGGAAACCTTTTTTGTTTTCTAAGCTAATGCAACCGAATTCAACATTTATTCATTTGACAAAACCGTACACGATTTGTAAAAGTTTGGTTTGGATCCGATCACTATATCATATAGCTGCCATACAATCGACCAATATGAATACAAGTCTTTTGTATGGGAACCTTTTTGTTTTCTTAGCTATTGCAACCGAATTCAACATTTATTTATTTGACATAACCGTACACGATTTGTGAAAGTTTGGTCCGGATCGGATCACTTCATCATATAGCTGCCATACAAACGACCGATATGAAAACCAGTCTTTGTATGGAAACGTTTTGTTTTCCAAGCTATTGCAATTGAATTCAACATTTATTTATTTGTTATAGCCATAGACGATTTGTGAAAGTTTGGTCCGGATCGGATCACTTCATCATATAGCTGCCATACAAACGACCGATATGAAAACCAGTCTTTGTATGGAAACCTTTTTTGTTTTCTAAGCTAATGCAACCGAATTCAACATTTATTCATTTGACAAAACCGTACACGATTTGTAAAAGTTTGGTTTGGATCCGATCACTATATCATATAGCTGCCATACAATCGACCAATATGAATACAAGTCCTTTGTATGGGAACCTTTTTTGTTTTCTTAGCTATTGCAACCGAATTCAACATTTATTTATTTGACATAACCGTTCACGATTTGTGAAAGTTTGGTCCGGATCGGATCACTTCATCATATAGCTGCCATACAAACGACCGATATGAAAACCAGTCTTTGTATGGAAACGTTTTTTGTTTTCCAAGCTATTGCAATTGAATTCAACATTTATTTATTTGGCATAGCCATAGACGATTTGTGAAAGTTTGGTCCGGATCGGATCACTTCATCATATAGCTGCCATACAAACGACCGATATGAAAACCAGTCTTTGTATGGAAACCTTTTTGTTTTCTAAGCTAATGCAACCGAATTCAAAATTTATTCATTTGACTTAGCCGTACACGATTTGTAAAAGTTTGGTTTGGATCGGATCACTATATCATATAGCTGCCATACAATCGACCGATATGAATACAAGTCTTTGTATCGAAACCTTTTTGTTTTCCAATTTATTGCAACCGAATTCAACATTTATCTATTTGACATAGCCATACACGATTTGTAAAAGTTTGGTCCGAAACGGATCACTAAATCATATATCTGCCATACAAACGACCGATATGAAGACCAGTCTTTGTATGGAAAGGTCTTTTGTTTTCCAAGCTGTTGCAATTGAATTCAAAATTTATTCATTTAGCATAGTCATACACGATTTGCGAAAGTTTGGTCCGGATCGGATCACTTCATCATATAGCTGCCATACAAACGACCGATATGAAAACCAGTCTTTGTATGGAAACCTTTTGTTTTCCAAGCTAATGCAACCGAATTCAACATTTATTCATTTAACATAACCGTACACGATTTGTAAAAGTTTGGTCCGGATCGGATCACTATATCATATAGCTGCCATACAATCGACCGATATGAATACAAGTCTTTTGTCTGGGAACCTTTTTTGTTTTCTAAGCTATTGCAACCGAATTCAACATTTATTTATTTAACATAACCGTACACGATTTGTGAAAGTTTGGTCCGGATCGGATCACTTCATCATATAGCTGCCATACAAACGACCGATATGAAAACCAGTCTTTGTATGGAAAGGTTTTTTGTTTTCCAAGCTATTGCAATTGAATTCAACATTTATTCATTTGGCATAGCCATACACGATTTGCGAAAGTTTGGTCCGGATCGGATCACTTCATCATATAGCTGCCATACAAACGACCGATATGAAAACCAGTCTTTGTATGGAAACCTTTTTGTTTTCCAAGCTAATGCAACCGAATTCAACATTTATTCCTTTGACATAGCCGTACACAATTTGTAAAAGTTTGGTTTGGATCCGATCACTATATCATATAGCTGCCATACAATCGACCGATATGAATACAAGTCTTTTGTATGGGAACCTTTTTTGTTTTCCAAGCTATTGCAACCGAATTCAAAATTTGTTTATTTGACATAACCCTACACGATTTGTGAAAGTTTGGTCCGGATCGGATCACTTCATCATATAGCTGCCATACAAACGACCGATATGAAAACCAGTCTTTGTATGGAAAGGTTTTTTGTTTTCCAAGCTATTGCAATTGAATTCAAAATTCATTTATTTGGCATAGTCATACACCATTTGCAAAAGTTTGGTCCGGATCGGATCACTTCATCATATAGCTGCCATACAAACGACCGATATGAAAACCAGTCTTTGTATGGAAACCTTTTTTGTTTTCCAATTTATTGCAACCGAATTCAACATTTATCTATTTGACATAGCCATACACGATTTGTGAAAGTTTGGTCCGAAACGGATCACTAAATCATATAGCTGCCATACAAACGACCGATATGATAACAAGTCTTTGTATGGAAACGGTTTTTGTTTTCCAAGCTGTTGCAACCGAATTCAACATTTATTCATATGACATAGCCATACACGATTTGTGAAAGTTTGGTCCGGATCGGATTACTATATCATATAGCTGCCATACAAACGACCGATATGAAAACAAGTCTTTGTATGGGAACCTTTTTGGTTTTCTAAGCTATCGCAACCGAATTTAACATTTATTCATTTCACATAGCCGTACACGATTTGTAAAAGTTTGGTCCGAAACGGATCACTAAATCATATATCTGCCATACAAACGACCGATATGAAAACCAGTCTTTGTATGGAAAGGTTTTTTGTTTTCCAAGCTATTGCAATTGAATTCAAAATTTATTCATTTGGCATAGCCATACACGATTTGCGAAAGTTTGGTCCGGATCGGATCACTTCATCATATAGCTGCCATACAAACGACCGATATGAAAACCAGTCTTTGTATGGAAACCTTTTTGTTTTCCAAGCTAATGCAACCGAATTCAACATTTATTCCTTTGACATAGCCGTACACAATTTGTAAAAGTTTGGTTTGGATCCGATCACTATATCATATAGCTGCCATACAATCGACCGATATGAATACAAGTCTTTTGTATGGGAACCTTTTTTGTTTTCCAAGCTATTGCAACCGAATTCAAAATTTGTTTATTTGACATAACCGTACACGATTTGTGAAAGTTTGGTCCGGATCGGATTACTTCATCATATAGCTGCCATACAAACGACCGATATGAAAACCAGTCTTTGTATGGAAAGGTTTTTGTTTTCCAAGCTATTGCAATTGAATTCAAAATTCATTTATTTGGCATAGTCATACACCATTTGCAAAAGTTTGGTCCGGATCGGATCACTTCATCATATAGCTGCCATACAAACGACCGATATGAAAACCAGTCTTTGTATGGAAACCTTTTTTGTTTTCCAATTTATTGCAACCGAATTCAACATGTATCTATTTGACATAGCCATACACGATTTGTGAAAGTTTGGTCCGAAACGGATCACTAAATCATATAGCTGCCATACAAACGACGATATGATAACAAGTCTTTGTATGGAAACGGTTTTTTGTTTTCCAAGCTGTTGCAACCGAATTCAACATTTATTCATATGACATAGCCATACACGATTTGTGAAAGTTTGGTCCGGATCGGATTACTATATCATATAGCTGCCATACAAACGACCGATATGAAAACAAGTCTTTGTATGGGAACCTTTTTGGTTTTCTAAGCTATCGCAACCGAATTTAACATTTATTCATTTCACATAGCCGTACACGATTTGTAAAAGTTTGGTCGGAAACGGATCACTAAATCATATATCTGCCATACAAACGACCGATATGAAAACCAGTCTTTGTATGGAAAGGTTTTTTGTTTTCCAAGCTATTGCAATTGAATTCAACATTTATGCATTTGGCATAGCCATACACGATTTGCGAAAGTTTGGTCCGGATCGGATCACTTCATCATATAGCTGCCATACAAACGACCGATATGAAAACCAGTCTTTGTATGGAAACCTTTTTGTTTTCCAAGCTAATGCAACCGAATTCAACATTTATTCATTTGACAAAGCCGTACACGATTTGTAAAAGTTTGGTTTGGATCGGATCACTATATCATATAGCTGCCATACAATCGACCGATATGAATACAAGTCTTTTGTATGGGAACCTTTTTTGTTTTCTAAGCTATTGCAACCGAATTCAACATTTATTTATTTGACATAACCGTACACGATTTGTGAAAGTTTGGTCCGGATCGGATCACTTCATCATATAGCTGCCATACAAACGACCGATATGAAAACCAGTCTTTGTATGGAAAGGTTTTTGTTTTCCAAGCTATTGCAATTGAATTCAACATTTATTCATTTGGCATAGCCATACACGATTTGCGAAAGTTTGGTCCGGATCGGATCACTTCATCATATAGCTGCCATACAAACGACCGATATGAAAACCAGTCTTTGTATGGAAACCTTTTTGTTTTCCAAGCTAATGCAACCGAATTCAACATTTATTTCTTTGACATAGCCGTACACAATTTGTAAAAGTTTTGTTTGGATCCGATCACTATATCATATAGCTGCCATACAATCGACCGATATGAATACAAGACTTTTGTATGGGAACCTTTTTTGTTTTCCAAGCTATTGCAACCGAATTCAACATTTATTCATTTGACATAACCGTACACGATTTGTGAAAGTTTGGTCCGGATCGGATCACTTCATCATATAGCTGCCATACAAACGACCGATATGAAAACCAGTCTTTGTATGGAAAGGTTTTTTGTTTTCCAAGCTATTGCAATTGAATTCAAAATTCATTTATTTGGCATAGTCGTACACCATTTGCGAAAGTTTGGTCCGGATCGGATCACTTCATCATATAGCTGCCATACAAACGACCGATATGAAAACCAGTCTTTGTATGGAAACCTTTTTTGTTTTCCAAGCTAATGCAACCGAATTCAACATTTATTTATTTGATTTAGCCGTACACGATTTGTGAAAGTTTGGTCCGAAACGGATCACTAAATCATATAGCTGCCATACAAACGACCTATATGATAACAAGTCTTTGTATGGAAACGGTTTTTTGTTTTCCAAGCTGTTGCAACCGAATTCAACATTTATTCATTTGACATAGCCATACACGATTTGCGAAAGTTTGGTCCGGATCGGATTACTATATCATATAGCTGCCATACAAACGACCGATATGAAAACAAGTCTTTGTATGGAAACCTTTTTTGTTTTCCAAGCTAATGCAACCGAATTCAACATTTATTTATTTGACATAGCCGTACACGATTTTTAAAAGTTTGGTCCGGATCGGATCACTTTATCATATAGCTGCCATACAAACGACCGATATGAAAACCAGTCTTTGTATGGAAAGGTTTTTTGTTTTCCAAGCTATTGCAATTGAATTCAAAATTTATTCATTTGGCATAGTCATACACGATTTGCGAAAGTTTGGTCCGGATCGGATCACTTCATCATATAGCTGCCATACAAACGACCGATATGAAAACCAGTCTTTGTATGGAAACCTTTTTTGTTTTCCAAGCTAATGCAACCGAATTCAACATTTATTTATTCGACTTAGCCGTACACGATTTGTGAAAGTTTGGTCCGAAACGGATCACTAAATCATATAGCTGCCATACAAACGACCGATATGATAACAAGTCTTTGTATGGAAACGGTTTTTTGTTTTCCAAGCTGTTGCAACCGAATTCAACATTTATTCATTTGACATAGCCATACACGATTTGTGAAAGTTTGGTCCGGATCGGATTACTATATCATATAGCTGCCATACAAACGACCGATATGAAAACCAGTCTTTGTATGGGAACCTTTTTGGTTTTCTAAGCTATCGCAACCGAATTTAACATTTATTCATTTGACATAGCCGTTCACGATTTGTAAAAGTTTGGTCCGAAACGGATCACTAAATCATATATCTGCCATACAAACGACGGATATGATAACAAGTCTTTGTATGGAAACGGTTTTTTATTTTCCAAGCTGTTGCATCTGAATTCAACATTTATTCATTTGGCATAGCCATAGATGATTTGTGAAAGTTTGGTCCGGATCGGATCACTTCATCATATAGCTGCCATACAAGCGACCGATATGAAAACCAGTCTTTGTATGGAAAGGTTTTTGTTTTCCAAGCTATTGCAATTGAATTCAACATTTATGCATTTGGCATAGCCATACACGATTTGCGAAAGTTTGGTCCGGATCGGATCACTTCATCATATAGCTGCCATACAAACGACCGATATGAAAACCAGTCTTTGTATGGAAACCTTTTTTGTTTTCCAAGCTAATGCAACCGAATTCAACATTAATTCTTTTGACAAAGCCGTACACGATTTGTAAAAGTTTGGTTTGGATCGGATCACTATATCATATAGCTGCCATACAATCGACCGATATGAATACAAGTCTTTTGTATGGGAACCTTTTTTTGTTTTCTAAGCTATTGCAACCGAATTCAACATTTATTTATCTGACATAACCGTACACAATTTGTGAAAGTTTGGTCCGGATCGGATCACTTCATCATATAGCTGCCATACAAACGACCGATATGAAAACCAGTCTTTGTATGGAAAGGTTTTTGTTTTCCAAGCTATTGCAATTGAATTCAACATTTATTCATTTGGCATAGCCATACACGATTTGCGAAAGTTTGGTCCGGATCGGATCACTTCATCATATAGCTGCCATACAAACGACCGATATGAAAACCAGTCTTTGTATGGAAACCTTTTTTGTTTTCCAAGCTAATGCAACCGAATTCAACATTTATTCCTTTGACATAGCCGTACACAATTTGTAAAAGTTTTGTTTGGATCCGATCACTATATCATATAGCTGCCATACAATCGACCGATATGAATACAAGTCTTTTGTATGGGAACCTTTTTTGTTTTCTAAGCTATTGCAACCGAATTCAACATTTATTCATTTGACATAACCGTACACGATTTGTGAAAGTTCGGTCCGGATCGGATCACTTCATCATATAGCTGCCATACAAACGACCGATATGAAAACCAGTCTTTGTATGGAAAGGTTTTTTGTTTTCCAAGCTATTGCAATTGAATTCAAAATTCATTTATTTGGCATAGTCGTACACCATTTGCGAAAGTTTGGTCCGGATCGGATCACTTCATCATATAGCTGCCATACAAACGACCGATATGAAAACCAGTCTTTGTATGGAAACCTTATTTGTTTTCCAAGCTAATACAACCGAATTCAACATTTATTTATTTGATTTAGCCGTACACGATTTGTGAAAGTTTGGTCCGAAACGGATCACTAAATCATATAGCTGCCATACAAACGACCTATATGATAACAAGTCTTTGTATGGAAACGGTTTTTGTTTTCCAAGCTGTTGCAACCGAATTCAACATTTATTCATTTGACATAGCCATACACGATTTGCGAAAGTTTGGTCCGGATCGGATTACTATATCATATAGCTGCCATACAAACGACCGATATGAAAACAAGTCTTTGTATGGAAACCTTTTTTGTTTTCCAAGCTAATGCAACCGAATTCAAAATTTATTTATTTGACATAGCCGTACACGATTTTTAAAAGTTTGGTCCGGATCGGATCACTTTATCATATAGCTGCCATACAAACGACCGATATGAAAACCAGTCTTTGTATGGAAACCTTTTTTGTTTTCCAAGCTAATGCAACCGAATTCAACATTTATTCATTTGGCATAGTCATACACGATTTGCGAAAGTTTGGTCCGGATCGGATCACTTCATCATATAGCTGCCATACAATCGACCGATATGAATACAAGTCTTTTGTATGGGAACCTTTTTTGTTTTCTAAGCTATTGCAACCGAATTCAACATTTATTTATTTGACAAAACCGTACACGATTTGTGAAAGTTTGCTCCGGATCGGATCACTTCATCATATAGCTGCCATACAAACGACCGATATGAAAACCAGCCTTTGTATGGAAAGGTTTTTTGTTTTCCAAGCTATTGCAATTGAATTCAACATTTATTCATTTGGCATAGCCATACACGATTTGCGAAAGTTTGGTCCGGATCGGATCACTTCATCATATAGCTGCCATACAAACGACCGATATGAAAACCAGTCTTTGTATGGAAACCTTTTTGTTTTCCAAGCTAATGCAACCGAATTCAACATTTATTTATTTGACATAGCTGTACACGATTTGTGAAAGTTTGGTCCGAAACGGATCACTAAATCATATAGCTGCCATACAAACGACCGATATGATAACAAGTCTTTGTATGGAAACGGTTTTTGTTTTCCAAGCTGTTGCAACCGAATTCAACATTTATTCATTTGACATAGCCATACACGATTTGTGAAAGTTTGGTCCGGATCGGATTACTATATCATATAGCTGCCATACAAACGACCGATATGAAAACAAGTCTTTGTATGGAAACGTTTTTTTGTTTTCCAAGCTATTGCAATTGAATTCAACATTTATTCATTTGGCATAGCCATAGACGATTTGTGAAAGTTTGTTCCGGATCGGATCACTTCATCATATAGCTGCCATACAAACGACCGATATGAAAACAAGTCTTTGTATGGAAACCTTTTTTGTTTTCCAAGCTAATGCAACCGAATTCAACATTTATTCATTTGACAAAGCCGTACATGATTTGTAAAAGTTTGGTCCGAAACGCATCACTATATCATATAGCTGCCATACAATCGACCGATATGAATACAAGTCTTTGTATGGAAACCTTTTTGTTTTCCAAGCTATTGCAACCGAATTCAACACTTATTCATTTGACATAACCGTACACGATTTGTGAAAGTTTAGTCTGGATCGGATCACTTCATCATATAGCTGCCATACAAACGACCGATATGAAAACCAGTCTTTGTATGGAAACCTTTTTTGTTTTCTAAGCTATTGCAATTGAATTCAAAATTTATTTATTTGACATAACCGTACACGATTTGTGAAAGTTTGGTCCGGATCGGATCACTTCATCATATAGCTGCCATACAAACGACCGATATGAAAACCAGTCTTTGTATGGAAACCTTTTTTGTTTTCCAAGCTAATGCAACCGAATTCAACATTTATTCATTTGACATAGCCGTACACGATTTGTGAAAGTTAGGTCCGAAAAGGATCACTAAATCATATAGCTGCCATACAAAGGACCGATATGATAACAAGTCTTTGTATGGAAACCTTTTTTGTTTTCCAAGCTAATGCAACCGAATTCAACATTTATTCATTTGACATAGCCGTTCACAATTTGTAAAAGTTTGGTTTGGATCCGATCACTATATCATATAGCTGCCATACAATCGACCAATATGAATACAAGTCTTTTGTATGGGAACCTTTTTTGTTTTCTAAGCTATTGCAACCGAATTCAACATTTATTCATTTGACATAACTGTACACGATTTGTAGAAGTTTGGTCCGGATCGGATCACTTCATCATATAGCTGCCATACAAACGACCGATATGAAAACCAGTCTTTGTATGGAAACCTTTTTGTTTTCCAAGCTAATGCAACCGAATTCAACATTTATTCATTTGACTTAGCCGTACACGATTTGTAAAAGTTTGGTTTGGATCGGATCACTATATCATATAGCTGCCATACAATCGACCGATATGAATACAAGTCTTTGTATGGAAACCTTTTTGTTTTTCAAGCTATTGCAACCGAATTCAACATTTATCTATTTGACATAGCCATACACGATTTGCAAAAGGTTGGTCCGGATCGGACCACTATATAATAGCTGCCATACAAACGACCGATATGAAAACAAGTCTTTGTATGGAAACCTTTTTTGTTTTCCAAACTAATGCAACCGAATTCAACATTTATTTATTTGACTCAGCCGTACACGATTTGTGAAAGTTTGGTCCGAAACGGATCACTAAATCATATAGCTGCCATACAAACGACCGATATGAAAACCAGTCTTTGTATGGAAACCTTTTTTGTTTTCTAAGCTATTGCAACCGAATTCAACATTTATTCATTTATAAGAGCCATACACGAGTTTTGAAAGGTTGGTCCGGATCGGACCACTATATCATATAGCTACCATGCAAACGACCGATATTAAAACAAGTCTTTGTATGGGAACCTTTTTTGTTTTCTAAGCTATTGCAACCGAATTCAACATTTATTCATTTGACGTAGCCGTACACGATTTGTAAAAGTTTGGTCCGAAACGCATCATTATATAATACAGCTGCCATACAATCGACCGATATGATAACCAGTCTTTGTATGGAAACCTTTTTTGTTTTCCAAACTAATGCAACCGAATTCAACATTTATTTATTTGACATAGCCGTACACGATTTGCGAAAGTTTGGTCCGAAACGGATCACTAAATCATATAGCTGCCATACAAACGACCGATATGATAACAAGTCTTTGTATGGAAACGGTTTTTTGTTTTCCAAGCTGTTGCAACCGAATTCAACAGTTATTCATTTGACATAGCCATACACGATTTGTGAAAGTTTGGTCCGGATCGGATTACTATATCATATAGCTGCCATACAAACGACCGATATGAAAACCAGTCTTTGTATGGGAACCTTTTTGGTTTTCTAAGCTATCGCAACCGAATTTAACATTTATTCATTTGACATAGCCGTACACGATTTGTAAAAGTTTGGTCCAAAACGGATCACTAAATCATATATCTGCCATACAAACGACGGATATGATAACAAGTCTTTGTATGGAAACGGTTTTTATTTTCCAAGCTGTTGCAATTGAATTCAACATTTATTCATTTGGCATAGCCATAGACGATTTGTGAAAGTTTGGTCCGGATCGGATCACTTCATCATATAGCTGCCATACAAACGACCGATATGAAAACCAGTCTTTGTATGGAAACCTTTTTTGTTTTCCAAGCTAATGCAACCGAATTCAACATTTATTCATTTATTATAGCCATACACGAGTTTTGAAAGGTTGGTCCGGATCGGACCACTGTATCATATAGCTACCATGCAAACGACCGATATGAAAATAAGTCTTTGTATGGGAACCTTTTTTGTTTTCTAAGCTATTGCAACCGAATTCAACGTTTATTTATTTGACGTAGCCGTACACGATTTGTAAAAGTTTGGTCCGAAACGCATCATTATATAATATAGCTGCCATACAATCGACCGATATGATAACCAGTCTTTGTATGGAAACCTTTTTGTTTTCTAAGCTATTGCAACCGAATTCAACATGTATTCATTTATTAGAGCCATACACGAGTTTTGAAAGGTTGGTCCGGATCGGACCACTATATCATATAGCTACCATGCAAACGACCGATATTAAAACAAGTCTTTGTATGGAAACCTTTTTTGTTTTCTAAGCTATTGCAATTGAATTCAAAATTTATTTATTTGACATAACCGTACACGATTTGTGAAAGTTTGGTCCGGATCGGATCACTTCATCATATAGCTGCCATACAAACGACCGATATGAAAACCAGTCTTTGTATGGAAACCTTTTTGTTTTCCAAGCTAATGCAACCGAATTCAACATTTATTCATTTGACATAGCCGTACACGATTTGTAAAAGTTTGGTCCGAAAAGGATCACTAAATCATATAGCTGCCATACAAAGGACCGATATGATAACAAGTCTTTGTATGGAAACGTTTTTGTTTTCCAAGCTATTGCAATTGAATTCAACATTTATTTATTTGGCATAGCCATAGACGATTTGTGAAAGTTTGGTCCGGATCGGATCACTTTATCATATAGCTGCCATACAAACGACCGATATGAAAACCAGTCTTTGTATGGAAACCTTTTTGTTTTCCAAGCTAATGCAACCGAATTCAACATTTATTTATTTGACATAGCCGTACACGATTTGTGAAAGTTTGGTCCGAAAAGGATCACTAAATCATATAGCTGCCATACAAAGGACCGATATGATAACAAGTCTTTGTATGGAAACGTTTTTTGTTTTCCAAGCTATTGCAATTGAATTCAACATTTATTTATTTGACATAGCCGTACACGATTTGTGAAAGTTTGGTCCGAAACGGATCACTAAATCATATAGCTGCCATACAAACGACCGATATGAAAACCAGTCTTTGTATGGGAACCTTTTTTGTTTTCTAAGCTATTGCAACCGAATTCAACATTTATTCATTTATTAGAGCCATACACGAGTTTTGAAAGGTTGGTCCGGATCGGACCACTATATCATATAGCTACCATGCAAACGACCGATATTAAAACAAGTCTTTGTATGGGAACCTTTTTTGTTTTCTAAGCTATTGCAACCGAATTCAACATTTATTCATTTGACGTAGCCGTACACGATTTGTAAAAGTTTGGTCCGAAACGCATCATTATATAATACAGCTGCCATACAATCGACCGATATGATAACCAGTCTTTGTATGGAAACCTTTTTTGTTTTCCAAACTAATGCAACCGAATTCAACATTTATTTATTTGACATAGCCGTACACGATTTGCGAAAGTTTGGTCCGAAACGGATCACTAAATCATATAGCTGCCATACAAACGACCGATATGATAACAAGTCTTTGTATGGAAACGGTTTTTTGTTTTCCAAGCTGTTGCAACCGAATTCAACAGTTATTCATTTGACATAGCCATACACGATTTGTGAAAGTTTGGTCCGGATCGGATTACTATATCATATAGCTGCCATACAAACGACCGATATGAAAACAAGTCTTTGTATGGGAACCTTTTTGGTTTTCTAAGCTATCGCAACCGAATTTAACATTTATTCATTTGACATAGCCGTACACGATTTGTAAAAGTTTGGTCCAAAACGGATCACTAAATCATATATCTGCCATACAAACGACGGATATGATAACAAGTCTTTGTATGGAAACGGTTTTTTATTTTCCAAGCTGTTGCAATTGAATTCAACATTTATTCATTTGGCATAGCCATAGACGATTTGTGAAAGTTTGGTCCGGATCGGATCACTTCATCATATAGCTGCCATACAAACGACCGATATGAAAACCAGTCTTTGTATGGAAACCTTTTTGTTTTCCAAGCTAATGCAACCGAATTCAACATTTATTCATTTATTATAGCCATACACGAGTTTTGAAAGGTTGGTCCGGATCGGACCACTGTATCATATAGCTACCATGCAAACGACCGATATGAAAATAAGTCTTTGTATGGGAACCTTTTTGTTTTCTAAGCTATTGCAACCGAATTCAACGTTTATTTATTTGACGTAGCCGTACACGATTTGTAAAAGTTTGGTCCGAAACGCATCATTATATAATATAGCTGCCATACAATCGACCGATATGATAACCAGTCTTTGTATGGAAACCTTTTTTTGTTTTCTAAGCTATTGCAACCGAATTCAACATGTATTCATTTATTAGAGCCATACACGAGTTTTGAAAGGTTGGTCCGGATCGGACCACTATATCATATAGCTACCATGCAAACGACCGATATTAAAACAAGTCTTTGTATGGAAACCTTTTTTGTTTTCTAAGCTATTGCAATTGAATTCAAAATTTATTTATTTGACATAACCGTACACGATTTGTGAAAGTTTGGTCCGGATCGGATCACTTCATCATATAGCTGCCATACAAACGACCGATATGAAAACCAGTCTTTGTATGGAAACCTTTTTGTTTTCCAAGCTAATGCAACCGAATTCAACATTTATTCATTTGACATAGCCGTACACGATTTGTAAAAGTTTGGTCCGAAAAGGATCACTAAATCATATAGCTGCCATACAAAGGACCGATATGATAACAAGTCTTTGTATGGAAACGTTTTTTGTTTTCCAAGCTATTGCAATTGAATTCAACATTTATTTATTTGGCATAGCCATAGACGATTTGTGAAAGTTTGGTCCGGATCGGATCACTTCATCATATAGCTGCCATACAAACGACCGATATGAAAACCAGTCTTTGTATGGAAACCTTTTTGTTTTCCAAGCTAATGCAACCGAATTCAACATTTATTCATTTGACATAGCCGTACACAATTTGTAAAAGTTTGGTTTGGATCCGATCACTATATCATATAGCTGCCATACAATCGACCGATATGAATACAAGTCTTTGTATGGAAACCTTTTTGTTTTCCAAGCTATTGCAACCGAATTCAACATTTATCTATTTGACATAGCCATACACGATTTGTAAAAGGTTGGTCCGGATCGGACCACTATATAATAGCTGCCATACAAACGACCGATATGAAAACCAGTCTTTGTATGGAAACCTTTTTTGTTTTCCAAGCTAATGCAACCGAATTCAACATTTATTTATTTGACATAGCCGTACACGATTTGTGAAAGTTTGGTCCGAAAAGGATCACTAAATCATATAGCTGCCATACAAAGGACCGATATGATAACAAGTCTTTGTATGGAAACGTTTTTGTTTTCCAAGCTATTGCAATTGAATTCAACATTTATTTATTTGACATAGCCGTACACGATTTGTGAAAGTTTGGTCCGAAACGGATCACTAAATCATATAGCTGCCATACAAACGACCGATATGAAAACCAGTCTTTGTATGGGAACCTTTTTTGTTTTCTAAGCTATTGCAACCGAATTCAACATTTATTCATTTATTAGAGCCATACACGAGTTTTGAAAGGTTGGTCCGGATCGGACCACTATATCATATAGCTACCATGCAAACGACCGATATTAAAACAAGTCTTTGTATGGGAACCTTTTTTGTTTTCTAAGCTATTGCAACCGAATTCAACATTTATTCATTTGACGTAGCCGTACACGATTTGTAAAAGTTTGGTCCGAAACGCATCATTATATAATACAGCTGCCATACAATCGACCGATATGATAACCAGTCTTTGTATGGAAACCTTTTTTGTTTTCCAAACTAATGCAATTGAATTCAACATTTATTTATTTGGCATAGCCATAGACGATTTGTGAAAGTTTGGTCCGGATCGGATCACTAAATCATATAGCTGCCATACAAAGGACCGATATGATAACAAGTCTTTGTATGGAAACCTTTTGTTTTCCAAGCTAATGCAACCGAATTCAACATTTATTCATTTGACATAGCCGTTCACAATTTGTAAAAGTTTGGTTTGGATCCGATCACTATATCATATAGCTGCCATACAATCGACCAATATGAATACAAGTCTTTTGTATGGGAACCTTTTTTGTTTTCTAAGCTATTGCAACCGAATTCAACATTTATTCATTTGACATTACTGTACACGATTTGTAGAAGTTTGGTCCGGATCGGATCACTTCATCATATAGCTGCCATACAAACGACCGATATGAAAACCAGTCTTTGTATGGAAACCTTTTTGTTTTCCAAGCTAATGCAACCGAATTCAACATTTATTCATTTGACTTAGCCGTACACGATTTGTAAAAGTTTGGTTTGGATCGGATCACTATATCATATAGCTGCCATACAATCGACCGATATGAATACAAGTCTTTGTATGGAAACCTTTTTTGTTTTTCAAGCTATTGCAACCGAATTCAACATTTATCTATTTGACATAGCCATACACGATTTGTAAAAGGTTGGTCCGGATCGGACCACTATATAATAGCTGCCATACAAACGACCGATATGAAAACAAGTCTTTGTATGGAAACCTTTTTGTTTTCCAAACTAATGCAACCGAATTCAACATTTATTTATTTGACTCAGCCGTACACGATTTGTGAAAGTTTGGTCCGAAACGGATCACTAAATCATATAGCTGCCATACAAACGACCGATATGAAAACCAGTCTTTGTATGGAAACCTTTTTTGTTTTCTAAGCTATTGCAACCGAATTCAACATTTATTCATTTATAAGAGCCATACACGAGTTTTGAAAGGTTGGTCCGGATCGGACCACTATATCATATAGCTACCATGCAAACGACCGATATTAAAACAAGTCTTTGTATGGGAACCTTTTTTGTTTTCTAAGCTATTGCAACCGAATTCAACATTTATTCATTTGACGTAGCCGTACACGATTTGTAAAAGTTTGGTCCGAAACGCATCATTATATAATACAGCTGCCATACAATCGACCGATATGATAACCAGTCTTTGTATGGAAACCTTTTTGTTTTCCAAACTAATGCAACCGAATTCAACATTTATTTATTTGACATAGCCGTACACGATTTGCGAAAGTTTGGTCCGAAACGGATCACTAAATCATATAGCTGCCATACAAACGACCGATATGATAACAAGTCTTTGTATGGAAACGGTTTTTTGTTTTCCAAGCTGTTGCAACCGAATTCAACAGTTATTCATTTGACATAGCCATACACGATTTGTGAAAGTTTGGTCCGGATCGGATTACTATATCATATAGCTGCCATACAAACGACCGATATGAAAACCAGTCTTTGTATGGGAACCTTTTTGGTTTTCTAAGCTATCGCAACCGAATTTAACATTTATTCATTTGACATAGCCGTACACGATTTGTAAAAGTTTGGTCCAAAACGGATCACTAAATCATATATCTGCCATACAAACGACGGATATGATAACAAGTCTTTGTATGGAAACGGTTTTTATTTTCCAAGCTGTTGCAATTGAATTCAACATTTATTCATTTGGCATAGCCATAGACGATTTGTGAAAGTTTGGTCCGGATCGGATCACTTCATCATATAGCTGCCATACAAACGACCGATATGAAAACCAGTCTTTGTATGGAAACCTTTTTGTTTTCCAAGCTAATGCAACCGAATTCAACATTTATTCATTTATTATAGCCATACACGAGTTTTGAAAGGTTGGTCCGGATCGGACCACTGTATCATATAGCTACCATGCAAACGACCGATATGAAAATAAGTCTTTGTATGGGAACCTTTTTTGTTTTCTAAGCTATTGCAACCGAATTCAACGTTTATTTATTTGACGTAGCCGTACACGATTTGTAAAAGTTTGGTCCGAAACGCATCATTATATAATATAGCTGCCATACAATCGACCGATATGATAACCAGTCTTTGTATGGAAACCTTTTTTGTTTTCTAAGCTATTGCAACCGAATTCAACATGTATTCATTTATTAGAGCCATACACGAGTTTTGAAAGGTTGGTCCGGATCGGACCACTATATCATATAGCTACCATGCAAACGACCGATATTAAAACAAGTCTTTGTATGGAAACCTTTTTTGTTTTCTAAGCTATTGCAATTGAATTCAAAATTTATTTATTTGACATAACCGTACACGATTTGTGAAAGTTTGGTCCGGATCGGATCACTTCATCATATAGCTGCCATACAAACGACCGATATGAAAACCAGTCTTTGTATGGAAACCTTTTTGTTTTCCAAGCTAATGCAACCGAATTCAACATTTATTCATTTGACATAGCCGTACACGATTTGTAAAAGTTTGGTCTGAAAAGGATCACTAAATCATATAGCTGCCATACAAAGGACCGATATGATAACAAGTCTTTGTATGGAAACGTTTTTTGTTTTCCAAGCTATTGCAATTGAATTCAACATTTATTTATTTGGCATAGCCATAGACGATTTGTGAAAGTTTGGTCCGGATCGGATCACTTCATCATATAGCTGCCATACAAACGACCGATATGAAAACCAGTCTTTGTATGGAAACCTTTTTGTTTTCCAAGCTAATGCAACCGAATTCAACATTTATTCATTTGACTTAGCCGTACACGATTTGTAAAAGTTTGGTTTGGATCGGATCACTATATCATATAGCTGCCATACAATCGACCGATATGAATACAAGTCTTTGTATGGAAACCTTTTTTGTTTTCCAAGCTATTGCAACCGAATTCAACATTTATCTATTTGACATAGCCATACACGATTTGTAAAAGGTTGGTCCGGATCGGACCACTATATAATAGCTGCCATACAAACGACCGATATGAAAACCAGTCTTTGTATGGAAACCTTTTTTGTTTTCCAAGCTAATGCAACCGAATTCAACATTTATTTATTTGACATAGCCGTACACGATTTGTGAAAGTTTGGTCCGAAAAGGATCACTAAATCATATAGCTGCCATACAAAGGACCGATATGATAACAAGTCTTTGTATGGAAACGTTTTTTGTTTTCCAAGCTATTGCAATTGAATTCAACATTTATTTATTTGACATAGCCGTACACGATTTGTGAAAGTTTGGTCCGAAACGGATCACTAAATCATATAGCTGCCATACAAACGACCGATATGAAAACCAGTCTTTGTATGGGAACCTTTTTTGTTTTCTAAGCTATTGCAACCGAATTCAACATTTATTCATTTATTAGAGCCATACACGAGTTTTGAAAGGTTGGTCCGGATCGGACCACTATATCATATAGCTACCATGCAAACGACCGATATTAAAACAAGTCTTTGTATGGGAACCTTTTTTGTTTTCTAAGCTATTGCAACCGAATTCAACATTTATTCATTTGACGTAGCCGTACACGATTTGTAAAAGTTTGGTCCGAAACGCATCATTATATAATACAGCTGCCATACAATCGACCGATATGATAACCAGTCTTTGTATGGAAACCTTTTTTGTTTTCCAAACTAATGCAACCGAATTCAACATTTATTTATTTGACATAGCCGTACACGATTTGCGAAAGTTTGGTCCGAAACGGATCACTAAATCATATAGCTGCCATACAAACGACCGATATGATAACAAGTCTTTGTATGGAAACGGTTTTTTGTTTTCCAAGCTGTTGCAACCGAATTCAACAGTTATTCATTTGACATAGCCATACACGATTTGTGAAAGTTTGGTCCGGATCGGATTACTATATCATATAGCTGCCATACAAACGACCGATATGAAAACAAGTCTTTGTATGGGAACCTTTTTGGTTTTCTAAGCTATCGCAACCGAATTTAACATTTATTCATTTGACATAGCCGTACACGATTTGTAAAAGTTTGGTCCAAAACGGATCACTAAATCATATATCTGCCATACAAACGACGGATATGATAACAAGTCTTTGTATGGAAACGGTTTTTTATTTTCCAAGCTGTTGCAATTGAATTCAACATTTATTCATTTGGCATAGCCATAGACGATTTGTGAAAGTTTGGTCCGGATCGGATCACTTCATCATATAGCTGCCATACAAGCGACCGATATGAAAACCAGTCTTTGTATGGAAACCTTTTTTGTTTTCCAAGCTAATGCAACCGAATTCAACATTTATTCATTTGACATAGCCATACACGAGTTTTGAAAGGTTGGTCCGGATCGGACCACTGAATCATATAGCTACCATGCAAACGACCGATATGAAAATAAGTCTTTGTATGGGAACCTTTTTGATTTCTAAGCTATTGCAACCAAATTCAACGTTTATTTATTTGACGTAGCCGTACACGATTTGTGAAAGTTTGGTCCGAAACGCATCATTATATAATATAGCTGCCATACAATCGACCGATATGATAACCAGTCTTTGTATGGAAACCTTTTTTGTTTTCCAAACTAATGCAACCGAATTCAACATTTATTTATTTGACATAGCCGTACACGATTTGTGAAAGTTTGGTCCGAAACGGATCACTAAATCATATAGCTGCCATACAAACGACCGATATGATAACAAGTCTTTGTATGGAAACGGTTTTTTGTTTTCCAAGCTGTTGCAACCGAATTCAACATTTATTCATTTGACATAGCCATACACGATTTGTGAAAGTTTGGTCCGGATCTGATTACTATATCATATAGCTGCCATACAAACGACCGATATGAAAACAAGTCTTTGTATGGGAACCTTTTTGGTTTTCTAAGCTATCGCAACCGAATTTAACATTTATTCATTTGACATAGCCGTACACGATTTGTGAAAGTTTGGTCCGAAACGGATCACTTCATCATATAGCTGCCATACAAACGACCGATATTAAAACCAGTCTTTGTATGGAAACCTTTTTTGTTTTCCAAGCTAATGCAACCGAATTCAACATTTATTCATTTGACATAGCCGTACACGATTAGTAAAAGTTTGGTCCGAAACGCATCACTATATCATATAGCTGCCATACAATCGACCGATATGAATACAAGTCTTTGTATGGAAACCTTTTTTGTTTTCCAAGGTATTGCAACTGAATTCAACATTTATTCATTTGACATAACCGTAGTCGATTTGTGAAAGTTAGGTCCGGATCGGATCACTTCATCATATAGCTGCCATACAAACGACCGATATGAAAACCAGTCTTTGTATGGAAACCTTTTTTGTTTTGCAAACTAATGCAACCGAATTCAACATTTATTTATCTGACATAGCCGTACACGATTTGTGAAAGTTTGGTCCGAAACGAATCACTAAATCATATAGCTGCCATACAAACGACCGATATGATAACAAGTCTTTGTATGGAAACGGTTTTTTGTTTTCCAAGCTGTTGCAACCGAATTCAACATTTATTCATTTGACATAGTTATACACGATTTGTGAAAGTTTGGTCCGGATCGGATTACTATATCATATAGCTGCCATACAAACGACCGATATGAAAACAAGTCTTTGTATGGGAACCTTTTTGGTTTTCTAAGCTATCGCAACCGAATTTAACATTTATTCATTTGACATAGCCGTACACGATTTGTAAAAGTTTGGTCCGAAACGGATCACTAAATCATATATCTGCCATACAAACGACGGATATGATAACAAGTCTTTGTATGGAAACGGTTTTTTATTTTCCAAGCTGTTGCAATTGAATTCAACATTTATTCATTTGGCATAGCCATAGACGATTTGTGAAAGTTTGGTCCGGATCGGATCACTTCATCATATAGCTGCCATACAAACGACCGATATGAAAACAAGTCTTTGTATGGAAACCTTTTTTGTTTTCCAAGTTAATGCAACCGAATTCAACATTTATTCATTTATTATAGCCATACACGAGTTTTGAAAGGTTGGTCCGGATCGGACCACTGTATCATATAGCTACCATGCAAACGACCGATATGAAAATAAGTCTTTGTATGGGAACCTTTTTGTTTTCCAAACTATTGCAACCGAATTCAACATTTATTTATTTGACATAGCTATATACGATTTGTAAAAGGTTGGTCCGGATCGGACCACTATATCATATAGCTGCCATACAAACGACCGATATGAAAACAAGTCTTTGTATGGAAACGTTTTTTGTTTTCTAAGCTATTGTAACCGAATTCAACACTTATTGATTTAACATAACCGTGCACGATTTGTGAAAGTTTGGTCCGGATCGGATCACTTCATCATATAGCTGCCATACAAACGACCGATATGAAAACCAGTCTTTGTATGGGAACCTTTTTTTGTTTTCTAAGCTATTGCAACCGAATTCAACATTTATTCATTTGACATAGCCATACACGATTTTGGAAAGGTTGGTCCGAAACGGATCACTTTTTCATATAGCTGCCATACAAACGACCGATATGAAAACCAGTCTTTTTACGGAAACCTTTTTTGTTTTCTAAGCTATTGCAACCGAATTCAACATTTATTCATTTGACATAGCCGTACACGATTTGCGAAAGTTTGGTCCGGATCGGATTACTATATCATATAGCTGCCATACAAACGACCGATATGAAAACCAGTCTTTGTATGGGAACCTTTTTTTGTTTTCTAAGCTATTGCAACCGAATTCAACATTTATTCATTTATTATAGCCATACACGAGTTTTGAAAGTTTGGTCCGGATCGGATCACTATATCATATAGCTGCCATACAAACGACCGATATGAAAACCAGCCTTTGTATGGAAAGGGTTTTTGTTTTCCAAGCTATTGCAATTGAATTCAACATTTATTCATTTGGCATAGCCATACACGATTTGCGAAAGTTTGGTCCGGATCGGATCACTTCATCATATAGCTGCCATACAAACGACCGATATGAAAACCAGTCTTTGTATGGAAACCTTTTTTGTTTTCCAAGCTAATGCAACCGAATTCAACATTTATTTATGTGACATAGCCGTACACGATTTGTGAAAGTTTGGTCCGAAACGGATCACTAAATCATATAGCTGCCATACAAACGACCGATATGATAACAAGTCTTTGTATGGAAACGGTTTTTTGTTTTCCAAGCTGTTGCAACCGAATTCAACATTTATTCATTTGACATAGCCATACACGATTTGTGAAAGTTTGGTCCGGATCGGATTACTATATCATATAGCTGCCATACAAACGACCGATATGAAAACAAGTCTTTGTATGGAAACGTTTTTTTGTTTTCCAAGCTATTGCAATTGAATTCAACATTTATTCATTTGGCATAGCCATAGACGATTTGTGAAAGTTTGGTCCGGATGGGATCACTTCATCATATAGCTGCCATACAAACGACCGATATGAAAACCAGTCTTTGTATGGAAACCTTTTTTGTTTTCCAAGCGAATGCAACCGAATTCAACATTTATTCATTTGACAAAGCCGTACACGATTTGTAAAAGTTTGGTCCGAAACGCATCACTATATCATATAGCTGCCATACAATCGACCGATATGAATACAAGTCTTTGTATGGAAACCTTTTTGTTTTCCAAGCTATTGCAACCGAATTCAACACTTATTTATTTGACATAACCGTACACGATTTGTGAAAGTTTAGTCCGGATCGGATCACTTCATCATATAGCTGCCATACAAACGACCGATATGAAAACCAGTCTTTGTATGGAAACCTTTTTTGTTTTCTAAGCTATTGCAATTGAATTCAAAATTTATTTGTTTGACATAACCGTACACGATTTGTGAAAGTTTGGTCCGGATCGGATCACTTCATCATATAGCTGCCATACAAACGACCGATATGAAAACCAGTCTTTGTATGGAAACCTTTTTTGTTTTCCAAGCTAATGCAACCGAATTCAACATTTATTTATTTGACATAGCCGTACACGATTTGTGAAAGTTTGGTCCGAAAAGGATCACTAAATCATATAGCTGCCATACAAAGGACCGATATGATAACAAGTCTTTGTATGGAAACGTTTTTTGTTTTCCAAGCTATTGCAATTGAATTCAACATTTATTTATTTGGCATAGCCATAGACGATTTGTGAAAGTTTGGTCCGGATCGGATCACTTCATCATATAGCTGCCATACAAACGACCGATATGAAAACCAGTCTTTGTATGGGAACCTTTTTTTGTTTTCTAAGCTATTGCAACCGAATTCAACATTTATTCATTTATTATAGCCATACACGAGTTTTGAAAGTTTGGTCCGGATCGGATCACTATATCATATAGCTGCCATACAAACGACCGATATGAAAACCAGCCTTTGTATGGAAAGGTTTTTTGTTTTCCAAGCTATTGCAATTGAATTCAACATTTATTTATTTGGCATAGCCATAGACGATTTGTGAAAGTTTGGTCCGGATCGGATCACTTCATCATATAGCTGCCATACAAACGACCGATATGAAAACCAGTCTTTGTATGGAAACCTTTTTTGTTTTCCAAGATAATGCAACCGAATTCAACATTTATTCATTTGACATAGCCGTACACGATTTGTAAAAGTTTGGTTTGGATCCGATCACTATATCATATAGCTGCCATACAATCGACCAATATGAATACAAGTCTTTTGTATGGGAACCTTTTTGTTTTCTAAGCTATTGCAACCGAATTCAACATTTATTTATTTCACATAACTGTACACGATTTGTGAAAGTTTATTCCGGATCGGATCACTTCATCATATAGCTGCCATACAAACGACCGATATGAAAACCAGTCTTTGTATGGAAACCTTTTTTGTTTTCCAAGCTAATGCAACCGAATTCAACATTTATTCATTTGACTTAGCCGTACACGATTTGTAAAAGTTTGGTTTGGATCGGATCACTATATCATATAGCTGCCATACAATCGACCGATATGAATACAAGTCTTTGTATGGAAACCTTTTTTGTTTTCCAAGCTATTGCAACCGAATTCAACATTTATCTATTTGACATAGCCATACACGATTTGTAAAAGGTTGGTCCGGATCGGACCACTATATAATAGCTGCCATACAAACGACCGATATGAAAACAAGTCTTTGTATGGAAACCTTTTTGTTTTCCAAACTAATGCAACCGAATTCAACATTTATTTATTTGACATAGCCGTACACGATTTGTGAAAGTTTGGTCCGAAACGGATCACTAAATCATATAGCTGCCATACAAACGACCGATATGAAAACCAGTCTTTGTATGGGAACCTTTTTTGTTTTCTAAGCTATTGCAACCGAATTCAACATTTATTCATTTATTATAGCCATACACGAGTTTTGAAAGGTTGGTCCGGATCGGACCACTATATCATATAGCTACCATGCAAACGACCGATATTAAAACAAGTCTTTGTATGGGAACCTTTTTTGTTTTCTAAGCTATTGCAACCGAATTCAACATTTATTCATTTGATCTAGCCGTACACGATTTGTAAAAGTTTGGTCCGAAACGCATCATTATATAATACAGCTGCCATACAATCGACCGATATGATAACCAGTCTTTGTATGGACACCTTTTTTGTTTTCTAAACTAATGCAACCGAATTCAACATTTATTTATTTGACATAGCCGTACACGATTTGCGAAAGTTAGGTCCGAAACGGATCACTAAATCATATAGCTGCCATACAAACGACCGATATGATAACAAGTCTTTGTATGGAAACGGTTTTTTGTTTTCCAAGCTGTTGCAACCGAATTCAACAGTTATTCATTTGACATAGCCATACACGATTTGTGAAAGTTTGGTCCGGATCGGATTACTATATCATATAGCTGCCATACAAAGGACCGATATGAAAACAAGTCTTTGTATGGGAACCTTTTGGTTTTCTAAGCTATCGCAACCGAATTTAACATTTATTCATTTGACATAGCCGTACACGATTTGTAAAAGTTTGGTCCAAAACGGATCACTAAATCATATATCTGCCATACAAACGACGGATATGATAACAAGTCTTTGTATGGAAACGGTTTTTTATTTTCCAAGCTGTTGCAATTGAATTCAACATTTATTCATTTGGCATAGCCATAGACGATTTGTGAAAGTTTGGTCCGGATCGGATCACTTCATCATATAGCTGCCATACAAACGACCGATATGAAAACCAGTCTTTGTATGGAAACCTTTTTTGTTTTCCAAGCTAATGCAACCGAATTCAACATTTATTCATTTATTATAGCCATACACGAGTTTTGAAAGGTTGGTCCGGATCGGACCACTGTATCATATAGCTACCATGCAAACGACCGATATGAAAATAAGTCTTTGTATGGGAACCTTTTTTGTTTTCTAAGCTATTGCAACCGAATTCAACGTTTATTTATTTGACGTAGCCGTACACGATTTGTAAAAGTTTGGTCCGAAACGCAGCATTATATAATATAGCTGCCATACAATCGACCGATATGATAACCAGTCTTTGTATGGAAACCTTTTTTGTTTTCCAAGCTAATGCAACCGAATTCAACATTTATTCATTTGACTTAGCCGTACACGATTTGTAAAAGTTTGGTTTGGATCGGATCACTATATCATATAGCTGCCATACAATCGACCGATATGAATACAAGTCTTTGTATGGAAACCTTTTTGTTTTCTAAGCTATTGCAACCGAATTCAACATTTATTTATTTCACATAACTGTACACGATTTGTGAAAGTTTATTCCGGATCGGATCACTTCATCATATAGCTGCCATACAAACGACCGATATGAAAACCAGTCTTTGTATGGAAACCTTTTTTGTTTTTCCAAGCTAATGCAACCGAATTCAACATTTATTCATTTGACTTAGCCGTACACGATTTGTAAAAGTTTGGTTTGGATCGGATCACTATATCATATAGCTGCCATACAATCGACCGATATGAATACAAGTCTTTGTATGGAAACCTTTTGTTTTCCAAGCTATTGCAACCGAATTCAACATTTATCTATTTGACATAGCCATACACGATTTGTAAAAGGTTGGTCCGGATCGGACCACTATATAATAGCTGCCATACAAACGACCGATATGAAAACAAGTCTTTGTATGGAAACCTTTTTTGTTTTCCAAACTAATGCAACCGAATTCAACATTTATTTATTTGACATAGCCGTACACGATTTGTGAAAGTTTGGTCCGAAACGGATCACTAAATCATATAGCTGCCATACAAACGACCGATATGAAAACCAGTCTTTGTATGGGAACCTTTTTTTGTTTTCTAAGCTATTGCAACCGAATTCAACATTTATTCATTTATTATAGCCATACACGAGTTTTAAAAGGTTGGTCCGGATCGGACCACTATATCATATAGCTACCATGCAAACGACCGATATTAAAACAAGTCTTTGTATGGGAACCTTTTTTGTTTTCTAAGCTATTGCAACCGAATTCAACATTTATTCATTTGACCTAGCCGTACACGATTTGTAAAAGTTTGGTCCGAAACGCATCATTATATAATACAGCTGCCATACAATCGACCGATATGATAACCAGTCTTTGTATGGAAACCTTTTTTGTTTTCTAAACTAATGCAACCGAATTCAACATTTATTTATTTGACATAGCCGTACACGATTTGCGAAAGTTAGGTCCGAAACGGATCACTAAATCATATAGCTGCCATACAAACGACCGATATGATAACAAGTCTTTGTATGGAAACGGTTTTTTGTTTTCCAAGCTGTTGCAACCGAATTCAACAGTTATTCATTTGACATAGCCATACACGATTTGTGAAAGTTTGGTCCGGATCGGATTACTATATCATATAGCTGCCATACAAAGGACCGATATGAAAACAAGTCTTTGTATGGGAACCTTTTGGTTTTCTAAGCTATCGCAACCGAATTTAACATTTATTCATTTGACATAGCCGTACACGATTTGTAAAAGTTTGGTCCAAAACGGATCACTAAATCATATATCTGCCATACAAACGACGGATATGATAACAAGTCTTTGTATGGAAACGGTTTTTTATTTTCCAAGCTGTTGCAATTGAATTCAACATTTATTCATTTGGCATAGCCATAGACGATTTGTGAAAGTTTGGTCCGGATCGGATCACTTCATCATATAGCTGCCATACAAACGACCGATATGAAAACCAGTCTTTGTATGGAAACCTTTTTTGTTTTCCAAGCTAATGCAACCGAATTCAACATTTATTCATTTATTATAGCCATACACGAGTTTTGAAAGGTTGGTCCGGATCGGACCACTGTATCATATAGCTACCATGCAAACGACCGATATGAAAATAAGTCTTTGTATGGGAACCTTTTTTGTTTTCTAAGCTATTGCAACCGAATTCAACGTTTATTTATTTGACGTAGCCGTACACGATTTGTAAAAGTTTGGTCCGAAACGCATCATTATATAATATAGCTGCCATACAATCGACCGATATGATAACCAGTCTTTGTATGGAAACCTTTTTTGTTTTCCAAGCTAATGCAACCGAATTCAACATTTATTCATTTGACTTAGCCGTACACGATTTGTAAAAGTTTGGTTTGGATCGGATCACTATATCATATAGCTGCCATACAATCGACCGATATGAATACAAGTCTTTGTATGGAAACCTTTTTTGTTTTCCAAGCTATTGCAACCGAATTCAACATTTATCTATTTGACATAGCCATACACGATTTGTAAAAGGTTGGTCCGGATCGGACCACTATATAATAGCTGCCATACAAACGACCGATATGAAAACAAGTCTTTGTATGGAAACCTTTTTGTTTTCCAAACTAATGCAACCGAATTCAACATTTATTTATTTGACGTAGCCGTACACGATTTGTAAAAGTTTGGTCCGAAACGCATCATTATATAATATAGCTGCCATACAATCGACCGATATGATAACCAGTCTTTGTATGGAAACCTTTTTTGTTTTCCAAACTAATGCAACCGAATTCAACATTTATTTATTTGACATAGCCGTACACGATTTGTGAAAGTTTGGTCCGAAACGGATCACTAAATCATATAGCTGCCATACAAACGACCGATATGATAACAAGTCTTTGTATGGAAACGGTTTTTTGTTTTCCAAGCTGTTGCAACCGAATTCAACATTTATTCATTTGACATAGCCATACACGATTTGTGAAAGTTTGGTCCGGATCTGATTACTATATCATATAGCTGCCATACAAACGACCGATATGAAAACAAGTCTTTGTATGGGAACCTTTTTGGTTTTCTAAGCTATCGCAACCGAATTTAACATTTATTCATTTGACATAGCCGTACACGATTTGTGAAAGTTTGGTCCGAAACGGATCACTTCATCATATAGCTGCCATACAAACGACCGATATGAAAACCAGTCTTTGTATGGAAACCTTTTGTTTTCCAAGCTAATGCAACCGAATTCAACATTTATTCATTTGACATAGCCGTACACGATTAGTAAAAGTTTGGTCCGAAACGCATCACTATATCATATAGCTGCCATACAATCGACCGATATGAATACAAGTCTTTGTATGGAAACCTTTTTTGTTTTCCAAGGTATTGCAACTGAATTCAACATTTATTCATTTGACATAACCGCAGTCGATTTGTGAAAGTTAGGTCCGGATCGGATCACTTCATCATATAGCTGCCATACAAACGACCGATATGAAAACCAGTCTTTGTATGGAAACCTTTTTTGTTTTGCAAACTAATGCAACCGAATTCAACATTTATTTATCTGACATAGCCGTACACGATTTGTGAAAGTTTGGTCCGAAACGGATCACTAAATCATATAGCTGCCATACAAACGACCGATATGATAACAAGTCTTTGTATGGAAACGGTTTTTTGTTTTCCAAGCTGTTGCAACCGAATTCAACATTTATTCATTTGACATAGCCATACACGATTTGTGAAAGTTTGGTCCGGATCGGATTACTATATCATATAGCTGCCATACAAACGACCGATATGAAAACAAGTCTTTGTATGGGAACCTTTTTAGTTTTCTAAGCTATCGCAACCGAATTCAACATTTATTCATTTGACATAGCCGTACACGATTTGTAAAAGTTTGGTCTGAAACGGATCACTAAATCATATATCTGCCATACAAACGACGGATATGATAACAAGTCTTTGTATGGAAACGGTTTTTTTATTTTCCAAGCTGTTGCAATTGAATTCAACATTTATTCATTTGGCATAGCCATAGACGATTTGTGAAAGTTTGGTCCGGATCGGACCACTGTATCATATAGCTACCATGCAAACGACCGATATGAAAATAAGTCTTTGTATGGGAACCTTTTTTGTTTTCCAAACTATTGCAACCGAATTCAACATTTATTTATTTGACATAGCTATACACGATTTGAAAAAAGGTTGGTCCGGATCGGACCACTATATCATATAGCTGCCATACAAACGACCGATATGAAAACAAGTCTTTGTATGGAAACCTTTTTTGTTTTCTAAGCTATTGTAACCGAATTCAACACTTATTGATTTAACATAACCGTGCACGATTTGTGAAAGTTTGGTCCGGATCGGATCACTTCATCATATAGCTGCCATACAAACGACCGATATGAAAACCAGTCTTTGTATGGGAACCTTTTTTTGTTTTCTAAGCTATTGCAACCGAATTCAACATTTATTCATTTATTATAGCCATACACGAGTTTTGAAAGTTTGGTCCGGATCGGATCACTATATCATATAGCTACCATGCAAACGACCGATATGAAAACAAGTCTTTGTATGGAAACGGTTTTTTGTTTTCCAAGCTGTTGCAACCGAATTCAACATTTATTTATTTGACATAGCCATACACGATTTGTGAAAGTTTGGTCCGGATCGGATTACTATATCATATAGCTGCCATACAAACGACCGATATGAAAACAAGTCTTTGTATGGAAACGTTTTTTGTTTTCCAAGCTATTGCAATTGAATTCAACATTTATTCATTTGGCATAGCCATAGACGATTTGTGAAAGTTTGGTCCGGATCGGATCACTTCATCATATAGCTGCCATACAAACGACCGATATGAAAACCAGTCTTTGTATGGAAACCTTTTTTGTTTTCCAAGCTAATGCAATCGAATCCAAAATTTATTCATTTGACATAGCAGTACACGATTTGTAAAAGTTTGGTTTGGATCCGATCACTATATCATATAGCTGCCATACAATCGACCAATATGAATACAAGTCTTTTGTATGGGAACCTTTTTTGTTTTCTAAGCTATTGCAACCGAATTCAACATTTATTTATTTGACATAACTGTACACGATTTGTGAAAGTTTGGTCCGGATCGGATCACTTCATCATATAGCTGCCATACAAACGACCGATATGAAAACCAGTCTTTGTATGGAAACCTTTTTTTGTTTTCTAAGCTAATGCAACAGAATTCAACATTTATTCATTTGACTTAGCCGTACACGATTTGTAAAAGTTTGGTTTGGATCGGATAACTATATCATATAGCTGCCATACAATTGACCGATATGAATACAAGTCTTTGTATGGAAACCTTTTTTGTTTTCCAAGCTATTGCAACCGAATTCTACATTTATCTATTTGACATAGCCATACACGATTTGCAAAATGTTGGTCCGGATCGGACCACTATATAATAGCTGCCATACAAACGACCGATATGAAAACAAGTCTTTGTATGGAAACCTTTTTTGTTTTCCAAACTAATGCAAACGAATTCAACATTTATTTATTTGATATAGCCGTACACGATTTGTGAAAGTTTGGTCCGAAACGGATCACTAAATCATATAGCTGCCATACAAACGACCGATATGAAAACCAGTCTTTGTATAGGAACCTTTTTGTTTTCTAAGCTATTGCAACCGAATTCAACATTTATTCATTTATTATAGCCATACACGAGTTTTGAAAGGTTGGTCCGGATCGGACCACTATATCATATAGCTACCATGCAAACGACCGATATTAAAACAAGTCTTTGTATGGGAACCTTTTTTGTTTTCTAAGCTATTGCAACCGAATTCAACATTTATTCATTTGACGTAGCCGTACACGATTTGTAAAAGTTTGGTCCGAAACGCATCATTATATAATACAGCTGCCATACAATCGACCGATATGATAACCAGTCTTTGTATGGAAACCTTTTTTGTTTTCCAAACTAATGCAACCGAATTCAACATTTATTTATTTGACATAGCCGTACAAGATTTGTGAAAGTTTGGTCCGAAACGGATCACTAAATCATATAGCTGCCATACAAACGACCGATATGATAACAAGTCTTTGTATGGAAACGGTTTTTTGTTTTCCAAGCTGTTGCAACCGAATTCAACAGTTATTCATTTGACATAGCCATACACGATTTGTGAAAGTTTGGTCCGGATCGGATTACTATATCACATAGCTGCCATACAAACGACCGATATGAAAACAAGTCTTTGTATGGGAACCTTTTTGGTTTTCTAAGCTATCGCAACCGAATTTAACATTTATTCATTTGACATAGCCGTACACGATTTGTAAAAGTTTGGTCCAAAACGGATCACTAAATCATATATCTGCCATACAAACGACGGATATGATAACAAGTCTTTGTATGGAAACGGTTTTTTATTTTCCAAGCTGTTGCAAGTGAATTCAACATTTATTCATTTGACATAGCCATACACGATTTGTGAAAGTTTGGTCCGGATCGGATTACTATATCATATAGCTGCCATACAAACGACCGATATGAAAACAAGTCTTTGTATGGCAACCTTTTGGTTTTCTAAGCTATCGCAACCGAATTTAACATTTATTCATTTGACATAGCCGTACACGATTTGTAAAAGTTTGGTCCAAAACGGATCACTAAATCATATATCTGCCATACAAACGACGGATATGATAACAAGTCTTTGTATGGAAACGGTTTTTTATTTTCCAAGCTGTTGCAATTGAATTCAACATTTATTCATTTGGCATAGCCATAGACTATTTGTGAAAGTTTGGTCCGGATCGGATCACTTCATCATATAGCTGCCATACAAACGACCGATATGAAAACCAGTCTTTGTATGGAAACCTTTTTTGTTTTCCAAGCTAATGCAACCGAATTCAACATTTATTCATTTGACATAACCGTAGTCGATTTGTGAAAGTTTGGTCCGGATCGGATCACTTCATCATATAGCTGCCATACAAACGACCGATATGAAAACAAGTCTTTGTATGGGAACCTTTTTTGTTTTCCAAGCTGTTGCAACCGAATTTAACATTTATTTATTTGACATAGCCGTACACGATTTGTAAAAGTTTGGTCCGAAATGGATCACTAAATCATATATCTGCTATACAAACGACGGATATGATAACAAGTCTTTGTATGGAAACGGTTTTTTGTTTTCCAAGCTGTTGCAACCGAATTCAACATTTATGCATTTGGCACAGTCATACACGATTTGTGAAAGTTTGGTCCGGATCGGACCACTATATCATATAGCTACCATGCAAACGACCGATATGAAAATAAGTCTTTGTATGGGAACCTTTTGGTTTTCTAAGCTATCGCAACCGAATTTAACATTTATTAATTTGACATAGCCGTACACGATTTGTAAAAGTTTGGTCCGAAACGGATCACTAAATCATATATCTGACATACAAACGACGGATATGATAACAAGTCTTTGTATGGAAACGGTTTTTTATTTTCCAAGCTAATGCAACCGAATTCAACATTTATTTATTTGACATAGCCGTACACGATTTGTGAAAGTTTGGTCCGAAACGGATCACTTCATCATATAGCTGCCATACAAACGACCGATATGAATACAAGTCTTTGTAT
Source organism: Drosophila merina (assembly GCA_035047645.1). Classification (NCBI taxonomy): domain Eukaryota; kingdom Metazoa; phylum Arthropoda; class Insecta; order Diptera; family Drosophilidae; genus Drosophila; species Drosophila merina. Next base: position 629,463 of record JAWNPH010000062.1, on the reverse strand, counting down.
GGAAACCTTTTTTGTTTTCCAAGGTATTGCAACCGAATTCAACATTTATTCATTTGACATAACCGTAGTCGATTTGTGAAAGTTTGGTCCGGATCGGATCACTTCATCATATAGCTGCCATACAAACGACCGATATGAAAACAAGTCTTTGTATGGGAACCTTTTTGGTTTTCTAAGCTATCGCAACCGAATTTAACATTTATTAATTTGACATAGCCGTACACGATTTGTAAAAGTTTGGTCCGAAACGGATCACTAAATCATATATCTGCCATACAAACGACGGATATGATAACAAGTCTTTGTATGGAAACGGTTTTTTATTTTCCAAGCTAATGCAACCGAATTCAACATTTATGCATTTGACATAGCCATACACGATTTGTGAAAGTTTGGTCCGGATCGGACCACTATATCATATAGCTGCCATACAAACGACCGATATGATAACAAGTCTTTGTATGGAAACGGTTTTTGTTTTCCAAGCTGTTGCAACCGAATTTAACATTTATTCATTTGACATAGCCGTATACGATTTGTAAAAGTTTGGTCCGAAACGCATCACTATATCATATAGCTGCCATACAATCGACCGATATGAAAACCAGTCTTTGTACGGAAACCTTTTTTTGGTTTTCCAAGCTGTTGCAACCGAATTCATTATTTATTTATTTGGCATAGTCGTACACGATTTTTGAAAGGTTGGTCCGGATCGGACCACTATATCATATAGCTGCCATACAAACGACCAATATGAAAACAAGTCTTTGTATGGGAACCTTTTTGTTTTCTAAGCTATTGCAACCGAATTCAACATTTATTTATTTGACATAGCCGTACACGATTTGTGAAAGTTTGGTCCGAAACGGATCACTTCATCATATAGCTGCCATACAAACGACCGATATGAATACAAGTCTTTATATGGAAACCTTTTTTGTTTTCCAAGGTATTGCAACCGAATTCAACATTTATTCATTTGACATAACCGTAGTCGATTTGTGAAAGTTTGGTCCGGATCGGATCACTTCATCATATAGCTGCCATACACACGACCGATATGAAAACAAGTCTTTGTATGGGAACCTTTTTTGTTTTCCAAGCTGTTGCAACCGAATTTAACATTTATTTGTTTGACATAGCCGTACACGATTTGTAAAAGTTTGGTCCGAAATGGATCACTAAATCATATATCTGCTATACAAACGACGGATATGATAACAAGTCTTTGTATGGAAACGGTTTTTTGTTTTCCAAGCTGTTGCAACCGAATTCAACATTTATGCATTTGGCACAGTCATACACGATTTGTGAAAGTTTGGTCCGGATCGGACCACTATATCATATAGCTGCCATACAAACGACCGATATGATAACAAGTCTTTGTATGGAAACGGTTTTTTGTTTTCCAAGCTGTTGCAACCGAATTTAACATTTATTCATTTGACATAGCCGTATACGATTTGTAAAAGTTTGGTCCGAAACGCATCACTATATCATATAGCTGCCATACAAACGACCGATATGAAAACCAGTCTTTGTACGGAAACCTTTTTTGGTTTTCCAAGCTGTTGCAACCGAATTCATTATTTATTTATTTGGCATAGTCGTACACGATTTTTGAAAGGTTGGTCCGGATCGGACCACTATATCATATAGCTGCCATACAAACGACCAATATGAAAACAAGTCTTTGTATGGGAATCTTTTTTTGTTTTCTAAGCTATTGCAACCGAATTCAACATTTATTTATCTGACATAGCCGTACATGATTTGTGAAAGTTTGGTCCGGATCGGACCACCATATCATAAAGCTGATATACAAACGACCGATATGAAAACAAGTCTTTTGTATGGGAACCTTTTTTGTTTTCTAAGCTATTGCAACCGAATTCAACATTTATTTATTTGACATAGCCCTACACGATTTATGAAAGTTTGATCCGGATCGGATTACTAAATCATATAGCTGCCATACAAACGACCGATATGGTAACAAGTCTTTGTATGGGAACCTTTTTTGTTTTCCAAGCTGTTGCAACCGAATTAAACATTTATTTATTTGACATAGCCGTACACGATTTGTAAAAGTTTGGTCCGAAATGGATCACTAAATCATATATCTGCTATACAAACGACGGATATGATAACAAGTCTTTGTATGGAAACGGTTTTTTGTTTTCCAAGCTGTTGCAACCGAATTCAACATTTATTCATTTGACATAGCCATACACGATTTTTGATAGGTTGGTCCGGATCGGACCACTATATCATATAGCTGCCATACAAACGACCGATATGATAACAAGTCTTTGTATGGAAACGGTTTTTTGTTTTCCAAGCTGTTGCAACCGAATTCAACATTTATGCATTTGGCACAGTCATACACGATTTGTGAAAGTTTGGTGCGGATCGGACCACTATATCATATAGCTGCCATACAAACGACCGATATGATAACAAGTCTTTGTATGGAAACGGTTTTTTGTTTTCCAAGCTGTTGCAACCGAATTCAACATTTATTCATTTGACATAACCGTAGTCGATTTGTGAAAGTTTGGTCCGGATCGGATCACTTCATCATATAGCTGCCATACAAACGACCGATATGAAAACAAGTCTTTGTATGGGAACCTTTTTTGTTTTCCAAGCTGTTGCAACCGAATTTAACATTTATTTGTTTGACATAGCCGTACACGATTTGTAAAAGTTTGGTCCGAAATGGATCACTAAATCATATATCTGCTATACAAACGACGGATATGATAACAAGCCTTTGTATGGAAACGGTTTTTTGTTTTCCAAGCTGTTGCAACCGAATTCAACATTTATGCATTTGGCACAGTCATACACGATTTGTGAAAGTTTGGTGCGGATCGGACCACTATATCATATAGCTGCCATACAAACGACCGATATGATAACAAGTCTTTGTATGGAAACGGTTTTTTGTTTTCCAAGCTGTTGCAACCGAATTCAACATTTATTCATTTGACATAACCGTAGTCGATTTGTGAAAGTTTGGTCCGGATCGGATCACTTCATCATATAGCTGCCATACAAACGACCGATATGAAAACAAGTCTTTGTATGGGAACCTTTTTTGTTTTCCAAGCTGTTGCAACCGAATTTAACATTTATTTGTTTGACATAGCCGTACACGATTTGTAAAAGTTTGGTCCGAAATGGATCACTAAATCATATATCTGCTATACAAACGACGGATATGATAACAAGTCTTTGTATGGAAACGGTTTTTTGTTTTCCAAGCTGTTGCAACCGAATTCAACATTTATGCATTTGGCACAGTCATACACGATTTGTAGAAAGTTTGGTCCGGATCGGACCACTATATCATATAGCTGCTATACAAACGACGGATATGATAACAAGTCTTTGTATGGAAACGGTTTTTTGTTTTCCAAGCTGTTGCAACCGAATTCAACATTTATGCATTTGGCACAGTCATACACGATTTGTGAAAGTTTGGTCCGGATCGGACCACTATATCATATAGCTGCCATACAAACGACCGATATGATAACAAGTCTTTGTATGGAAACGGTTTTTTGTTTTCCAAGCTGTTGCAACCGAATTCAACATTTATTCATTTGACATAGCCATACACGATTTTTGATAGGTTGGTCCGGATCGGACCACTATATCATATAGCTGCCATACAAACGACCGATATGAAAACCAGTCTTTGTATGGAAACCTTTTTTGTTTTCTAAGCTATTGCAACCGAATTCAACATTTATTCATTTGACATAGCCATACACAATTTGTGAAAGTTTGATCCGGATCGGATTACTAAATCATATAGCTGCCATACAAACGACCGATATGATAACAAGTCTTTGTATGGAAACGGTTTTTTGTTTTCCAAGCTGTTGCAACCGAATTCAACATTTATTCATTTGACATAGCCATACACGATTTTTGAAAGGTTGGTCCGGATCGGATTACTATATCATATAGCTGCCATACAAACGACCGATATGAAAACAAGTCTTTGTATGGGAACCTTTTTTGTTTTCCAAGCTGTTGCAACCGAATTTAACATTTATTCATTTGACATAGCCGTACACGATTTGTAAAAGTTTGGTCCGAAACGGATCACTAAATCATATATCTGCCATACAAACGACGGATATGATAACAAGTCTTTGTATGGAAACGGTTTTTTATTTTCCAAGCTGTTGCAACCGAATTCAACATTTATTCATTTGACATAGCCATACACGATTTGTGAAAGTTTGGTCCGAAACGGATCACTATTTCATATAGCTGCCATACAAACGACCGATATGAAAACCAGTCTTTGTACGGAAACCTTTTTTGTTTTCTAAGCTATTGCAACCGAATTCAACATTTATTCATTTAACATAGCCATACACGAGTTTTGAAAGGTTGGTCCGGATCGGACCACTATATCATATAGCTACCATGCAAACGACCGATATGAAAACAAGTCTTTGTATAGGAACCTTTTTTGTTTTCTAAGCTATTGCAACCGAATTCAACATTTATTCATATGACATAGCCGTACACGATTTGTAAAAGTTTGGTCCGAAACGCATCACTATATCATATAGCTGCCATACAAACGACCGATATGAAAACCAGTCTTTGTACGGAAACCTTTTTTGGTTTTCCAAGCTGTTGCAACCGAATTCAACATTTATTTATTTGGCATAGTCATACACGATTTTTGAAAGGTTGGTCCGGATCGGACCACTATATCATATAGCTGCCATACAAACGACCAATATGAAAACAAGTCTTTGTATGGGAACCTTTTTTGTTTTCTAAGCTATTGCAACCGAATTCAACATTTATTTATTTGACATAGCCGTACATGATTTGTGAAAGTTTGGTCCGGATCGGACCACTATATCATATAGCCGATATACAAACGACCGATATGAAAACAAGTCTTTTGTATGGAAACCTTTTTGTTTTCTAAGTTATTGCAACCGAATTCAACATTTATTTATTTGACATAGCCATACACGATTTGTTAAAGTTTGATCCGGATCGGATTACTAAATCATATAGCTGCCATACAAACGACCGATATGGTAACAAGTCTTTGTATGGAAACGGTTTTTTATTTTCCAAGCTGTTGCAACCGAATTCAACATTTATTCATTTGACATAGCCGTACACGATTTGTAAAAGTTTGGTCCGAAATGGATCACTAAATCATATATCTGCTATACAAACGACGGATATGATAACAAGTCTTTGTATGGAAACGGTTTTTTGTTTTCCAAGCTGTTGCAACCGAATTCAACATTTATTTATTTAGCATAGTCATACACGATTTGTGAAAGTTTGGTTTGAAACGCATCACTATATAATATAGCTGTCATACAAACGACCGATATGATAACAAGTCTTTGTATGGAAACGTTTTTGGTTTTCCAAGCTGTTGCAACTGACTTCAACATTTATGCATTTGGCACAGTCATACACGATTTGTGAAAGTTTGGTCCGGATCGGACCACTATATCATATAGCTGCCATACAAACGACCGATATGATAACAAGTCTTTGTATGGAAACGGTTTTTTGTTTTCCAAGCTGTTGCAACCGAATTCAACATTTATTCATTTGACATAGCCATACACGATTTTTGATAGGTTGGTCCGGATCGGACCACTATATCATATAGCTGCCCTACAAAAGACCGATATGAAAACCAGTCTTTGTATGGAAACCTTTTTTGTTTTCTAAGCTATTGCAACCGAATTCAACATTTATTTATTTGAAATAGCCGTACACGATTTGTGAAAGTTTGGTCCGAAACTCATCACTATATCATATAGCTGCCATACAAACGGCCGATATGATAACAAGTCTTTGTATGGAAACGTTTTTTGTTTTCCAAGCTGTTGCAACCGAATTCACCATTTATTTATTTGAAACAGCCGTACACGATTTGTGAATGTTTGGTCCGGATCGGACCACTATATCATATAGCTGCCATACAAACGACCGATATGTTAACAAGTCTTTTGTATGGAAACCTTTTTTTTTTCCAAGCTATTGCAACCGAATTCAACATTTATTTATTTGGCATAGTCATACGGATTTTTGAAAGGTTGGTCCGGATCGGACCACTATATCATATAGCTGTTATACAAACGACCGATATGATAACAAGTCTTTGTATGGAAACGTTTTTTGTTTTCCAAGCTGTTGCAACCGAATTTAACATTTATTTATTTGACATAGCCGTACACGATTTGTAAAAGTTTGGTCCGAAATGGATCACTAAATCATATATCTGCTATACAAACGACGGATATGATAACAAGTCTTTGTATGGAAACGGTTTTTTGTTTTCCAAGCTGTTGCAACCGAATTCAACATTTATGCATTTGGCACAGTCATACACGATTTGTGAATGTTTGGTCCGGATCGGACCACTATATCATATAGCTGCCATACAAACGACCGATATGATAACAAGTCTTTTGTATGGAAACCTTTTTTTTTTTCAAGCTATTGCAACCGAATTCAACATTTATTTATTTGACATATCCATACACGATTTTTGATAGGTTGGTCCGGATCGGACCACCATATCATATAGCTGCCATACAAACGACCGATATGAAAACCAGTCTTTGTATGGAAACCTTTTTTGTTTTTTAAGCTATTGCAACCGAATTCAACATTTATTCATTTGACATAGCCATACATGATTTTTGATAGGTTGGTTTGGATCGGACCACTATATCATATAGCTGCCATACAAACGACCGATATGAAAACAAGTCTTTGTATGGGAACCTTTTTTGTTTTCTAAGCTATTTCAACCGAATTCAACACTTATTTATTTGGCATAGTCATACACGATTTGTGAAAGTTTTGTTTGAAACGCATCACTATATCATATAGCTGTTATACAAACGACCGATATGATAACAAGTCTTTGTATGGAAACGTTTTTGGTTTTCCAAGCTGTTGCAACCGAATTCAACAGTTATGCATTTAACACAGGCATACACGATTTGTGAAAGTTTGGTCCGGATCGGACCACTATATCATATAGCTGCCATACAAACGACCGATATGATAACAAGTCTTTGTATGGAAACGGTTTTTGTTTTCCAAGCTGTTGCAACCGAATTCAACATTTATTCATTTGACATAGCCATACACGATTTTTGATAGGTTGGTCCGGATCGGACCACTATATCATATAGCTGCCATACAAAAGACCGATATGAAAACCAGTCTTTGTATGGAAACCTTTTTTGTTTTCTAAGCTATTGCAACCGAATTCAACATTTATTTATTTGACATAGCCGTACACGATTTGTGAAAGTTTGGTCCGAAACTCATCACTATATCATATAGCTGCCATACAAACGGCCGATATGATAACAAGTCTTTGTATGGAAACGTTTTTTGTTTTCCAAGCTGTTGCAACCGAATTCAACATTTATTTATTTGACACAGCCGTACACGATTTGTGAATGTTTGGTCTGGATCGGTCCACTATATCATATAGCTGCCATACAAACGACCGATATGTTAACAAGTCTTTTGTATGGAAACCTTTTTTTTCCAAGCCATTGCAACCGAATTCAACATTTATTTATTTGGCATAGTCATACACGATTTTTGAATGTTTGGTCCGGATCGGACCACTATATCATATAGCTGCCATACAAACGACCGATATGTTAACAAGTCTTTTGTATGGAAACCTGTTTTTTTTTCAAGCTATTGCAACCGAATTCAACATTTATTCATTTGACATAGCCATACACGGTTTTTGATAGGTTGGTCCGGATCGGACCACCATATCATATAGCTGCCATACAAACGACCGATATGAAAACCAGTCTTTGTATGGAAACCTTTTTGTTTTTTAAGCTATTGCAACCGAATTCAATATTTATTTATTTGACATTGCCATACACGATTTGTGAAAGTTTGGTTTGAAACGCATTACTATATCATATAGCTGCCATACAAACGACCGATATGAAAACAAGTCTTTGTATGGAAACGTTTTTGGTTTTCCAAGCTGTTGCAACCGAATTCAACATTTATGCATTTGGCACAGTCATACACGATTTGTGAAAGTTTGGTCCGGATCGGACCACTATATCATATAGCTGCCATACAAACGACCGATATGAAAACAAGTCTTTGTATGGGAACCTTTTTTGTTTTTAAGCTATTGCAACCGAATTCAACATTTATTCATTTGACATAGTCATACACGATTTTTGATAGGTTGGTCCGGATCGGACTACTATATCATATAGCTGCCATACAAACGACCGATATGAAAACAAGTCTTTGTATGGGAACCTTTTTGTTTTCTAAGCTATTTCAACCGAATTCAACATTTATTCATTTGGCAGAGTCATACACGATTTGTGAAAGTTCGGTTTGAAACGCATCACTATATCATATAGCTGCCATACAAACGACCGATATGATAACAAGTCTTTGTATGGAAACGTTTTTGGTTTTCCAAGCTGTTGCAACCGAATTCAACAGTTATGCATTTGGCACAGTCATACACAATTTGTGAAAGTTTGGTCCGGATCGGACCACTATATCATATAGCTGCCATACAAACGACCGATATGATAACAAGTCTTTGTATGGAAACGGTTTTTGTTTTCCAAGCTGTTGCAACCGAATTCAACATTTATTCATTTGACATAGCCATACACGATTTTTGATAGGTTGGTCCGGATCGGACCACTATATCATATAGCTGCCATACAAAAGACCGATATGAAAACCAGTCTTTGTATGGAAACCTTTTTGTTTTCTAAGCTATTGCAACCGAATTCAACATTTATTTATTTGACATAGCCGTACACGATTTGTGAAAGTTTGGTCCGAAACTCATCACTATATCATATAGCTGCCATACAAACGGCCGATATGATAACAAGTCTTTGTATGGAAACGTTTTTTGTTTTCCAAGCTGTTGCAACCGAATTCAACATTTATTTATTTGACACAGCCGTACACGATTTGTGAATGTTTGGTCCGGATCGGACCACTATATCATATAGCTGCCATACAAACGACCGATATGTTAACAAGTCTTTTGTATGGAAACCTTTTTTTTTCCAAGCTATTGCAACCGAATTCAACATTTATTTATTTGGCATAGTCATACACGATTTTTGAAAGGTTGGTCCGGATCGGTCCACTATATCATATAGCTGCCATACAAACGACCAATATGAAAACAAGTCTTTGTATGGGAACCTTTTTGTTTTCTAAGCTATTGCAACCGAATTCAACATTTATTTATCTGACATAGCCGTACATGATTTGTGAAAGTTTGGTCCGGATCGGACCACTATATCATATAGCTGATATACAAACGACCGATATGAAAACAAGTCTTTGTATGGGAACCTTTTTTGTTTTCCAAGCTGTTGCAACCGAATTTAACTTTTATTTATTTGACATAGCCGTACACGATTTGTATAAGTTTGGTCCGAAATGGATCACTAAATCATATATCTGCTATACAAACGACGGATATGATAACAAGTCTTTGTATGGAAACGGTTTTTTGTTTTCCAAGCTGTTGCAACCGAATTCAACATTTATGCATTTGGCACAGTCATACACGATTTGTGAATGTTTGGTTCGGATCGGACCACTATATCATATAGCTGCCATACAAACGACCGATATGATAACAAGTCTTTTGTATGGAAACCTTTTTTTTTTCAAGCTATTGCAACCGAATTCAACATTTATTTATTTGACATAACCATACACGATTTTTGATAGGTTGGTCCGGATCGGACCACCATATCATATAGCTGCCATACAAACTACCGATACGAAAACCAGTCTTTGTATGGAAACCTTTTTTGTTTTTTAAGCTATTGCAACCGAATTCAACATTTATTCATTTGACATAGCCATACACGATTTTTGATAGGTTGGTCCGGATCGGACCACTATATCATATAGCTGCCATACAAAAGACCGATATGAAAACCAGTCTTTGTATGGAAACCTTTTTTGTTTTCTAAGCTATTGCAACCGAATTCAACATTTATTTATTTGACATAGCCGTACACGATTTGTGAAAGTTTGGTCCGAAACTCATCACTATATCATATAGCTGCCATACAAACGGCCGATATGATAACAAGTCTTTGTATGGAAACGTTTTTGGTTTTCCAAGCTGTTGCAACCGAATTCAACATTTATTTATTTGGCATAGTCAAACACGATTTTTGAAAGTTTGGTCCGGATCGGACCACTATATCATATAGCTGCCATACAAACGACCGATATGAAAACCAGTCTTTGTATGGAAACCTTTTTTGTTTTTAAGCTATTGCAACCGAATTCAACATTTATTTATTTCACATTGCCATACACGATTTGTGAAAGTTTGGTCCGAAACGCATCACTATATCATATAGCTGCCATACAAACGACCGATATGATAACAAGTCTTTGTATGGAAACGTTTTTGGTTTTCCAAGCTGTTGCAACCGAATTCAACATTTATGCATTTGGCACAGTCATACACAATTTGTGAAAGTTTGGTCCGGATCGGACCACTATATCATATAGCTGCCATACAAACGACCGATATGATAACAAGTCTTTGTATGGAAACGGTTTTTGTTTTCCAAGCTGTTGCAACCGAATTCAACATTTATTCATTTGACACAGCCATACACGATTTTTGATAGGTTGGTCCGGATCGGACCACTATATCATATAGCTGCCATACAAAAGACCGATACGAAAACCAGTCTTTGTATGGAAACCTTTTTTGTTTTCTAAGCTATTGCAACCGAATTCAACATTTATTTATTTGACATAGCCGTACACGATTTGTGAAAGTTTGGTCCGAAACTCATCACTATATCATATAGCTGCCATACAAACGGCCGATATGATAACAAGTCTTTGTATGGAAACGTTTTTTGTTTTCCAAGCTGTTGCAACCGAATTCAACATTTATTTATTTGACACAGCCGTACACGATTTGTGAATGTTTGGTCCGGATCGGAACCCTATATCATATAGCTGCCATACAAACGACCGATATGTTAACAAGTCTTTTGTATGGAAACCTTTTTTTTTTCCAAGCTATTGCAACCGAATTCAACATTTATTTATTTGGCATAGTCATACACGATTTTTGAAAGGTTGGTCCGGATCGGTCCACTATATCATATAGCTGCCATACAAACGACCGATATGAAAACAAGTCTTTGTATGGGAACCTTTTTTGTTTTCTAAGCTATTGCAACCGAATTCAACATTTATTTATCTGACATAGCCGTACATGATTTGTGAAAGTTTGGTCCGGATCGGACCACTATATCATATAGCTGATATACAAACGACCGATATGAAAACAAGTCTTTGTATGGGAACCTTTTTTGTTTTCCAAGCTGTTGCAACCGAATTTAACTTTTATTTATTTGACATAGCCGTACACGATTTGTAAAAGTTTGGTCCGAAATGGATCACTAAATCATATATCTGCTATACAAACGACGGATATGATAACAAGTCTTTGTATGGAAACGGTTTTTTGTTTTCCAAGCTGTTGCAACCGAATTCAACATTTATTTATTTGACACAGCCGTACACGATTTGTGAATGTTTGATCCGGATCGGACCACTATATCATATAGCTGCCATACAAACGACCGATATGTTAACAAGTCTTTTGTATGGAAACCTTTTTTTTCCAAGCTATTGCAACCGAATTCCACATTTATTTATTTGGCATAGCCATACACGATTTTTGATAGGTTGGTCCGGATCGGACCACCATATCATATAGCTGCCATACAAACGACCGATATGAAAACCAGTCTTTGTATGGAAACCTTTTTTGTTTTTTAAGCTATTGCAACCGAATTCAACATTTATTTATTTGACATTGCCATACACGATATGTAAAAGTTTGGTTTGAAACGCATCACTATATCATATAGCTGCCATACAAACGACCGATATGATAACAAGTCTTTGTATGGAAACGTTTTTGGTTTTCCAAGCTGTTGCAACCGAATTCAACAGTTATGCATTTGGCACAGTCATACACGATTTGTGAAAGTTTGGTCCGGATCGGACCACTATATCATATAGCTGCCATACAAACGACCGATATGATAACAAGTCTTTGTATGGAAACGGTTTTTTGTTTTCCAAGCTGTTGCAACCGAAGTCAACATTTATTCAATTGGCAGAGTCATACACGATTTGTGAATGTTTGGTCCGGATCGGACCACTATATCATATAGCTGCCATACAAACGACCGATATGATAACAAGTCTTTTGTATGGAAACCTTTTTTTTTTCAAGCTATTGCAACCGAATTCAACATTTATTCATTTGACATAGCCATACACGATTTTTGATAGGTTGGTCCGGATCGGACCACTATATCATATAGCTGCCATACAAACGACCGATATGAAAACAAGTCTTTGTATGGGAACCTTTTTTGTTTTCAAAGCTATTGCAACCGAATTCAACATTTATTTATTTGACATAGCCGTACACGATTTGTAAAAGTTTGGTCCGAAACTCATCACTATTTCATATAGCTGCCATACAAACGACCGATTGATAACAAGTCTTTGTATGGAAACGTTTTTGGTTTTCCAAGCTGTTGCAACCGAATTCAACATATATGCATTTGACATAGCCATACACGATTTTTGAAAGGTTGGTCCGGATCGGACCACTATATCATATAGCTGCCATACAAACGACCGATATGATAACAAGTCTTTGTATGGAAACGGTTTTTGTTTTCCAAGCTGTTGCAACCGAATTCAACATTTATTTATTTGACATAGCCGTACACGATTTGTGAAAGTTTGGTCCGAAACTCATCACTATATCATATAGCTGCCATACAAACGGCCGATATGATAACAAGTCTTTGTATGGAAACGTTTTTGGTTTTCCAAGCTGTTGCAACCGAATTCAACATTTATTTATTTGGCATAGTCAAACACGATTTTTGAAAGTTTGGTCCGGATCGGACCACTATATCATATAGCTGCCATACAAACGACCGATATGAAAACCAGTCTTTGTATGGAAACCTTTTTGTTTTTTAAGCTATTGCAACCGAATTCAACATTTATTCATTTGACATAGCCATACACGATTTTTGATAGGTTGGTCCGGATCGGACCACTATATCATATAGCTGCCATACAAAAGACCGATATGAAAACCAGTCTTTGTATGGAAACCTTTTTTGTTTTTTAAGCTATTGCAACCGAATTCAACATTTATTCATTTGACATAGCCATACACGATTTTTGATAGGTTGGTCCGGATCGGACCACTATATCATATAGCTGCCATACAAAAGACCGATATGAAAACCAGTCTTTGTATGGAAACCTTTTTTGTTTTCTAAGCTATTGCAACCGAATTCAACATTTATTTATTTGACATAGCCGTACACGATTTGTGAAAGTTTGGTCCGAAACTCATCACTATATCATATAGCTGCCATACAAACGGCCGATATGATAACAAGTCTTTGTATGGAAACGTTTTTGGTTTTCCAAGCTGTTGCAACCGAATTCAACATTTATTTATTTGGCATAGTCAAACACGATTTTTGAAAGTTTGGTCCGGATCGGACCACTATATCATATAGCTGCCATACAAACGACCGATATGAAAACCAGTCTTTGTATGGAAACCTTTTTTGTTTTTTAAGCTATTGCAACCGAATTCAACATTTATTTATTTCACATTGCCATACACGATTTGTGAAAGTTTGGTCCGAAACGCATCACTATATCATATAGCTGCCATACAAACGACCGATATGATAACAAGTCTTTGTATGGAAACGTTTTTGGTTTTCCAAGCTGTTGCAACCGAATTCAACAGTTATGCATTTGGCACAGTCATACACAATTTGTGAAAGTTTGGTCCGGATCGGACCACTATATCATATAGCTGCCATACAAACGACCGATATGATAACAAGTCTTTGTATGGAAACGGTTTTTTGTTTTCCAAGCTGTTGCAACCGAATTCAACATTTATTCATTTGACACAGCCATACACGATTTTTGATAGGTTGGTCCGGATCGGACCACTATATCATATAGCTGCCATACAAAAGACCGATACGAAAACCAGTCTTTGTATGGAAACCTTTTTTGTTTTCTAAGCTATTGCAACCGAATTCAACATTTATTTATTTGACATAGCCGTACACGATTTGTGAAAGTTTGGTCCGAAACTCATCACTATATCATATAGCTGCCATACAAACGGCCGATATGATAACAAGTCTTTGTATGGAAACGTTTTTTGTTTTCCAAGCTGTTGCAACCGAATTCAACATTTATTTATTTGACACAGCCGTACACGATTTGTGAATGTTTGGTCCGGATCGGAACCCTATATCATATAGCTGCCATACAAACGACCGATATGTTAACAAGTCTTTTGTATGGAAACCTTTTTTTTTCCAAGCTATTGCAACCGAATTCAACATTTATTTATTTGGCATAGTCATACACGATTTTTGAAAGGTTGGTCCGGATCGGTCCACTATATCATATAGCTGCCATACAAACGACCGATATGAAAACAAGTCTTTGTATGGGAACCTTTTTTGTTTTCTAAGCTATTGCAACCGAATTCAACATTTATTTATCTGACATAGCCGTACATGATTTGTGAAAGTTTGGTCCGGATCGGACCACTATATCATATAGCTGATATACAAACGACCGATATGAAAACAAGTCTTTGTATGGGAACCTTTTTTGTTTTCCAAGCTGTTGCAACCGAATTTAACTTTTATTTATTTGACATAGCCGTACACGATTTGTAAAAGTTTGGTCCGAAATGGATCACTAAATCATATATCTGCTATACAAACGACGGATATGATAACAAGTCTTTGTATGGAAACGGTTTTTTGTTTTCCAAGCTGTTGCAACCGAATTCAACATTTATTTATTTGACACAGCCGTACACGATTTGTGAATGTTTGATCCGGATCGGACCACTATATCATATAGCTGCCATACAAACGACCGATATGTTAACAAGTCTTTTGTATGGAAACCTTTTTTTCCAAGCTATTGCAACCGAATTCCACATTTATTTATTTGGCATAGCCATACACGATTTTTGATAGGTTGGTCCGGATCGGACCACCATATCATATAGCTGCCATACAAACGACCGATATGAAAACCAGTCTTTGTATGGAAACCTTTTTTGTTTTTTAAGCTATTGCAACCGAATTCAACATTTATTTATTTGACATTGCCATACACGATATGTAAAAGTTTGGTTTGAAACGCATCACTATATCATATAGCTGCCATACAAACGACCGATATGATAACAAGTCTTTGTATGGAAACGTTTTTGGTTTTCCAAGCTGTTGCAACCGAATTCAACAGTTATGCATTTGGCACAGTCATACACGATTTGTGAAAGTTTGGTCCGGATCGGACCACTATATCATATAGCTGCCATACAAACGACCGATATGATAACAAGTCTTTGTATGGAAACGGTTTTTGGTTTTCCAAGCTGTTGCAACCGAATTCAACATTTATTTATTTGGCATAGTCAAACACGATTTTTGAAAGTTTGGTCCGGATCGGACCACTATATCATATAGCTGCCATACAAACGACCGATATGAAAACCAGTCTTTGTATGGAAACCTTTTTTGTTTTTTAAGCTATTGCAACCGAATTCAACATTTATTTATTTCACATTGCCATACACGATTTGTGAAAGTTTGGTCCGAAACGCATCACTATATCATATAGCTGCCATACAAACGACCGATATGATAACAAGTCTTTGTATGGAAACGTTTTTGGTTTTCCAAGCTGTTGCAACCGAATTCAACAGTTATGCATTTGGCACAGTCATACACAATTTGTGAAAGTTTGGTCCGGATCGGACCACTATATCATATAGCTGCCATACAAACGACCGATATGATAACAAGTCTTTGTATGGAAACGGTTTTTTGTTTTCCAAGCTGTTGCAACCGAATTCAACATTTATTCATTTGACACAGCCATACACGATTTTTGATAGGTTGGTCCGGATCGGACCACTATATCATATAGCTGCCATACAAAAGACCGATACGAAAACCAGTCTTTGTATGGAAACCTTTTTTGTTTTCTAAGCTATTGCAACCGAATTCAACATTTATTTATTTGACATAGCCGTACACGATTTGTGAAAGTTTGGTCCGAAACTCATCACTATATCATATAGCTGCCATACAAACGGCCGATATGATAACAAGTCTTTGTATGGAAACGTTTTTTGTTTTCCAAGCTGTTGCAACCGAATTCAACATTTATTTATTTGACACAGCCGTACACGATTTGTGAATGTTTGGTCCGGATCGGAACCCTATATCATATAGCTGCCATACAAACGACCGATATGTTAACAAGTCTTTTGTATGGAAACCTTTTTTTTTCCAAGCTATTGCAACCGAATTCAACATTTATTTATTTGGCATAGTCATACACGATTTTTGAAAGGTTGGTCCGGATCGGTCCACTATATCATATAGCTGCCATACAAACGACCGATATGAAAACAAGTCTTTGTATGGGAACCTTTTTGTTTTCTAAGCTATTGCAACCGAATTCAACATTTATTTATCTGACATAGCCGTACATGATTTGTGAAAGTTTGGTCCGGATCGGACCACTATATCATATAGCTGATATACAAACGACCGATATGAAAACAAGTCTTTGTATGGGAACCTTTTTTGTTTTCCAAGCTGTTGCAACCGAATTTAACTTTTATTTATTTGACATAGCCGTACACGATTTGTAAAAGTTTGGTCCGAAATGGATCACTAAATCATATATCTGCTATACAAACGACGGATATGATAACAAGTCTTTGTATGGAAACGGTTTTTTGTTTTCCAAGCTGTTGCAACCGAATTCAACATTTATTTATTTGACACAGCCGTACACGATTTGTGAATGTTTGATCCGGATCGGACCACTATATCATATAGCTGCCATACAAACGACCGATATGTTAACAAGTCTTTTGTATGGAAACCTTTTTTTTTCCAAGCTATTGCAACCGAATTCCACATTTATTTATTTGGCATAGCCATACACGATTTTTGATAGGTTGGTCCGGATCGGACCACCATATCATATAGCTGCCATACAAACGACCGATATGAAAACCAGTCTTTGTATGGAAACCTTTTTGTTTTTTAAGCTATTGCAACCGAATTCAACATTTATTTATTTGACATTGCCATACACGATATGTAAAAGTTTGGTTTGAAACGCATCACTATATCATATAGCTGCCATACAAACGACCGATATGATAACAAGTCTTTGTATGGAAACGTTTTTGGTTTTCCAAGCTGTTGCAACCGAATTCAACAGTTATGCATTTGGCACAGTCATACACGATTTGTGAAAGTTTGGTCCGGATCGGACCACTATATCATATAGCTGCCATACAAACGACCGATATGATAACAAGTCTTTGTATGGAAACGGTTTTTTGTTTTCCAAGCTGTTGCAACCGAAGTCAACATTTATTCAATTGGCAGAGTCATACACGATTTGTGAATGTTTGGTCCGGATCGGACCACTATATCATATAGCTGCCATACAAACGACCGATATGATAACAAGTCTTTTGTATGGAAACCTTTTTTTTTTTCAAGCTATTGCAACCGAATTCAACATTTATTCATTTGACATAGCCATACACGATTTTTGATAGGTTGGTCCGGATCGGACCACTATATCATATAGCTGCCATACAAACGACCGATATGAAAACAAGTCTTTGTATGGGAACCTTTTTTGTTTTCAAAGCTATTGCAACCGAATTCAACATTTATTTATTTGACATAGCCGTACACGATTTGTAAAAGTTTGGTCCGAAACTCATCACTATTTCATATAGCTGCCATACAAACGACCGATTGATAACAAGTCTTTGTATGGAAACGTTTTTGGTTTTCCAAGCTGTTGCAACCGAATTCAACATATATGCATTTGACATAGCCATACACGATTTTTGAAAGGTTGGTCCGGATCGGACCACTATATCATATAGCTGCCATACAAACGACCGATATGATAACAAGTCTTTGTATGGAAACGGTTTTTTGTTTTCCAAGCTGTTGCAACCGAATTCAACATTTATTCATTTGACATAGCCATACACGATTTTTGATGGGTTGGTCCGGATCGGACCACTATATCATATAGCTGCCATACAAACGACCGATATGAAAACCAGTCTTTGTATGGAAACCTTTTTTGTGTTCTAAGCTATTGCAACCGAATTCAACATTTATTTATTTGACATAGCCGTACACGATTTGTGAAAGTTTGGTCCGAAACGGATCACTAAATCATATAGCTGCCATACAAACGACCGATATGTTAACAAGTCTTTTGTATGGAAACCTTTTTTTTTCCAAGCTATTGCAACCGAATTCAACATCTATTCATTTGACATAGCCATACACGATTTTTGATAGGTTGGTCCGGATCGGACCACCATATCATATAGCTGCCATACAAACGACCGATATGAAAACCAGTCTTTGTATGGAAACCTTTTTTGTTTTTTAAGCTATTGCAACCGAATTCAACATTTATTTATTTGACATTGCCATACACGATATGTAAAAGTTTGGTTTGAAACGCATCACTATATCATATAGCTGCCATACAAACGACCGATATGATAACAAGTCTTTGTATGGAAACGTTTTTGGTTTTCCAAGCTGTTGCAACCGAATTCAACAGTTATGCATTTGGCACAGTCATACACGATTTGTGAAAGTTTGGTCCGGATCGGACCACTATATCATATAGCTGCCATACAAACGACCGATATGATAACAAGTCTTTGTATGGAAACGGTTTTTTGTTTTCCAAGCTGTTGCAACCGAAGTCAACATTTATTCAATTGGCAGAGTCATACACGATTTGTGAATGTTTGGTCCGGATCGGACCACTATATCATATAGCTGCCATACAAACGACCGATATGATAACAAGTCTTTTGTATGGAAACCTTTTTTTTTTCAAGCTATTGCAACCGAATTCAACATTTATTCATTTGACATAGCCATACACGATTTTTGATAGGTTGGTCCGGATCGGACCACTATATCATATAGCTGCCATACAAACGACCGATATGAAAACAAGTCTTTGTATGGGAACCTTTTTTGTTTTCAAAGCTATTGCAACCGAATTCAACATTTATTTATTTGACATAGCCGTACACGATTTGTAAAAGTTTGGTCCGAAACTCATCACTATTTCATATAGCTGCCATACAAACGACCGATTGATAACAAGTCTTTGTATGGAAACGTTTTTGGTTTTCCAAGCTGTTGCAACCGAATTCAACATATATGCATTTGACATAGCCATACACGATTTTTGAAAGGTTGGTCCGGATCGGACCACTATATCATATAGCTGCCATACAAACGACCGATATGATAACAAGTCTTTGTATGGAAACGGTTTTTTGTTTTCCAAGCTGTTGCAACCGAATTCAACATTTATTCATTTGACATAGCCATACACGATTTTTGATGGGTTGGTCCGGATCGGACCACTATATCATATAGCTGCCATACAAACGACCGATATGAAAACCAGTCTTTGTATGGAAACCTTTTTTGTGTTCTAAGCTATTGCAACCGAATTCAACATTTATTTATTTGACATAGCCGTACACGATTTGTGAAAGTTTGGTCCGAAACGGATCACTAAATCATATAGCTGCCATACAAACGACCGATATGTTAACAAGTCTTTTGTATGGAAACCTTTTTTTTCCAAGCTATTGCAACCGAATTCAACATCTATTCATTTGACATAGCCATACACGATTTTTGATAGGTTGGTCCGGATCGGACCACCATATCATATAGCTGCCATACAAACGACCGATATGAAAACCAGTCTTTGTATGGAAACTTTTTTTGTTTTTTAAGCTATTGCAACCGAATTCAACATTTATTTATTTAACATTGCCATACACGATTTGTGAATGTTTGGTCCGAAACGCATCACTTTATCATATAGCTGCCATACAAACGACCGATATGAAAACAAGTCTTCGTATGGAAACGTTTTTGGTTTTCCAAGCTGTTGCAACCGAATTCAACATTTATGCATTTGGCACAGTCATACACGATTTATGAAAGTTTGGTCCGGATCGGACCACTATATCATATAGCTGCCATACAAACGACCGATATGATAACAAGTCTTTGTATGGAAACGGTTTTTTGTTTTCCAAGCTGTTGCAACCGAAGTCAACATTTATTCATTTGACATAGCCATACACGATTTTTGAAAGGTTGGTCCGGATCGGATTACTATATCATATAGCTGCCATACAAACGACCGATATGAAAACAAGTCTTTGTATGGGAACCTTTTTTGTTTTGCAAGCTGTTGCAACCGAATTTAACATTTATTTATTTGACATAGCCGTACACGATTTGTAAAAGTTTGGTCCGAAATGGATCTCTAAATCATATAGCTGCCATACAAACGACCGATATGATAACAAGACTTTGTATGGAAACGGTTTTTTGTTTTCCAAGCTGTTGCAACCGAATTCAACATTTATGCATTTGGCACAGTCATACACGATTTGTGAAAGTTTGGTCCGGATCGGACCACTATATCATATAGCTGCCATACAAACGACCGATATGATAACAAGTCTTTTGTATGGAAACCTTTTTTTTTTCAAGCTATTGCAACCGAATTCAACATTTATTCATTTGACATAGCCATACACGATTTTTGATAGGTTGGTCCGGATCGGACCACCATATCATATAGCTGCCATACAAACGACCGATATGAAAACCAGTCTTTGTATGGAAACCTTTTTTGTTTTTTAAGCTATTGCAACCGAATTCAACATTTAGTCATTTGACATAGCCATACACGATTTTTGATAGGTTGGTCTGGATCGGACCACTATAACATATAGCTGCCATACAAACGACCGATATGAAAACAAGTCTTTGTATGGGAACCTTTTTTGTTTTCTAAGCTATTGCAACCGAATTCAACATTTATTCATTTGACATAGCCGTACACGATTTGTGAAAGTTTGGTCCGAAACGGATCACTAAATCATATAGCTGCCATACAAACGACCGATATGAAAACCAGTCTTTGTATGGGAACCTTTTTTGTTTTCTAAGCTATTGCAACCGAATTCAACATTTATTTATTTATTATAGCCATACACGATTTTTGAAAGGTTGGTCCGGATCGGACCACTATATCATATAGCTGCCACACAAACGACCGATATGATAACAAGTCTTTGTATGGAAACGGTTTTTTGTTTTCCAAGCTGTTGCAACCGAATTCAACATTTATTCATTTGACATAGCCATACACGATTTTTGATGGGTTGGTCCGGATCGGACCACTATATCATATAGATGCCATACAAACGACCGATATGAAAACCAGTCTTTGTATGGAAACCTTTTTTGTTTTTTAAGCTATTGCAACCGAATTCGACATTTAGTCATTTGACATAGCCATACACGATTTTTGATAGGTTGGTCCGGATCGGACCACTATAACATATAGCTGCCATACAAACGACCGATATGAAAACAAGTCTTTGTATGGGAACCTTTTTTGTTTTCTAAGCTATTGCAACCGAATTCAACATTTATTTATTTGACATAGCCGTACACGATTTGTGAAAGTTTGGTCCGAAACGGATCACTATATCATATAGCTGCCATACAAACGACCGATATGATAAAAAGTCTTTGTATGGAAACGTTTTTGGTTTTCCAAGCTGTTGCAACCGAATTCAACATTTATGCATTTGACATAGCCATACACGATTTTTGAAAGGTTGGTCCGGATCGGACCACTAAATCATATAGCTGCCACACAAACGACCGATATGATAACAAGTCTTTGTATGGAAACGGTTTTTTGTTTTCCAAGCTGTTGCAACCGAATTCAACATTTATTCATTTGACATAGCCATACACGATTTTTGAAAGGTTGGTCCGGATCGGATTACTATATCATATAGCTGCCATACAAACGACCGATATGAAAACAAGTCTTTGTATGGGAACCTTTTTTGTTTTCCAAGCTGTTGCAACCGAATTTAACATTTATTCATTTGACATAGCCGTACACGATTTGTAAAAGTTTGGTCCGAAACGGATCACTAAATCATATATCTGCCATACAAACGACGGATATGATAACAAGTCTTTGTATGGAAACGGTTTTTTATTTTCCAAGCTGTTGCAACCGAATTCAACATTTATTCATTTGACATAGCCATACACGATTTGTGAAAGTTTGGTCCGAAACGGATCACTATTTCATATAGCTGCCATACAAACGACCGATATGAAAACCAGTCTTTGTACGGAAACCTTTTTTGTTTTTTAAGCTATTGCAACCGAATTCAACATTTATTCATTTGACATAGCCATACACGATTTTTGATAGGTTGGTCCGGATCGGACCACTATATCATATAGCTGCCATACAAACGACCGATATGAAAACAAGTCTTTGTATGGGAACCTTTTTTGTTTTCTAAGCTATTGCAACCGAATTCAAACTTTATTTATTTGACATAGCCGTACACGATTTGTAAAAGTTTGGTCCGAAACTCATCACTATATCATATAGCTGCCATACAAACGACCGATATGATAACAAGTCTTTGTATGGAAACGGTTTTTTGTTTTCCAAGCTGTTGCAACCGAATTCAACATCTATTCATTTGACATAGCCATACACGATTTTTGATGGGTTGGTCCGGATCGGACCACTATATCAAATAGCTGCCATACAAACGACCGATATGAAAACCAGTCTTTGTATGGAAACCTTTTTTTGTTTTCTAAGCTATTGCAACCGAATTCAACATTTATTTATTTGACATAGCCGTACACGATTTGTGAAAGTTTGGTCCAAAACGGATCACTAAATCATATAGCTGCCATACAAACGACCGATATGATAACAAGTCTTTGTATGGAAACGGTTTTTTGTTTTCCAAGCTGTTGCAACCAAATTCAACATTTATTCATTTGACATAGCCATACACGATTTTTGAAAGGTTGGTCCGAAACGGATCACTATTTCATATAGCTGCCATACAAACGACCGATATGAAAACCAGTCTTTTTACGGAAACCTTTTTTGTTTTCTAAGCTATTGCAACCGAATTCAACATTTATTCATTTAACATAGCCATACACGAGTTTTGAAAGGTTGGTCCGGATCGGACCACTATATCATATAGCTACCATGCAAACGACCGATATGAAAACAAGTCTTTGTATGGGAACCTTTTTTGTTTTCTAAGCTATTGCAACCGAATTCAACATTTATTCGTTTGACATAGCCGTACACGATTTGTAAAAGTTTGGTCCGAAACGCATCACTATATCATATAGCTGCCATTCAAACGACCGATATGAAAACCAGTCTTTGTACGGAAACCTTTTTGGTTTTCCAAGCTGTTGCAACCGAATTCAACATTTATTTATTTGGCATAGTCATACACGATTTTTGAAAGGTTGGTCCGGATCGGACCACTAAATCATATAGCTGCCATACAAACGACCAATATGAAAACAAGTCTTTGTATGGGAACCTTTTTTGTTTTCTAAGCTATTGCAACCGAATTCAACATTTATTTATCTGACATAGCCGTACACGATTTGTGAAAGTTTGGTCCGGATCGGACCACTACATCATAAAGCTGATATACAAACGACCGATATGAAAACAAGTCTTTTGTATTGGAAGCTTTTTTGTTTTCTAAGCTATTGCAACCGAATTCAACATTTATTTATTTGACATAGCCATACACGATTTGTGAAAGTTTGATCCGGATCAGACTACTAAATCATATAGCTGCCATACAAACGACCGATATGGTAACAAGTCTTTGTATGGAAACGGTTTTTTATTTTCCAAGCTGTTGCAACCGAATTCAACATTTATTCATTTGGCATAGCCGTACACGATTTGTGAAAGTTTGGTCCGAAACGGACCACTATATCATATAGCTGCCATACAAACGACCGATATGATAACAAGTCTTTGTATGAAAACGGTTTTTTGTTTTCCAAGGTGTTGCAACCGAAGTCAACATTTATTCATTTGACATAGCCATACACGATTTTTGAAAGGTTGGTCCGGATCGGACTACTATATCATATAGCTGCCATACAAACGACCGATATGAAAACAAGTCTTTGTATGGGAACCTTTTTGTTTTCCAAGCTGTTGCAACCGAATTCAACATTTATTCAATTGACATAGCCATACACGATTTGTGAAAGTTTGGTCCGAAACGGATCACTATTTCACATAGCTGCCATACAAACGACCGATATGAAAACCAGTCTTTGTACGGAAACCTTTTTTGTTTTCTAAGCTATAGCAACCGAATTCAACATTTATTCATTTAACATAGCCATACACGAGTTTTGAAAGGTTGGTCCGGATCGGATCACTATATCATATAGCTACCATGCAAACGACCGATATGAAAACAAGTCTTTGTATGGGAACCTTTTTTGTTTTCTAAGCTATTGCAACCGAATTCAACATTTATTTATCTGACATAGCCGTACACGATTTGTGAAAGTTTGGTCCGAAATGGACCACTATATCATATAGCTGCCATACAAACGACCGATATGAAAACCAGTCTTTGTATGGAAACCTTTTTTGTTTTCTAAGCTATTGCAACCGAATTCAACAATTTTTTATTTGACATAGCCACACACGATTTTTGAAAGGTTGGTCCGGATCGAACCACTATATCATATAGCTGATATACAAACGACCGATATGAAAACAAGTCTTTTGTATGGGAACCTTTTTTGTTTTCTAAGCTATTGCAACCGAATTCAACATTTATTTATTTGACATAGCCATACACGATTTGTGAATGTTTGGTCCGGATCGGATTACTATATCATATAGCTGCCATACAAACGACCGATATGATAACAAGTCTTTGTATGAAAACGGTTTTTTGTTTTCCAAGCTGTTGCAACCGAAGTCAACATTTATTCATTTGACATAGCCATACACGATTTTTGAAAGGTTTGTCCGGATCGGATTACTATATCATATAGCTGCCATACAAACGACCGATATGAAAACAAGTCTTTGTATGGAAACGGTTTTTTATTTTCCAAGCTGTTGCAACCGAATTCAACATTTATTCATTTGACATAGCCATACACGATTTGTGAAAGTTTGGTCCGAAACGGGTCACTATTTCATATATGCTGCCATACAAACGACCGATATGAAAACCAGTCTTTGTACGGAAACCTTCTTTGTTTTCTAAGCTATTGCAACCGAATTCAACATTTATTCATTTAACATAGCCATACACAAGTTTTGAAAGGTTGGTCCGGATCGGACCACTATATCATATAGCTACCATGCAAACGACCGATATGAAAACAAGTCTTTGTATGGGAACCTTTTTTGTTTTCTAAGCTATTGCAACCGAATTCAACATTTATTCGTTTGACTATAGCCGTACACGATTTGTAAAAGTTTGGTCCGAAACGCATCACTATATCGTATAGCTGCCATTCAAACGACCGATATGAAAACCAGTCTTTGTACGGAAACCTTTTTTGGTTTTCCAAGCTGTTGCAACCGAATTCAACATTTATTTATTTGCCATAGTCATACACGATTTTTGAAAGGTTGGTCCGGATCGGACCACTATATCATATAGCTGCCATACAAACGACCGATATGATAACAAGTCTTTGTATGGAAACGGTTTTTTGTTTTCCAAGCTGTTGCAACCGAAGTCAACATTTATTCATTTGACATAGCCATACACGATTTTTGAAAGGTTGGTCCGGATCGGATTACTATATCATATAGCTGCCATACAAACGACCGATATGAAAACAAGTCTTTGTATGGGAACCTTTTTTGTTTTGCAAGCTGTTGCAACCGAATTTAACATTTATTTATTTGACATAGCCGTACACGATTTGTAAAAGTTTGGTCCGAAATGGATCTCTAAATCATATAGCTGCCATACAAACGACCGATATGATAACAAGACTTTGTATGGAAACGGTTTTTTGTTTTCCAAGCTGTTGCAACCGAATTCAACATTTATGCATTTGGCACAGTCATACACGATTTGTGAAAGTTTGGTCCGGATCGGACCACTATATCATATAGCTGCCATACAAACGACCGATATGATAACAAGTCTTTTGTATGGAAACCTTTTTTTTCGAGCTATTGCAACCGAATTCAACATTTATTCATTTGACATAGCCATACACGATTTTTGATAGGTTGGTCCGGATCGGACCACCATATCATATAGCTGCCATACAAAAACGACCGATATGAAAACCAGTCTTTGTATGGAAACCTTTTTTTTTCAAGCTATTGCAACCGAATTCAACATTTATTCATTTGACATAGCCATACACGATTTTTGATAGGTTGGTCCGGATCGGACCACCATATCATATAGCTGCCATACAAACGACCGATATGAAAACCAGTCTTTGTATGGAAACCTTTTTTGTTTTCTAAGCTATTGCAACCGAATTCAACAATTTTTTATTTGACATAGCCACACACGATTTTTGAAAGGTTGGTCTGGATCGAACCACTATATCATATAGCTGATATACAAACGACCGATATGAAAACAAGTCTTTTGTATGGGAACCTTTTTGTTTTCTAAGCTATTGCAACCGAATTCAACATTTATTTATTTGACATAGCCATACACGATTTGTGAATGTTTGGTCCGGATCGGATTACTTATATCATATAGCTGCCATACAAACGACCGATATGATAACAAGTCTTTGTATGAAAACGGTTTTTTGTTTTCCAAGCTGTTGCAACCGAAGTCAACATTTATTCATTTGACATAGCCATACACGATTTTTGAAAGGTTTGTCCGGATCGGATTACTATATCATATAGCTGCCATACAAACGACCGATATGAAAACAAGTCTTTGTATGGAAACGGTTTTTTATTTTCCAAGCTGTTGCAACCGAATTCAACATTTATTCATTTGACATAGCCATACACGATTTGTGAAAGTTTGGTCCGAAACGGGTCACTATTTCATATAGCTGCCATACAAACGACCGATATGAAAACCAGTCTTTGTACGGAAACCTTCTTTGTTTTCTAAGCTATTGCAACCGAATTCAACATTTATTCATTTAACATAGCCATACACAAGTTTTGAAAGGTTGGTCCGGATCGGACCACTATATCATATAGCTACCATGCAAACGACCGATATGAAAACAAGTCTTTGTATGGGAACCTTTTTTGTTTTCTAAGCTATTGCAACCGAATTCAACATTTATTCGTTTGACATAGCCGTACACGATTTGTAAAAGTTTGGTCCGAAACGCATCACTATATCGTATAGCTGCCATTCAAACGACCGATATGAAAACCAGTCTTTGTACGGAAACCTTTTTTTGGTTTTCCAAGCTGTTGCAACCGAATTCAACATTTATTTATTTGCCATAGTCATACACGATTTTTGAAAGGTTGGTCCGGATCGGACCACTATATCATATAGCTGCCATACAAACGACCGATATGATAACAAGTCTTTGTATGGAAACGGTTTTTTGTTTTCCAAGCTGTTGCAACCGAAGTCAACATTTATTCATTTGACATAGCCATACACGATTTTTGAAAGGTTGGTCCGGATCGGATTACTATATCATATAGCTGCCATACAAACGACCGATATGAAAACAAGTCTTTGTATGGGAACCTTTTTTGTTTTGCAAGCTGTTGCAACCGAATTTAACATTTATTTATTTGACATGGCCGTACACGATTTGTAAAAGTTTGGTCCGAAATGGATCTCTAAATCATATAGCTGCCATACAAACGACCGATATGATAACAAGACTTTGTATGGAAACGGTTTTTTGTTTTCCAAGCTGTTGCAACCGAATTCAACATTTATGCATTTGGCACAGTCATACACGATTTGTAGAAAGTTTGGTCCGGATCGGACCACTATATCATATAGCTGCCATACAAACGACCGATATGATAACAAGTCTTTTGTATGGAAACCTTTTTTTTTTCAAGCTATTGCAACCGAATTCAACATTTATTCATTTGACATAGCCATACACGATTTTTGATAGGTTGGTCCGGATCGGACCACCATATCATATAGCTGCCATACAAACGACCGATATGAAAACCAGTCTTTGTATGGAAACCTTTTTTGTTTTTTAAGCTATTGCAACCGAATTCAACATTTAGTCATTTGACATAGCCATACACGATTTTTGATAGGTTGGTCTGGATCGGACCACTATAACATATAGCTGCCATACAAACGACCGATATGAAAACAAGTCTTTGTATGGGAACCTTTTTTGTTTTCTAAGCTATTGCAACCGAATTCAACATTTATTCATTTGACATAGCCGTACACGATTTGTCAAAGTTTGGTCCGAAACGGATCACTAAATCATATAGCTGCCATACAAACGACCGATATGAAAACCAGTCTTTGTATGGGAACCTTTTTGTTTTCTAAGCTATTGCAACCGAATTCAACATTTATTTATTTATTATAGCCATACACGATTTTTGAAAGGTTGGTCCGGATCGGACCACTATATCATATAGCTGCCACACAACGACCGATATGATAACAAGTCTTTGTATGGAAACGGTTTTTTGTTTTCCAAGCTGTTGCAACCGAATTCAACATTTATTCATTTGACATAGCCATACACGATTTTTGATGGGTTGGTCCGGATCGGACCACTATATCATATAGATGCCATACAAACGACCGATATGAAAACCAGTCTTTGTATGGAAACCTTTTTTTGTTTTTAAGCTTATTGCAACCGAATTCGACATTTAGTCATTTGACATAGCCATACACGATTTTTGATAGGTTGGTCCGGATCGGACCACTATAACATATAGCTGCCATACAAACGACCGATATGAAAACAAGTCTTTGTATGGGAACCTTTTTTGTTTTCTAAGCTATTGCAACCGAATTCAACATTTATTTATTTGACATAGCCGTACACGATTTGTGAAAGTTTGGTCCGAAACGGATCACTATATCATATAGCCGCCATACAAACGACCGATATGATAAAAAGTCTTTGTATGGAAACGTTTTTGGTTTTCCAAGCTGTTGCAACCGAATTCAACATTTATGCATTTGACATAGCCATACACGATTTTTGAAAGGTTGGTCCGGATCGGACCACTAAATCATATAGCTGCCACACAAACGACCGATATGATAACAAGTCTTTGTATGGAAACGGTTTTTTGTTTTCAAGCTGTTGCAACCGAATTCAACATTTATTCATTTGACATAGCCATACACGAT
Source organism: Drosophila merina (assembly GCA_035047645.1). NCBI lineage: Eukaryota > Metazoa > Arthropoda > Insecta > Diptera > Drosophilidae > Drosophila > Drosophila merina. The sequence continues at coordinate 599,951 of JAWNPH010000062.1, read as the reverse complement.
TTTTTGAAAGGTTGGTCCGGATCGGATTACTATATCATATAGCTGCCATACAAACGACCGATATGAAAACAAGTCTTTGTATGGGAACCTTTTTTGTTTTCCAAGCTGTTGCAACCGAATTTAACATTTATTCATTTGACATAGCCGTACACGATTTGTAAAAGTTTGGTCCGAAACGGATCACTAAATCATATATCTGCCATACAAACGACGGATATGATAACAAGTCTTTGTATGGAAACGGTTTTTTATTTTCCAAGCTGTTGCAACCGAATTCAACATTTATTCATTTGACATAGCCATACACGATTTGTGAAAGTTTGGTCCGAAACGGATCACTATTTCATATAGCTGCCATACAAACGACCGATATGAAAACCAGTCTTTGTACGGAAACCTTTTTTGTTTTTTAAGCTATTGCAACCGAATTCAACATTTATTCATTTGACATAGCCATACACGATTTTTGATAGGTTGGTCCGGATCGGACCACTATATCATATAGCTGCCATACAAACGACCGATATGAAAACAAGTCTTTGTATGGGAACCTTTTTTGTTTTCTAAGCTATTGCAACCGAATTCAAACTTTATTTATTTGACATAGCCGTACACGATTTGTAAAAGTTTGGTCCGAAACTCATCACTATATCATATAGCTGCCATACAAACGACCGATATGATAACAAGTCTTTGTATGGAAACGGTTTTTTGTTTTCCAAGCTGTTGCAACCGAATTCAACATCTATTCATTTGACATAGCCATACACGATTTTTGATGGGTTGGTCCGGATCGGACCACTATATCAAATAGCTGCCATACAAACGACCGATATGAAAACCAGTCTTTGTATGGAAACCTTTTGTTTTCTAAGCTATTGCAACCGAATTCAACATTTATTTATTTGACATAGCCGTACACGATTTGTGAAAGTTTGGTCCAAAACGGATCACTAAATCATATAGCTGCCATACAAACGACCGATATGATAACAAGTCTTTGTATGGAAACGGTTTTTTGTTTTCCAAGCTGTTGCAACCAAATTCAACATTTATTCATTTGACATAGCCATACACGATTTTTGAAAGGTTGGTCCGAAACGGATCACTATTTCATATAGCTGCCATACAAACGACCGATATGAAAACCAGTCTTTTTACGGAAACCTTTTTTGTTTTCGAGCTATTGCAACCGAATTCAACATTTATTCATTTAACATAGCCATACACGAGTTTTGAAAGGTTGGTCCGGATCGGACCACTATATCATATAGCTACCATGCAAACGACCGATATGAAAACAAGTCTTTGTATGGGAACCTTTTTGTTTTCTAAGCTATTGCAACCGAATTCAACATTTATTCGTTTGACATAGCCGTACACGATTTGTAAAAGTTTGGTCCGAAACGCATCACTATATCATATAGCTGCCATTCAAACGACCGATATGAAAACCAGTCTTTGTACGGAAACCTTTTTTGGTTTTCCAAGCTGTTGCAACCGAATTCAACATTTATTTATTTGGCATAGTCATACACGATTTTTGAAAGGTTGGTCCGGATCGGACCACTATATCATATAGCTGCCATACAAACGACCAATATGAAAACAAGTCTTTGTATGGGAACCTTTTTTGTTTTCTAAGCTATTGCAACCGAATTCAACATTTATTTATCTGACATAGCCATACACGATTTGTAAAAGTTTGGTCCGATCGGAACACTATATCATATAGCTGATATACAAACAACCGATATGAAAACAAGTCTTTTGTATGGGAACCTTTTTTGTTTTCTAAGCTTTTGCAACCGAATTCAACATTTATTTATTTGACATAGCCATACACGATTTGTGAAAGTTTGATCCGGATCGGATTACTGTATCATATAGCTGCCATACAAACGACCGAGATGAAAACAAGTCTTTGTATGAAAACGGTTTTTTGTTTTCCAAGCTGTTGCAACCGAAGTCAACATTTATTCATTTGACATAGCCATACACGATTTTTGAAAGGTTGGTCCGGATCGGATTACTATATCATATAGCTGCCATACAAACGACCGATATGAAAACAAGTCTTTGTATGGAAACGGTTTTTTATTTTCCAAGCTGTTGCAACCGAATTCAACATTTATTCATTTGACATAGCCATACACGATTTGTGAAAGTTTGGTCCGAAACGGGTCACTATTTCATATAGCTGCCATACAAACGACCGATATGAAAACCAGTCTTTGTACGGAAACCTTCTTTTGTTTTCTAAGCTATTGCAACCGAATTCAACATTTATTCATTTAACATAGCCATACACGAGTTTTGAAAGGTTGGTCCGGATCGGACCACTATATCATATAGCTACCATGCAAACGACCGATATGAAAACAAGTCTTTGTATGGGAACCTTTTTGTTTTCTAAGCTATTGCAACCGAATTCAACATTTATGCGTTTGACATAGCCGTACACGATTTGTAAAAGTTTGGTCCGAAACGCATCACTATATCATATAGCTGCCATTCAAACGACCGATATGAAAACCAGTCTTTGTACGGAAACCTTTTTTGGTGTTCCAAGCTGTTGCAACCGAATTCAACATTTATTTATTTGGCATAGTCATACACGATTTTTGAAAGGTTGGTCCGGATCGGACCACTAAATCATATAGCTGCCATACAAACGACCAATATGAAAACAAGTCTTTGTATGGGAACCTTTTTTGTTTTCTAAGCTATTGCAACCGAATTCAACATTTATTTATCTGACATAGCCGTACACGATTTGTGAAAGTTTGGTCCGGATCGGACCACTACATCATAAAGCTGATATACAAACGACCGATATGAAAACAAGTCTTTTGTATTGGAAGCTTTTTTGTTTTCTAAGCTATTGCAACCGAATTCAACATTTATTTATTTGACATAGCCATACACGATTTGTGAAAGTTTGATCCGGATCGGACTACTAAATCATATAGCTGCCATACAAACGACCGATATGGTAACAAGTCTTTGTATGGAAACGGTTTTTTATTTTCCAAGCTGTTGCAACCGAATTCAACATTTATTCATTTGACATAGCCGTACACGATTTGTGAAAGTTTGGTCCGAAACGGACCACTATATCATATAGCTGCCATACAAACGACCGATATGATAACAAGTCTTTGTATGAAAACGGTTTTTTGTTTTCCAAGCGTGTTGCAACCGAAGTCAACATTTATTCATTTGACATAGCCATACACGATTTTTGAAAGGTTGGTCCGGATCGGACTACTATATCATATAGCTGCCATACAAACGACCGATATGAAAACAAGTCTTTGTATGGGAACCTTTTTTGTTTTCCAAGCTGTTGCAACCGAATTCAACATTTATTCAATTGACATAGCCATACACGATTTGTGAAAGTTTGGTCCGAAACGGATCACTATTTCACATAGCTGCCATACAAACGACCGATATGAAAACCAGTCTTTGTACGGAAACCTTTTTGTTTTCTAAGCTATAGCAACCGAATTCAACATTTATTCATTTAACATAGCCATACACGAGTTTTGAAAGGTTGGTCCGGATCGGATCACTATATCATATAGCTACCATGCAAACGACCGATATGAAAACAAGTCTTTGTATGGGAACCTTTTTGTTTTCTAAGCTATTGCAACCGAATTCAACATTTATTTATCTGACATAGCCGTACACGATTTGTGAAAGTTTGGTCCGAAACGGACCACTATATCATATAGCTGCCATACAAACGACCGATATGAAAACCAGTCTTTGTATGGAAACCTTTTTTGTTTTCTAAGCTATTGCAACCGAATTCAACAATTTTTTATTTGACATAGCCACACACGATTTTTGAAAGGTTGGTCTGGATCGAACCACTATATCATATAGCTGATATACAAACGACCGATATGAAAACAAGTCTTTTGTATGGGAACCTTTTTGTTTTCTAAGCTATTGCAACCGAATTCAACATTTATTTATTTGACATAGCCATACACGATTTGTGAATGTTTGGTCCGGATCGGATTACTATATCATATAGCTGCCATACAAACGACCGATATGATAACAAGTCTTTGTATGAAAACGGTTTTTTGTTTTCCAAGCTGTTGCAACCGAAGTCAACATTTATTCATTTGACATAGCCATACACGATTTTTGAAAGGTTTGTCCGGATCGGATTACTATATCATATAGCTGCCATACAAACGACCGATATGAAAACAAGTCTTTGTATGGAAACGGTTTTTTATTTTCCAAGCTGTTGCAACCGAATTCAACATTTATTCATTTGACATAGCCATACACGATTTGTGAAAGTTTGGTCCGAAACGGGTCACTATTTCATATAGCTGCCATACAAACGACCGATATGAAAACCAGTCTTTGTACGGAAACCTTCTTTGTTTTCTAAGCTATTGCAACCGAATTCAACATTTATTCATTTAACATAGCCATACACAAGTTTTGAAAGGTTGGTCCGGATCGGACCACTATATCATATAGCTACCATGCAAACGACCGATATGAAAACAAGTCTTTGTATGGGAACCTTTTTTGTTTTCTAAGCTATTGCAACCGAATTCAACATTTATTCGTTTGACATAGCCGTACACGATTTGTAAAAGTTTGGTCCGAAACGCATCACTATATCGTATAGCTGCCATTCAAACGACCGATATGAAAACCAGTCTTTGTACGGAAACCTTTTTTGGTTTTCCAAGCTGTTGCAACCGAATTCAACATTTATTTATTTGCCATAGTCATACACGATTTTTGAAAGGTTGGTCCGGATCGGACCACTATATCATATAGCTGCCATACAAACGACCAATATGAAAACAAGTCTTTGTATGGGAACCTTTTTTGTTTTCTAAGCTATTGCAACCGAATTCAACACTTATTTATCTGACATAGCCGTACACGATTTGTGAAAGTTTGGTCCGGATCGGACCACTACATCATATAGCTGATATACAAACGACCGATATGACAACAAGTCTTTTGTATGGGGACCTTTTTGTTTTCTAAGCTATTGCAACCGAATTCAACATTTATTTATTTGACATAGCCATACACGATTTGTAAAAGTTTGATCCGGATCGGATTACTAAATCATATAGCTGCCATACAAACGACCAATATGGTAACAAGTCTTTGTATGGAAACGGTTTTTTATTTTCCAAGCTGTTGCAACCGAATTCAACATTTATTCATTTGACATAGCCGTACACGATTTGTGAAAGTTTGGTCCGAAACGGACCACTATATCATATAGCTGCCATACAAACGACCGATATGATAACAAGTCTTTGTATGAAAACGGTTTTTTGTTTTCCAAGGTGTTGCAACCGAAGTCAACATTTATTCATTTGACATAGCCATACACGATTTTTGAAAGGTTGGTCCGGATCGGATTACTATATCATATAGCTGCCATACAAACGACCGATATGAAAACAAGTCTTTGTATGGGAACCTTTTTTGTTTTCCAAGCTGTTGCAACCGAATTCAACATTTATTCATTTGACATAGCCATACACGATTTGTGAAAGTTTGGTCCGAAACGGATCACTATTTCACATAGCTGCCATACAAACGACCGATATGAAAACCAGTCTTTGTACGGAAACCTTTTTTGTTTTCCAAGCTATTGCAACCGAATTCAACATTTATTCATTTAACATAGCCATACACGAGTTTTGAAAGGTTGGTCCGGATCGGATCACTATATCATATAGCTACCATGCAAACGACCGATATGAAAACAAGTCTTTGTATGGGAACCTTTTTTGTTTTCTAAGCTATTGCAACCGAATTCAACATTTATTCATCTGACATAGCCGTACACGATTTGTGAAAGTTTGGTCCAAAAGGGATCACTAAATCATATAGCTGCCATACAAACGACCGATATGATAACAAGTCTTTGTATGGAAACGGTTTTTTGTTTTCCAAGCTGTTGCAACCGAATTCAACATTTATTCATTTGACATAGCCATACACGATTTTTGAAAGGTTGGTCCGGATCGGATTACTATATCATATAGCTGCCATACAAACGACCGATATGAAAACAAGTCTTTGTATGGAAACGGTTTTTTATTTTCCAAGCTGTTGCAACCGAATTCAACATTTATTCATTTGACATAGCCATACACGATTTGTGAAAGTTTGGTCCGAAACGGATCACTATTTCATATAGCTGCCATACAAACGACCGATATGAAAACCAGTCTTTGTACGGAAACCTTTTTTGTTTTTTAAGCTATTGCAACCGAATTCAACATTTATTCATTTGACATAGCCATACACGATTTTTGATAGGTTGGTCCGGATCGGACCACTATATCATATAGCTGCCATACAAACGACCGATATGAAAACAAGTCTTTGTATGGGAACCTTTTTTGTTTTCTAAGCTATTGCAACCGAATTCAAACTTTATTTATTTGACATAACCGTACACGATTTGTAAAAGTTTGGTCCGAAACTCATCACTATATCATATAGCTGCCATACAAACGACCGATATGATAACAAGTCTTTGTATGGAAACGGTTTTTTGTTTTCCAAGCTGTTGCAACCGAATTCAACATCTATTCATTTGACATAGCCATACACGATTTTTGATGGGTTGGTCCGGATCGGACCACTATATCAAATAGCTGCCATACAAACGACCGATATGAAAACCAGTCTTTGTATGGAAACCTTTTTTGTTTTCTAAGCTATTGCAACCGAATTCAACATTTATTTATTTGACATAGCCGTACACGATTTGTGAAAGTTTGGTCCAAAACGGATCACTAAATCATATAGCTGCCATACAAACGACCGATATGATAACAAGTCTTTGTATGGAAACGGTTTTTTGTTTTCCAAGCTGTTGCAACCAAATTCAACATTTATTCATTTGACATAGCCATACACGATTTTTGAAAGGTTGGTCCGAAACGGATCACTATTTCATATAGCTGCCATACAAACGACCGATATGAAAACCAGTCTTTTTACGGAAACCTTTTTTGTTTTCTAAGCTATTGCAACCGAATTCAACATTTATTCATTTAACATAGCCATACACGAGTTTTGAAAGGTTGGTCCGGATCGGACCACTATATCATATAGCTACCATGCAAACGACCGATATGAAAACAAGTCTTTGTATGGGAACCTTTTTTGTTTTCTAAGCTATTGCAACCGAATTCAACATTTATTCGTTTGACATAGCCGTACACGATTTGTGAAAGTTTGGTCCAAAACGGATCACTAAATCATATAGCTGCCATACAAACGACCGATATGAAAACCAGTCTTTGTATGGAAACCTTTTTGTTTTCTAAGCTATTGCAACCGAATTCAACAATTTTTTATTTGACATAGCCACACACGATTTTTGAAAGGTTGGTCTGGATCGAACCACTATATCATATAGCTGATATACAAACGACCGATAAGAAAACAAGTCTTTTGTATGGGAACCTTTTTTGTTTTCTAAGCTATTGCAACCGAATTCAACATTTATTTATTTGACATAGCCATACACGATTTGTGAATGTTTGGTCCGGATCGGATTACTATATCATATAGCTGCCATACAAACGACCGATATGATAACAAGTCTTTGTATGAAAACGGTTTTTTGTTTTCCAAGCTGTTGCAACCGAAGTCAACATTTATTCATTTGACATAGCCATACACGATTTTTGAAAGGTTTGTCCGGATCGGATTACTATATCATATAGCTGCCATACAAACGACCGATATGAAAACAAGTCTTTGTATGGAAACGGTTTTTTATTTTCCAAGCTGTTGCAACCGAATTCAACATTTATTCATTTGACATAGCCATACACGATTTGTGAAAGTTTGGTCCGAAACGGGTCACTATTTCATATAGCTGCCATACAAACGACCGATATGAAAACCAGTCTTTTGTACGGAAACCTTCTTTGTTTTCTAAGCTATTGCAACCGAATTCAACATTTATTCATTTAACATAGCCATACACAAGTTTTGAAAGGTTGGTCCGGATCGGACCACTATATCATATAGCTACCATGCAAACGACCGATATGAAAACAAGTCTTTGTATGGGAACCTTTTTTGTTTTCTAAGCTATTGCAACCGAATTCAACATTTATTCGTTTGACATAGCCGTACACGATTTGTAAAAGTTTGGTCCGAAACGCATCACTATATCGTATAGCTGCCATTCAAACGACCGATATGAAAACCAGTCTTTGTACGGAAACCTTTTTTGGTTTTCCAAGCTGTTGCAACCGAATTCAACATTTATTTATTTGCCATAGTCATACACGATTTTTGAAAGGTTGGTCCGGATCGGACCACTATATCATATAGCTGCCATACAAACGACCAATATGAAAACAAGTCTTTGTATGGGAACCTTTTTTGTTTTCTAAGCTATTGCAACCGAATTCAACACTTATTTATCTGACATAGCCGTACACGATTTGTGAAAGTTTGGTCCGGATCGGACCACTACATCATATAGCTGATATACAAACGACCGATATGACAACAAGTCTTTTGTATGGGGACCTTTTTTGTTTTCTAAGCTATTGCAACCGAATTCAACATTTATTTATTTGACATAGCCATACACGATTTGTAAAAGTTTGATCCGGATCGGATTACTAAATCATATAGCTGCCATACAAACGACCGATATGGTAACAAGTCTTTGTATGGAAACGGTTTTTTATTTTCCAAGCTGTTGCAACCGAATTCAACATTTATTCATTTGACATTGCCGTACACGATTTGTGAAAGTTTGGTCCGAAACGGACCACTATATCATATAGCTGCCATACAAACGACCGATATGATAACAAGTCTTTGTATGAAAACGGTTTTTTGTTTTCCAAGGTGTTGCAACCGAAGTCAACATTTATTCATTTGACATAGCCATACACGATTTTTGAAAAGGTTGGTCCGGATCGGATTACTATATCATATAGCTGCCATACAAACGACCGATATGAAAACAAGTCTTTGTATGGGAACCTTTTTTGTTTTCCAAGCTGTTGCAACCGAATTCAACATTTATTCGTTTGACATAGCCGTACACGATTTGTGAAAGTTTGGTCCAAAACGGATCACTAAATCATATAGCTGCCATACAAACGACCGATATGAAAACCAGTCTTTGTATGGAAACCTTTTTTGTTTTCTAAGCTATTGCAACCGAATTCAACAATTTTTTATTTGACATAGCCACACACGATTTTTGAAAGGTTGGTCTGGATCGAACCACTATATCATATAGCTGATATACAAACGACCGATATGAAAACAAGTCTTTTGTATGGGAACCTTTTTTGTTTTCTAAGCTATTGCAACCGAATTCAACATTTATTTATTTGACATAGCCATACACGATTTGTGAATGTTTGGTCCGGATCGGATTACTATATCATATAGCTGCCATACAAACGACCGATATGATAACAAGTCTTTGTATGAAAACGGTTTTTTGTTTTCCAAGCTGTTGCAACCGAAGTCAACATTTATTCATTTGACATAGCCATACACGATTTTTGAAAGGTTTGTCCGGATCGGATTACTATATCATATAGCTGCCATACAAACGACCGATATGAAAACAAGTCTTTGTATGGAAACGGTTTTTTATTTTCCAAGCTGTTGCAACCGAATTCAACATTTATTCATTTGACATAGCCATACACGATTTGTGAAAGTTTGGTCCGAAACGGGTCACTATTTCATATAGCTGCCATACAAACGACCGATATGAAAACCAGTCTTTGTACGGAAACCTTCTTTGTTTTCTAAGCTATTGCAACCGAATTCAACATTTATTCATTTAACATAGCCATACACAAGTTTTGAAAGGTTGGTCCGGATCGGACCACTATATCATATAGCTACCATGCAAACGACCGATATGAAAACAAGTCTTTGTATGGGAACCTTTTTTGTTTTCTAAGCTATTGCAACCGAATTCAACATTTATTCGTTTGACATAGCCGTACACGATTTGTAAAAGTTTGGTCCGAAACGCATCACTATATCGTATAGCTGCCATTCAAACGACCGATATGAAAACCAGTCTTTGTACGGAAACCTTTTTTGGTTTTCCAAGCTGTTGCAACCGAATTCAACATTTATTTATTTGCCATAGTCATACACGATTTTTGAAAGGTTGGTCCGGATCGGACCACTATATCATATAGCTGCCATACAAACGACCAATATGAAAACAAGTCTTTGTATGGGAACCTTTTTGTTTTCTAAGCTATTGCAACCGAATTCAACACTTATTTATCTGACATAGCCGTACACGATTTGTGAAAGTTTGGTCCGGATCGGACCACTACATCATATAGCTGATATACAAACGACCGATATGACAACAAGTCTTTTGTATGGGGACCTTTTTGTTTTCTAAGCTATTGCAACCGAATTCAACATTTATTTATTTGACATAGCCATACACGATTTGTAAAAGTTTGATCCGGATCGGATTACTAAATCATATAGCTGCCATACAAACGACCGATATGGTAACAAGTCTTTGTATGGAAACGGTTTTTTATTTTCCAAGCTGTTGCAACCGAATTCAACATTTATTCATTTGACATTGCCGTACACGATTTGTGAAAGTTTGGTCCGAAACGGACCACTATATCATATAGCTGCCATACAAACGACCGATATGATAACAAGTCTTTGTATGAAAACGGTTTTTGTTTTCCAAGGTGTTGCAACCGAAGTCAACATTTATTCATTTGACATAGCCATACACGATTTTTGAAAGGTTGGTCCGGATCGGATTACTATATCATATAGCTGCCATACAAACGACCGATATGAAAACAAGTCTTTGTATGGGAACCTTTTTTGTTTTCCAAGCTGTTGCAACCGAATTCAACATTTATTCATTTGACATAGCCATACACGATTTGTGAAAGTTTGGTCCGAAACGGATCACTATTTCACATAGCTGCCATACAAACGACCGATATGAAAACCAGTCTTTGTACGGAAACCTTTTTTGTTTTCTAAGCTATTGCAACCGAATTCAACATTTATTCATTTAACATAGCCATACACGAGTTTTGAAAGGTTGGTCCGGATCGGATCACTATATCATATAGCTACCATGCAAACGACCGATATGAAAACAAGTCTTTGTATGGGAACCTTTTTTGTTTTCTAAGCTATTGCAACCGAATTCAACATTTATTCATCTGACATAGCCGTACACGATTTGTGAAAGTTTGGTCCAAAACGGATCACTAAATCATATAGCTGCCATACAAACGACCGATATGATAACAAGTCTTTGTATGGAAACGGTTTTTTGTTTTCCAAGCTGTTGCAACCGAATTCAACATTTATTCATTTGACATAGCCATACACGATTTTTGAAAGGTTGGTCCGAAACGGATCACAATTTCATATAGCTGCCATACAAACGACCGATATGAAAACCAGTCTTTGTACGGAAACCTTTTTTGTTTTCTAAGCTATTGCAACCGAATTCAACATTTATTCATTTAACATAGCCATACACGAGTTTTGAAAGGTTGGTCCGGATCGGACCACTATATCATATAGCTACCATGCAAACGACCGATATGAAAACAAGTCTTTGTATGGGAACCTTTTTTGTTTTCTAAGCTATTGCAACCGAATTCAACATTTATTCGTTTGACATAGCCGTACACGATTTGTAAAAGTTTGGTCCGAAACGCATCACTATATCATATAGCTGCCATTCAAACGACCGATATGAAAACCAGTCTTTGTACGGAAACCTTTTTTGGTTTTCCAAGCTGTTGCAACCGAATTCAACATTTAGTTATTTGGCATAGTCATACACGATTTTTGAAAGGTTGGTCCGGATCGGACCACTATATCATATAGCTGCCATACAAACGACCAATATGAAAACAAGTCTTTGTATGGGAACCTTTTTTGTTTTCTAAGCTATTGCAACCGAATTCAACATTTATTTATCTGACATAGCCGTACACGATTTGTGAAAGTTTGGTCCGGATCGGACCACTATATCATATAGCTGATATACAAACGACCGATATGAAAACAAGTCTTTTGTATGGGAACCTTTTATGTTTTCTAAGCTATTGCAACCGAATTCAACATTTATTTATTTGACATAGCCATACACGATTTGTGAAAGTTTGATCCGGATCGAATTACTATATCATATAGCTGCCATACAAACGACCGATATGATAACAAGTCTTTGTATGAAAACGGTTTTTTGTTTTCCAAGCTGTTGCAACCGAAGTCAACATTTATTCATTTGACATAGCCATACACGATTTTTGAAAGGTTGGTCCGGATCGGATTACTATATCATATAGCTGCCATACAAACGACCGATATGAAAACAAGTCTTTGTATGGAAACGGTTTTTTATTTTCCAAGCTGTTGCAACCGAATTCAACATTTATTCATTTGACATAGCCATACACGATTTGTGAAAGTTTGGTCCGAAACGGGTCACTATTTCATATAGCTGCCATACAAACGACCGATATGAAAACCAGTCTTTGTACGGAAACCTTCTTTGTTTTCTAAGCTATTGCAACCGAATTCAACATTTATTCATTTAACATAGCCATACACGAGTTTTGAAAGGTTGGTCCGGATCGGACCACTATATCATATAGCTACCATGCAAACGACCGATATGAAAACAAGTCTTTGTATGGGAACCTTTTTTGTTTTCTAAGCTATTGCAACCGAATTCAACATTTATTCGTTTGACATAGCCGTACACGATTTGTAAAAGTTTGGTCCGAAACGCATCACTATATCATATAGCTGCCATTCAAACGACCGATATGAAAACCAGTCTTTGTACGGAAACCTTTTTTTATTTTCCAAGCTGTTGCAACCGAATTCAACATTTATTCATTTGACATAGCCATACACGATTTGTGAAAGTTTGGTCCGAAACGGGTCACTATTTCATATAGCTGCCATACAAACGACCGATATGAAAACCAGTCTTTGTACGGAAACCTTCTTTGTTTTCTAAGCTATTGCAACCGAATTCAACATTTATTTAATTGACATAGCCGTACACGATTTGTGAAAGTTTGGTCCGAAACGGACCACTATATCATATAGCTGCCATACAAACGACCGATATGAAAACCAGTCCTTGTATGGAAACCTTTTTTGTTTTCTAAGCTATTGCAACCGAATTCAACAATTTTTTATTTGACATAGCCACACACGATTTTTTGAAAGGTTGGTCCGGATCGAACCACTATATCATATAGCTACCATACAAACGACCGATATGAAAACAAGTCTTTGTATGGGAACCTTTTTTGTTTTCTAAGGTATTGCAACCGAATTCAACATTTATTTATTTGGCATAGTCATACACGATATTTGGAAGGTTGGTCCGGATCGGACTACTTTATCATATAGCTACCATACAAACGACCGATATGAAAACAAGTCTTTGTATGGGAACCTTTTTTGTTTTCTAAGCTATTGCAACCGAATTTAACATTTATTCATTTGACATAGCCGTACACGATTTGTGAAAGTTTGGTCCGGATCGGACCACTATATCATATAGCTGATATACAAACGACCGATATGAAAACAAGTCTTTTGTATGGGAACCTTTTTTGTTTTCTAAGCTATTGCAACCGAATTCAACATTTATTTATTTGACATAGCCATACACGATTTGCGAAAGTTTGATGCGGATCGGATTACTAAATCATATAGCTGCCATACAAACGACCGATATGGTAACAAGTCTTTGTATGGAAACGGTTTTTTGTTTTCCAAGCTGTTGCAACCGAAGTCAACATTTATTCATTTGACATAGCCATACACGATTTTTGAAAGGTTGGTCCGGATCGGATTACTATATCATATAGCTGCCATACAAACGACCGATATAAAAACAAGTCTTTGTATGGGAACCTTTTTTGTTTTCTAAGCTATTGCAACCGAATTCAACATTTATTTATCTGACATAGCCGTACACGATTTGTGAAAGTTTGGTAAGGATCGGACCACTATATCATATAGCTGCCATACAAACGATCGATATGAAAACAAGTCTTTTGTATGGGAACCTTTTTTGTTTTCTAAGCTATTGCAACCGAATTCAACATTTATTTATTTGACTTAGCCATACACGATTTGTGAAAGTTTGATCCGGATCGGATTACTAAATCATATAGCTGCCATACAAACGACCGATATGGTAACAAGTCTTTGTAAGGAAACGGTTTTTTATTTTCCAAGCTGTTGCAACCGAATTCAACATTTATTCATTTGACATAGCCATACACGATTTGTGAAAGTTTGGTCCGAAACGGACCACTATATCATATAGCTGCCATACAAACGACCGATATGAAAACCAGTCTTTGTATGGAAACCTTTTTTGTTTTCTAAGCTATTGCAACCGAATTCAACAATTTTTTATTTGACAAAGCCACACACGATTTTTGAAAGGTTGGTCCGGATCGAACCACTATATCATATAGCTACCATACAAACGACCGGTATGAAAACAAGTCTTTGTATGGGAACCTTTTTTGTTTTCTAAGCTATTGCAACCGAATTCAACATTTATTTATTTGGCATAGTCATACACGATTTTTGGAAGGTTGGTCCGGATCGGACTACTTTATCATATAGATACCATACAAACGACCGATATGAAAACAAGTCTTTGTATGGGAACCTTTTTTGTTTTCTAAGCTATTGCAACCGAATTCAACATTTATTTATCTGACAAAGCCGTACACGATTTGTGAAAGTTTGGTCCGGATCGGACCACTATATCATATAGCTGCCATACAAACGACCGATATGAAAACAAGTCTTTTGTATGGGAACCTTTTTTGTTTTCTAAGCTATTGCAACCGAATTCAACATTTATTTATTTGACATAGCCATACACGATTTGTGAAAGTTTGGTCCGAAACGGACCACTATATTATATAGCTGCCATACAAACGACCGATATGATAACAAGTCTTTGTATGGAAACGGTTTTTTTCATTCAACACTTATTTATCTGACATAGCCGTACACGATTTGTGAAAGTTTGGTCCGGATCGGACCACTACATCATATAGCTGATATACAAACGACCGATATGACAACAAGTCTTTTGTATGGGGACCTTTTTTTGTTTTCTAAGCTATTGCAACCGAATTCAACATTTATTTATTTGACATAGCCATACACGATTTGTAAAAGTTTGATCCGGATCGGATTACTAAATCATATAGCTGCCATACAAACGACCGATATGGTAACAAGTCTTTGTATGGAAACGGTTTTTTATTTTCCAAGCTGTTGCAACCGAATTCAACATTTATTCATTTGACATAGCCGTACACGATTTGTGAAAGTTTGGTCCGAAACGGACCACTATATCATATAGCTGCCATACAAACGACCGATATGATAACAAGTCTTTGTATGAAAACGGTTTTTTGTTTTCCAAGGTGTTGCAACCGAAGTCAACATTTATTCATTTGACATAGCCATACACGATTTTTGAAAGGTTGGTCCGGATCGGATTACTATATCATATAGCTGCCATACAAACGACCGATATGAAAACAAGTCTTTGTATGGGAACCTTTTGTTTTCCAAGCTGTTGCAACCGAATTCAACATTTATTCATTTGACATAGCCATACACGATTTGTGAAAGTTTGGTCCGAAACGGATCACTATTTCACATAGCTGCCATACAAACGACCGATATGAAAACCAGTCTTTGTACGGAAACCTTTTTTTGTTTTCTAAGCTATTGCAACCGAATTCAACATTTATTCATTTATAAGAGCCATACACGAGTTTTGAAAGGTTGGTCCGGATCGGATCACTATATCATATAGCTACCATGCAAACGACCGATATGAAAACAAGTCTTTGTATGGGAACCTTTTTTGTTTTCTAAGCTATTGCAACCGAATTCAACATTTATTCATCTGACATAGCCGTACACGATTTGTGAAAGTTTGGTCCAAAACGGATCACTAAATCATATAGCTGCCATACAAACGACCGATATGATAACAAGTCTTTGTATGGAAACGGTTTTTTGTTTTCCAAGCTGTTGCAACCGATTTCAACATTTATTCATTTGACATAGCCATACACGATTTTTGAAAGGTTGGTCCGAAACGGATCACAATTTCATATAGCTGCCATACAAACGACCGATATGAAAACCAGTCTTTGTACGGAAACCTTTTTTGTTTTCTAAGCTATTGCAACCGAATTCAACATTTATTCATTTAACATAGCCATACACGAGTTTTGAAAGGTTGGTCCGGATCGGACCACTATATCATATAGCTACCATGCAAACGACCGATATGAAAACAAGTCTTTGTATGGGAACCTTTTTTGTTTTCTAAGCTATTGCAACCGAATTCAACATTTATTCGTTTGACATAGCCGTACACGATTTGTAAAAGTTTGGTCCGAAACGCATCACTATATCATATAGCTGCCATTCAAACGACCGATATGAAAACCAGTCTTTGTACGGAAACCTTTTTTGGTTTTCCAAGCTGTTGCAACCGAATTCAACATTTAGTTATTTGGCATAGTCATACACGATTTTTGAAAGGTTGGTCCGGATCGGACCACTATATCATATAGCTGCCATACAAACGACCAATATGAAAACAAGTCTTTGTATGGGAACCTTTTTTGTTTTCTAAGCTATTGCAACCGAATTCAACATTTATTTATCTGACATAGCCGTACACGATTTGTGAAAGTTTGGTCCGGATCGGACCACTATATCATATAGCTGATATACAAACGACCGATATGAAAACAAGTCTTTTGTATGGGAACCTTTTATGTTTTCTAAGCTATTGCAACCGAATTCAACATTTATTTATTTGACATAGCCATACACGATTTGTGAAAGTTTGATCCGGATCGGATTACTATATCATATAGCTGCCATACAAACGACCGATATGATAACAAGTCTTTGTATGAAAACGGTTTTTTGTTTTCCAAGCTGTTGCAACCGAAGTCAACATTTATTCATTTGACATAGCCATACACGATTTTTGAAAGGTTGGTCCGGATCGGATTACTATATCATATAGCTGCCATACAAACGACCGATATGAAAACAAGTCTTTGTATGGAAACGGTTTTTTATTTTCCAAGCTGTTGCAACCGAATTCAACATTTATTCATTTGACATAGCCATACACGATTTGTGAAAGTTTGGTCCGAAACGGGTCACTATTTCATATAGCTGCCATACAAACGACCGATATGAAAACCAGTCTTTGTACGGAAACCTTCTTTGTTTTCTAAGCTATTGCAACCGAATTCAACATTTATTCATTTAACATAGCCATACACGAGTTTTGAAAGGTTGGTCCGGATCGGACCACTATATCATATAGCTACCATGCAAACGACCGATATGAAAACAAGTCTTTGTATGGGAACCTTTTTTGTTTTCTAAGCTATTGCAACCGAATTCAACATTTATTCGTTTGACATAGCCGTACACGATTTGTAAAAGTTTGGTCCGAAACGCATCACTATATCATATAGCTGCCATTCAAACGACCGATATGAAAACCAGTCTTTGTACGGAAACCTTTTTTTATTTTCCAAGCTGTTGCAACCGAATTCAACATTTATTCATTTGACATAGCCATACACGATTTGTGAAAGTTTGGTCCGAAACGGGTCACTATTTCATATAGCTGCCATACAAACGACCGATATGAAAACCAGTCTTTGTACGGAAACCTTCTTTGTTTTCTAAGCTATTGCAACCGAATTCAACATTTATTTAATTGACATAGCCGTACACGATTTGTGAAAGTTTGGTCCGAAACGGACCACTATATCATATAGCTGCCATACAAACGACCGATATGAAAACCAGTCCTTGTATGGAAACCTTTTTTGTTTTCTAAGCTATTGCAACCGAATTCAACAATTTTTTATTTGACATAGCCACACACGATTTTTGAAAGGTTGGTCCGGATCGAACCACTATATCATATAGCTACCATACAAACGACCGATATGAAAACAAGTCTTTGTATGGGAACCTTTTTTGTTTTCTAAGGTATTGCAACCGAATTCAACATTTATTTATTTGGCATAGTCATACACGATATTTGGAAGGTTGGTCCGGATCGGACTACTTTATCATATAGCTACCATACAAACGACCGATATGAAAACAAGTCTTTGTATGGGAACCTTTTTTGTTTTCTAAGCTATTGCAACCGAATTTAACATTTATTCATTTGACATAGCCGTACACGATTTGTGAAAGTTTGGTCCGGATCGGACCACTATATCATATAGCTGATATACAAACGACCGATATGAAAACAAGTCTTTTGTATGGGAACCTTTTTTGTTTTCTAAGCTATTGCAACCGAATTCAACATTTATTTATTTGACATAGCCATACACGATTTGCGAAAGTTTGATCCGGATCGGATTACTAAATCATATAGCTGCCATACAAACGACCGATATGGTAACAAGTCTTTGTATGGAAACGGTTTTTTGTTTTCCAAGCTGTTGCAACCGAAGTCAACAATTATTCATTTGACATAGCCATACACGATTTTGAAAGGTTGGTCCGGATCGGATTACTATATCATATAGCTGCCATACAAACGACCGATATAAAAACAAGTCTTTGTATGGGAACCTTTTTTGTTTTCTAAGCTATTGCAACCGAATTCAACATTTATTTATCTGACATAGCCGTACACGATTTGTGAAAGTTTGGTAAGGATCGGACCACTATATCATATAGCTGCCATACAAACGATCGATATGAAAACAAGTCTTTTGTATGGGAACCTTTTTTGTTTTCTAAGCTATTGCAACCGAATTCAACATTTATTTATTTGACTTAGCCATACACGATTTGTGAAAGTTTGATCCGGATCGGATTACTAAATCATATAGCTGCCATACAAACGACCGATATGGTAACAAGTCTTTGTAAGGAAACGGTTTTTTATTTTCCAAGCTGTTGCAACCGAATTCAACATTTATTCATTTGACATAGCCATACACGATTTGTGAAAGTTTGGTCCGAAACGGACCACTATATCATATAGCTGCCATACAAACGACCGATATGAAAACCAGTCTTTGTATGGAAAACTTTTTTGTTTTCTAAGCTATTGCAACCGAATTCAACAATTTTTTATTTGACAAAGCCACACACGATTTTTGAAAGGTTGGTCCGGATCGAACCACTATATCATATAGCTACCATACAAACGACCGGTATGAAAACAAGTCTTTGTATGGGAACCTTTTTTGTTTTCTAAGCTATTGCAACCGAATTTAACATTTATTCATTTGACATAGCCGTACACGATTTGTGAAAGTTTGGTCCGGATCGGACCACTATATCATATAGCTGATATACAAACGACCGATATGAAAACAAGTCTTTTGTATGGGAACCTTTTTTGTTTTCTAAGCTATTGCAACCGAATTCAACATTTATTTATTTGACATAGCCATACACGATTTGCGAAAGTTTGATCCGGATCGGATTACTAAATCATATAGCTGCCATACAAACGACCGATATGCTAACAAGTCTTTGTATGGAAACGGTTTTTTGTTTTCCAAGCTGTTGCAACCGAAGTCAACATTTATTCATTTGACATAGCCATACACGATTTTTGAAAGGTTGGTCCGGATCGGATTACTATATCATATAGCTGCCATACAAACGACCGATATAAAAACAAGTCTTTGTATGGGAACCTTTTTTGTTTTCTAAGCTATTGCAACCGAATTCAACATTTATTTATTTGACATAGCCATACACGATTTTTGAAAGGTTGGTCCGAAACGGATCACAATTTCATATAGCTGCCATACAAACGACCGATATGAAAACCAGTCTTTGTACGGAAACCTTTTTTGTTTTCTAAGCTATTGCAACCGAATTCAACATTTATTCATTTAACATAGCCATACACGAGTTTTGAAAGGTTGGTCCGGATCGGACCACTATATCATATAGCTACCATGCAAACGACCGATATGAAAACAAGTCTTTGTATGGGAACCTTTTTTGTTTTCTAAGCTATTGCAACCGAATTCAACATTTATTCGTTTGACATAGCCGTACACGATTTGTAAAAGTTTGGTCCGAAACGCATCACTATATCATATAGCTGCCATTCAAACGACCGATATGAAAACCAGTCTTTGTACGGAAACCTTTTTTGGTTTTCCAAGCTGTTGCAACCGAATTCAACATTTAGTTATTTGGCATAGTCATACACGATTTTTGAAAGGTTGGTCCGAAACGGATCACAATTTCATATAGCTGCCATACAAACGACCGATATGAAAACCAGTCTTTGTACGGAAACCTTTTTTGTTTTCTAAGCTATTGCAACCGAATTCAACATTTATTCATTTAACATAGCCATACACGAGTTTTGAAAGGTTGGTCCGGATCGGACCACTATATCATATAGCTACCATGCAAACGACCGATATGAAAACAAGTCTTTGTATGGGAACCTTTTTTGTTTTCTAAGCTATTGCAACCGAATTCAACATTTATTCGTTTGACATAGCCGTACACGATTTGTAAAAGTTTGGTCCGAAACGCATCACTATATCATATAGCTGCCATTCAAACGACCGATATGAAAACCAGTCTTTGTACGGAAACCTTTTTTGGTTTTCCAAGCTGTTGCAACCGAATTCAACATTTAGTTATTTGGCATAGTCATACACGATTTTTGAAAGGTTGGTCCGGATCGGACCACTATATCATATAGCTGCCATACAAACGACCAATATGAAAACAAGTCTTTGTATGGGAACCTTTTTTGTTTTCTAAGCTATTGCAACCGAATTCAACATTTATTTATCTGACATAGCCGTACACGATTTGTGAAAGTTTGGTCCGGATCGGACCACTATATCATATAGCTGATATACAAACGACCGATATGAAAACAAGTCTTTTGTATGGGAACCTTTTATGTTTTCTAAGCTATTGCAACCGAATTCAACATTTATTTATTTGACATAGCCATACACGATTTGTGAAAGTTTGATCCGGATCGGATTACTATATCATATAGCTGCCATACAAACGACCGATATGATAACAAGTCTTTGTATGAAAACGGTTTTTTGTTTTCCAAGCTGTTGCAACCGAAGTCAACATTTATTCATTTGACATAGCCATACACGATTTTTGAAAGGTTGGTCCGGATCGGATTACTATATCATATAGCTGCCATACAAACGACCGATATGAAAACAAGTCTTTGTATGGAAACGGTTTTTTATTTTCCAAGCTGTTGCAACCGAATTCAACATTTATTCATTTGACATAGCCATACACGATTTGTGAAAGTTTGGTCCGAAACGGGTCACTATTTCATATAGCTGCCATACAAACGACCGATATGAAAACCAGTCTTTGTACGGAAACCTTCTTTGTTTTCTAAGCTATTGCAACCGAATTCAACATTTATTCATTTAACATAGCCATACACGAGTTTTGAAAGGTTGGTCCGGATCGGACCACTATATCATATAGCTACCATGCAAACGACCGATATGAAAACAAGTCTTTGTATGGGAACCTTTTTTGTTTTCTAAGCTATTGCAACCGAATTCAACATTTATTCGTTTGACATAGCCGTACACGATTTGTAAAAGTTTGGTCCGAAACGCATCACTATATCATATAGCTGCCATTCAAACGACCGATATGAAAACCAGTCTTTGTACGGAAACCTTTTTTATTTTCCAAGCTGTTGCAACCGAATTCAACATTTATTCATTTGACATAGCCATACACGATTTGTGAAAGTTTGGTCCGAAACGGGTCACTATTTCATATAGCTGCCATACAAACGACCGATATGAAAACCAGTCTTTGTACGGAAACCTTCTTTGTTTTCTAAGCTATTGCAACCGAATTCAACATTTATTTAATTGACATAGCCGTACACGATTTGTGAAAGTTTGGTCCGAAACGGACCACTATATCATATAGCTGCCATACAAACGACCGATATGAAAACCAGTCCTTGTATGGAAACCTTTTTTGTTTTCTAAGCTATTGCAACCGAATTCAACAATTTTTTATTTGACATAGCCACACACGATTTTTGAAAGGTTGGTCCGGATCGAACCACTATATCATATAGCTACCATACAAACGACCGATATGAAAACAAGTCTTTGTATGGGAACCTTTTTTGTTTTCTAAGGTATTGCAACCGAATTCAACATTTATTTATTTGGCATAGTCATACACGATATTTGGAAGGTTGGTCCGGATCGGACTACTTTATCATATAGCTACCATACAAACGACCGATATGAAAACAAGTCTTTGTATGGGAACCTTTTTTGTTTTCTAAGCTATTGCAACCGAATTTAACATTTATTCATTTGACATAGCCGTACACGATTTGTGAAAGTTTGGTCCGGATCGGACCACTATATCATATAGCTGATATACAAACGACCGATATGAAAACAAGTCTTTTGTATGGGAACCTTTTTTGTTTTCTAAGCTATTGCAACCGAATTCAACATTTATTTATTTGACATAGCCATACACGATTTGCGAAAGTTTGATCCGGATCGGATTACTAAATCATATAGCTGCCATACAAACGACCGATATGGTAACAAGTCTTTGTATGGAAACGGTTTTTTGTTTTCCAAGCTGTTGCAACCGAAGTCAACAATTATTCATTTGACATAGCCATACACGATTTTTGAAAGGTTGGTCCGGATCGGATTACTATATCATATAGCTGCCATACAAACGACCGATATAAAAACAAGTCTTTGTATGGGAACCTTTTTGTTTTCTAAGCTATTGCAACCGAATTCAACATTTATTTATCTGACATAGCCGTACACGATTTGTGAAAGTTTGGTAAGGATCGGACCACTATATCATATAGCTGCCATACAAACGATCGATATGAAAACAAGTCTTTTGTATGGGAACCTTTTTTGTTTTCTAAGCTATTGCAACCGAATTCAACATTTATTTATTTGACTTAGCCATACACGATTTGTGAAAGTTTGATCCGGATCGGATTACTAAATCATATAGCTGCCATACAAACGACCGATATGGTAACAAGTCTTTGTAAGGAAACGGTTTTTTATTTTCCAAGCTGTTGCAACCGAATTCAACATTTATTCATTTGACATAGCCATACACGATTTGTGAAAGTTTGGTCCGAAACGGACCACTATATCATATAGCTGCCATACAAACGACCGATATGAAAACCAGTCTTTGTATGGAAACCTTTTTTGTTTTCTAAGCTATTGCAACCGAATTCAACAATTTTTTATTTGACAAAGCCACACACGATTTTTGAAAGGTTGGTCCGGATCGAACCACTATATCATATAGCTACCATACAAACGACCGGTATGAAAACAAGTCTTTGTATGGGAACCTTTTTGTTTTCTAAGCTATTGCAACCGAATTTAACATTTATTCATTTGACATAGCCGTACACGATTTGTGAAAGTTTGGTCCGGATCGGACCACTATATCATATAGCTGATATACAAACGACCGATATGAAAACAAGTCTTTTGTATGGGAACCTTTTTTGTTTTCTAAGCTATTGCAACCGAATTCAACATTTATTTATTTGACATAGCCATACACGATTTGCGAAAGTTTGATCCGGATCGGATTACTAAATCATATAGCTGCCATACAAACGACCGATATGCTAACAAGTCTTTGTATGGAAACGGTTTTTTGTTTTCCAAGCTGTTGCAACCGAAGTCAACATTTATTCATTTGACATAGCCATACACGATTTTTGAAAGGTTGGTCCGGATCGGATTACTATATCATATAGCTGCCATACAAACGACCGATATAAAAACAAGTCTTTGTATGGGAACCTTTTTTGTTTTCTAAGCTATTGCAACCGAATTCAACATTTATTTATCTGACATAGCCGTACACGATTTGTGAAAGTTTGGTAAGGATCGGACCACTATATCATATAGCTGCCATACAAACGATCGATATGAAAACAAGTCTTTTGTATGGGAACCTTTTTTGTTTTCTAAGCTATTGCAACCGAATTCAACATTTATTTATTTGACTTAGCCATACACGATTTGTGAAAGTTTGATCCGGATCGGATTACTAAATCATATAGCTGCCATACAAACGACCGATATGGTAACAAGTCTTTGTAAGGAAACGGTTTTTTATTTTCCAAGCTGTTGCAACCGAATTCAACATTTATTCATTTGACATAGCCATACACGATTTGTGAAAGTTTGGTCCGAAACGGACCACTATATCATATAGCTGCCATACAAACGACCGATATGAAAACCAGTCTTTGTATGGAAACCTTTTTTGTTTTCTAAGCTATTGCAACCGAATTCAACAATTTTTTATTTGACAAAGCCACACACGATTTTTGAAAGGTTGGTCCGGATCGAACCACTATATCATATAGCTACCATACAAACGACCGGTATGAAAACAAGTCTTTGTATGGGAACCTTTTTTGTTTTCTAAGCTATTGCAACCGAATTCAACATTTATTTATTTGGCATAGTCATACACGATTTTTGGAAGGTTGGTCCGGATCGGACTACTTAATCATATAGATACCATACAAACGACCGATATGAAAACAAGTCTTTGTATGGGAACCTTTTTTGTTTTCTAAGCTATTGCAACCGAATTCAACATTTATTTATCTGACATAGCCGTACACGATTTGTGAAAGTTTGGTCCGGATCGGACCACTATATCATATAGCTGCCATACAAACGACCGATATGAAAACAAGTCTTTTGTATGGGAACCTTTTTTGTTTTCTAAGCTATTGCAACCGAATTCAACATTTATTTATTTGACATAGCCATACACGATTTGTGAAAGTTTGATCCGGATCGAATTACTAAATCATATAGCTGCCATACAAACGACCGATATGGTAACAAGTCTTTGTATGGAAACGGTTTTTTATTTTCCAAGCTGTTGCAACCGAATTCAACATTTATTCATTTGACATAGCCATACACGATTTGTGAAAGTTTGGTCCGAAACGGACCACTATATTATATAGCTGCCATACAAACGACCGATATGATAACAAGTCTTTGTATGGAAACGGTTTTTTGTTTTCCAAGCTGTTGCAACCGAAGTCAACATTTATTCATTTGACATAGCCGTACACGATTTGTGAAAGTTTGATCCGGATCGGACCACTATATCATATAGCTGCCATACAAACGACCGATATGAAAACATGTCTTTGTATGGGAACCTTTTTTGTTTTCCAAGCTACTGCAACCGAATTCAACATTTATTTATCTGACATAGCCGTACACGATTTGTGAAAGTTTGGTCCGGATCGGACCACTATATCATATAGCTGCCATACAAACGACCGATATGATAACAAGTCTTTTGTATGGGAACCTTTTTTCTTTTCTAAGCTATTGCAACCGAATTCAACATTTATTTATTTGACATAGCCATACACGATTTGTGAAAGTTAATTTCGAAACGGATCACTATATCATATAGCTGTCATACAAACGACCGATATGATACCCAGTCTTTGTATGGAAACCTTTTTTGTTTTCTAAGCTGTTGCAACCGAATTCAACATTTATTCATTTGGAATAGTCATACACGATTTGTGAAAGTTTGGTCCGGATCGGACTACTTTATCATATAGCTGATATACAAACGACCGATATGAAAACAAGTCTTTTGTATGGGAACCTTTTTTGTTTTCTGAGCTATTGCAACTGAATTCAACATTTATTCATTTGACATAGCCATACATGATTTGTAAAAGTTTGGTTTGGATCGGATCACTATATCATATAGCTGCCATACAAACGACCGATATGAAAACAAATCTTTGTATGGAAACCTTTTTTTTTTTCCAAGCTATATCAACCTAATTCAATATTAATATATTCGACATAGCCATACACGATTTGTGAAAGGTTGGTCCGGATCGGACCACTATATCATATAGCTAATATACAAACGACCGATATGAAAACAAGTCTTTTGTATGGGAACCTTTTTTGTTTTCTAAGCTATTGCAACCGAATTCAACATTTATTTATTTGACATAGCCATAACCGATTTGTGAAAGTTTGGTCCGAAACGGACCACTATATCATATAGCTGCCATACAAACGACCGATATGGAAACCAGTCTTTGTATGAAAACTTTTTTGTTTTCCAAGCTATTGCCACCGAATTTTACATTTACTCATTTGACATAGCCATACACGATTTGTGATAGTTTGGTCCGGATCGGATTACTTCATCATATAGCTGCCATACAAACAACCGATATGAAAACCAGTCTTTGTATGGAAACCTTTTTTGTTTTCTAAGCTATTGCAACCGAATTTATTTATTTGTTTATTTAAATTTATTTATTTTATTTATTTATTTGACATAGCCGTACACAATTTGTAAAAGTTTGGTCCCAAACGGATCACTAAATCATATAGCTGCCATACAAACGACCGATATGAAAACAAGTCTTTGTATGGGAACCTTTTTTGTTTTCTAAGCTATTGCAACCGAATTCAATTTTTATTCATTTGACAAAGCCATACACGATTTGTGAAAGTTTAATCCGGATCGGATTACTATATCTTATAGCTGCCATACAAACGACCGATATGAAAACAAGTCTTTGTATGGAAACCTTTTTGTTTTCTAAGCTATTGCAACCGAATTCAAAATTTATTTATTTGACATAGCCATACATGATTTGTGAAAGTTTCATCCGGATCGGATTACTATATCTTATAGCTGCCATACAAACGACCGATATGAAAACAAGTCTTTGTATGAAAACCTTTTTTGTTTTCTAAGCTATTGCAACCGAATTAATTATTTATTTTGCTGACATAGCCATACACGATTTGTGAAAGTTTGGTCCGAAACGGACAACTATATCATATAGCTACCATACAAACGACCGATATGAAAACAAGTCTTTTGTATGGGAACCTTTTTTGTTTTCTAAGCTATTGCAACCGATTTCAACATTTATTCATTTGACATTGCCATACACGATTTGTGAAAGTTTAATCCGGATCGGATTACTATATCATATAGCTGCCATACAAACGACCAATATGAAAACAAGTCTTTGTATGGAAACTTTTTTTGTTTTCTAAGCTATTGCAACCGAATTCAAAATTTATTCATTTAACATAGCCGTTCATGATTTGTAAAAGTTTGGTTTGGATCGGATCACTATATCATATAGCTGCCATACAAACGACCGATATGAAAACAAATCTTTGTATGGAAACCTTTTTTGTTTTCCAAGCTATATCAACCGAATTCAATATTAATATATTCGACATAGCCATACACGATTTGTGAAAGTTTGATCCGGATCGGATTACTATATGATATAGCTGCCAAACAAACGACCAATGCGAAAACAAGTCTTTGTATTGAAACCTTTTTTGTTTTTTAAGCTATTGCAACCGAATTCAACATTTATTCATTTGACATAGCCATACACGATTTGTGAAAGTTTGGTCCGAAACGCATCACTACATCATATAGCTGCCATACAAACGACCGATATGACAACAAGTCTTTGTATGGAAACGTTTTTTGTTTTCCAAGCTGTTGCAACCGACTTCAACATTTATGCATTTGGCATAGTCATACACGATTTGTGAAAGTTTGGTCCGGATCGGACCACTATATCATATAGCTGCCATACAAACGACCGATATGATAACAAGTCTTTTGTATGGGAACCTTTTTTGTTTTCTAAGCTATTGCAACCGAAATCAACATTTATTTATTTGACATAGCCATACACGATTTGTGAAAGTTTGATCCGGATCGAATTACTAAATCATATAGCTGCCATACAAACGAACGATATGATAACAAGTCTTTGTATGGAAACGGTTTTTTATTTTCCAAGCTGTTGCAACCGAATTCAACATTTATTTATTTGACATAGCCATACACGATTTGTGAAAGTTTGGTCCGGATCGGACCACTATATCATATAGCTGCCATACAAACGACCGATATGATAACAAGTCTTTTGTATGGGAACCTTTTTTCTTTTCTAAGCTATTGCAACCGAATTCAACATTTATTTATTTGACATAGCCATACACGATTTGTGCAAGTTTGGTCCGAAACGCATCTTTAAATCATATAGCTGCCATACAAACGACCGATATGAAAACAAGTCTTTGTATGGGAACCTTTTTTTTTTCTAAGCTATTGCAACCGAATTCAACATTTATTTATTTGACATAGTTATACATGATTTGTGAAAGTTTGGTCCGAAACGGATCACTATATCATATAGCTGCCATACAAACGACCGATATGATAACAAGTTTTTGTATGGAAACGTTTTTTGTTTTCCAAACTGCTGCAACCGAATTCAACATTTATTTATTTAACATAGCCATACACGGTTTGTGAAAGTTTGATCCGGATCGGATTACTAAATCATATAGCTGCCATACAAACGACCGATATGAAAACAAGTCTTTGTATGGGAACCTTTTTTGTTTTCTAAGCTATTGCAACCGAATTCAACATTTATTTATTTGACATAGCCGTACACGACTTGTGAAAGTTTGGTCCGGATCGGACCACTATATCATATAGCTACCATACAAACGACCCATATGAAAACAAGTCTTTTGTATGGGAACCTTTTTTGTTTTCTAAGCTATTGCAACCGATTTCAACATTTATTCATTTGACTTAGCCATACACGATTTGTGAAAGCTTAATCCGGATCGGATTACTATATCATATAGCTGCCATACAAACGACCAACATGAAAACAAGTCTTTGTATGGAAACTTTTTTTGTTTTCTAAGCTATTGCAACCGAATTCAAAATTTATTCATTTGACATAGCCATACATGATTTGTAAAAGTTTGGTTTGGATCGGATCACTATATCATATAGCTGCCATACAAACGACCGATATGAAAACAAATCTTTGTATGGAAACCTTTTTTGTTTTCCAAGCTATATCAACCGAATTCAATATTAATATATTCGACATAGCCATACACGATTTGTGAAAGGTTGGTCCGGATCGGACCACTATATCATATAGCTAATATACAAACGACCGATATGAAAACAAGTCTTTTGTATGGGAACCTTTTTTGTTTTCTAAGCTATTGCAACCGAATTCAACATTTATTTATTTGACATAGCCATAACCGATTTGTGAAAGTTTGGTCCGAAACGGACCACTATATCATATAGCTGCCATACAAACGACCGATATGGAAACCAGTCTTTGTATGAAAACTTTTTTTGTTTTCCAAGCTATTGCCACCGAATTCTACATTTACTCATTTGACATAGCCATACACGATTTGTGATAGTTTGGTCCGGATCGGATCACTTCATCATATAGCTGCCATACAAACAACCGATATGAAAACCAGTCTTTGTATGGAAACCTTTTTTGTTTTCTAAGCTATTGCAACCGAATTTATTTATTTGTTTATTTAAATTTATTTATTTTATTTATTTATTTGACATAGCCGTACACAATTTGTAAAAGTTTGGTCCCAAACGGATCACTAAATCATATAGCTGCCATACAAACGACCGATATGAAAACAAGTCTTTGTATGGGAACCTTTTTTGTTTTCTAAGCTATTGCAACCGAATTCAATTTTTATTCATTTGACAAAGCCATACACGATTTGTAAAAGTTTAATCCGGATCGGATTACTATATCTTATAGCTGCCATACAAACGACCGATATGAAAACAAGTCTTTGTATGGAAACCTTTTTTGTTTTCTAAGCTATTGCAACCGAATTCAAAATTTATTTATTTGACATAGCCATACATGATTTGTGAAAGTTTTATCCGGATCGGATTACTATATCTTATAGCTGCCATACAAACGACCGATATGAAAACAAGTCTTTGTATGAAAACCTTTTTTGTTTTCTAAGCTATTGCAACCGAATTAATTATTTATTTTGCTGACATAGCCATACACGATTTGTGAAAGTTTGGTCCGAAACGGACAACTATATCATATAGCTACCATACAAACGACCGATATGAAAACAAGTCTTTTGTATGGGAACCTTTTTTGTTTTCTAAGCTATTGCAACCGATTTCAACATTTATTCATTTGACATTGCCATACACGATTTGTGAAAGTTTAATCCGGATCGGATTACTATATCATATAGCTGCCATACAAACGACCAATATGAAAACAAGTCTTTGTATGGAAACTTTTTTTGTTTTCTAAGCTATTGCAACCGAATTCAAAATTTATTCATTTAACATTGCCGTTCATGATTTGTAAAAGTTTGGTTTGGATCGGATCACTATATCATATAGCTGCCATACAAACGACCGATATGAAAACAAATCTTTGTATGGAAACCTTTTTTGTTTTCCAAGCTATATCAACCGAATTCAATATTAATATATTCGACATAGCCATACACGATTTGTGAAAGGTTGGTCCGGATCGGACCACTATATCATATAGCTGATATACAAACGACCGATATGAAAACAAGTCTTTTGTATGGGAACCTTTTTTGTTTTCTAAGCTATTGCAACCGATTTCAACATTTATTTATTTGACATAGCAATACACGATTTGTGAAAGTTTGATCCGGATCGGATTACTAAATCATATAGCTGATATAGAAGCGACCGATATGAAAAAAAGTCTTTTGTAGGGGAACCTTTTTTGTTTTCCAAGCTATTGCAACCGAATTCAACATTTATTTTTTTGACATAGCCATAACCGATTTGTGAAAGTTTGGTCCGAAACGGACCACTATATCATATAGCTGCCATACAAACGACCGATATGAAAACCAGTCTTTGTATGAAAACGTTTTTTGTTTTCCAAGCTATTGCCACCGAATTCTACATTTATTCATTTGACATAGCCATACACGATTTGTGAAAGTTTGGCCCGAAACTGACTACTATATCATATAGCTGCCATACAAACGACCGATATGAAAACCAGTCTTTGTATGGAAACGTTTTTTGTTTTCCAAGCTATTGCAATTAAATTCAACATTTATTCATTTGGCATAGCCATAGACGATTTTTGAAAGGGTGGTCCGGATCGGACCACTATATCATATAGCTACCATACAAATGAGCGATATGAAAACAAGTCTTTGTATGGGAACCTTTTTTGTTTTCCAAGCTATTGCAATCGAATTCAACATTTATTCATGTTACATAGCCATACACGATTTGTGAAAGTTTGGTCGAAACGCATCACTAAATCATATAGCTGCCATATAAACGACCGATATGAAAACAAGTCTTTGTATGGGAACCTTTTTGTTTTCTAAGCTATTGCAACCGAATTCAACATTTATTTATTTGACATAGCCGTACACGACTTGTGAAAGTTTGGTCCGGATCGGACCACTATATCATATAGCTACCATACAAACGACCGATATGAAAACAAGTCTTTTGTATGGGAACCTTTTTTGTTTTCTAAGCTATTGCAACCGATTTCAACATTTATTCATTTGACATAGCCATACACGATTTGTGAAAGCTTAATCCGGATCGGATTACTATATCATATAGCTGCCATACAAACGACCAACATGAAAACAAGTCTTTGTATGGAAACTTTTTTTGTTTTCTAAGCTATTGCAACCGAATTCAAAATTTATTCATTTGACATAGCCGTTCATGATTTGTAAAAGTTTGGTTTGGATCGGATCACTATATCATATAGCTGCCATACAAACGACCGATATGAAAACAAATCTTTGTATGGAAACCTTTTTTGTTTTCCAAGCTATATCAACCGAATTCAATATTAATATATTCGACATAGCCATACACGATTTGTGAAAGGTTGGTCCGGATCGGACCACTATATCATATAGCTGATATACAAACGACCGATATGAAAACAAGTCTTTTGTATGGAAACCTTTTTTGTTTTCTAAGCTATTGCAACCGATTTCAACATTTATTTATTTGACATAGCCATACACGATTTGTGAAAGTTTGATCCGGATCGGATTACTAAATCATAAAGCTGATATAGAAGCGACCGATATGAAAAAAAGTCTTTTGTAGGGGAACCTTTTTTGTTTTCCAAGCTATTGCAACCGAATTCAACATTTATTTTTTTGACATAGCCATAACCGATTTGTGAAAGTTTGGTCCGAAACGGACCACTATATCATATAGCTGCCATACAAACGACCGATATGATAACCAGTCTTTGTATGAAAACGTTTTTTGTTTTCCAAGCTATTGCCACCGAATTCTACATTTATTCATTTGACATAGCCATACACGACTTGTGAAAGTTTGGTCCGGATCGGACCACTATATCATATAGCTACCATACAAACGACCGATATGAAAACAAGTCTTTTGTATGGGAACCTTTTTTGTTTTCTAAGCTATTGCAACCGATTTCAACATTTATTCATTTGACATAGCCATACACGATTTGTGAAAGCTTTATCCGGATCGGATTACTATATCATATAGCTGCCATACAAACGACCAACATGAAAACAAGTCTTTGTATGGAAACTTTTTTTGTTTTCTAAGCTATTGCAACCGAATTCAAAATTTATTCATTTGACATAGCCATACATGATTTGTAAAAGTTTGGTTTGGATCGGATCACTATATCATATAGTTGCCATACAAACGACCGATATGAAAACAAATCTTTGTATGGAAACCTTTTTTGTTTTCCAAGCTATATCAACCGAATTCAATATTAATATATTCGACATAGCCATACACGATTTGTGAAAGGTTGGTCCGGATCGGACCACTATATCATATAGCTGATATACAAACGACCGATATGAAAACAAGTCTTTTGTATGGGAACCTTTTTTGTTTTCTAAGCTATTGCAACCGAATTCAACATTTATTTATTTGACATAGCCATAACCGATTTGTGAAAGTTTGGTCCGAAACGGACCACTATATCATATAGCTGCCATACAAACGACCGATATGAAAACCAGTCTTTGTATGAAAACGTTTTTTGTTTTCCAAGCTATTGCCACCGAATTCTACATTTATTTATTTGACATAGCCATACACGATTTGTGAAAGTTTGGTCCGAAACTGACCACTATATCATATAGCTGCCATACAAACGACCGATATGAAAACCAGTCTTTGTATGGAAACGTTTTTTGTTTTCCAAGCTATTGCAATTAAATTCAACATTTATTCATTTGGCATAGCCATAGACGATTTTTGAAAGGGTGGTCCGGATCGGACCACTATATCATATAGCTACCATACAAACGAGCGATATGAAAACAAGTCTTTGTACGGAAACCTTTTTTGTTTTCCAAACTATTGCAACCGAATTCAACATTTATTCATGCTACATAGCCATACACGATTTGTGAAAGTTTGGTCCGAAACGCATCACTAAATCATATAGCTGCCATACAAACGACGGATATGAAAAAAAGTCTTTGTATGGGAACCTTTTTTGTTTTCCAAACTAATGCAACCGAATTCAACATTTATTTATTTGACATAGCCGTACACGATTTGTGAAAGTTTGGTCCGAAACGGATCACTATATCATATAGCTGCCATACAAACGACCGATATGATAACAGTCTTTTGTATGGAAACGTTTTTTGTTTTCCAAACTGTTGCAACCGAATTCAACATTTATTTATTTGACATAGCCATACACGATTTTTGAAAGTTTGATCTGGATCGGACTACTAAATCATATAGCTGCCATACAAACGACCGATATGAAAACAAGTCTTTGTATGGGAACCTTTTTTGTTTTCTAAGCTATTGCAACCGATTTCAATATTTATTCATTTGACATAGCCATACACGATTTGTGAAAGTTTAATCCGGATCGGATTACTATATCATATAGCTGCCATACAAACGACCAATATGAAAACAAATCTTTGTATGGAAACCTTTTTTGTTTTCCAAGCTATATCAACCGAATTCAATATTAATATATTCGACATAGCCATACACGATTTGTGAAAGGTTGGTCCGGATCGGACCACTATATCATATAGCTGATATACAAACGACCGATATGAAAACAAGTCTTTTGTATGGGAACCTTTTTTGTTTTCTAAGCTATTGCAACCGAATTCAACATTTATTTATTTGACATAGCCATAACCGATTTGTGAAAGTTTGGTCCGAAACGGACCACTATATCATATAGCTGCCATACAAACGACCGATATGAAAACCAGTCTTTGTATGAAAACGTTTTTTGTTTTCCAAGCTATTGCCACCGAATTCTACATTTATTCATTTGACATAGCCATACACGATTTGTGAAAGTTTGGTCCGAAACTGACCACTATATCATATAGCTGCCATACAAACGACCGATATGAAAACCAGTCTTTGTATGGAAACGTTTTTTGTTTTCCAAGCTATTGCAATTAAATTCAACATTTATTCATTTGGCATAGCCATAGACGATTTTTGAAAGGGTGGTCCGGATCGGACCACTATATCATATAGCTACCATACAAACGAGCGATATGAAAACAAGTCTTTGTACGGAAACCTTTTTTGTTTTCCAAACTATTGCAACCGAATTCAACATTTATTCATGCTACATAGCAATACACGATTTGTGAAAGTTTGGTCCGAAACGCATCACTAAATCATATAGCTGCCATACAAACGACGGATATGAAAAAAAGTCTTTGTATGGGAACCTTTTTTGTTTTCCAAACTAATGCAACCGAATTCAACATTTATTTATTTGACATAGCCGTACACGATTTGTGAAAGTTTGGTCCGAAACGGATCACTATATCATATAGCTGCCATACAAACGACCGATATGATAACAAGTTTTTGTATGGAAACGTTTTTTGTTTTCCAAACTGTTGCAACCGAATTCAACATTTATTTATTTGACATAGCCATACACGATTTGTGAAAGTTTGATCTGGATCGGACTACTAAATCATATAGCTGCCATACAAACGACCGATATGAAAACAAGTCTTTGTATGGGAACCTTTTTTGTTTTCTAAGCTATTGCAACCGATTTCAATATTTATTCATTTGACATAGCCATACACGATTTGTGAAAGTTTAATCCGGATCGGATTACTATATCATATAGCTGCCATACAAACGACCAATATGAAAACAAATCTTTGTATGGAAACCTTTTTTGTTTTCCAAGCTATATCAACCGAATTCAATATTAATATATTCGACATAGCCATACACGATTTGTGAAAGGTTGGTCCGGATCGGACCACTATATCATATAGCTGATATACAAACGACCGATATGAAAACAAGTCTTTTGTATGGGAACCTTTTTTGTTTTCTAAGCTATTGCAACCGATTTCAACATTTATTTATTTGACATAGCCATACACAATTTGTGAAAGTTTGATCCGGATCGGATTACTAAATCATGTAGCTGATATAGAAGCGACCGATATGAAAAAAAGTCTTTTGTATGGGAACCTTTTTTGTTTTCTAAGCTATTGCAACCGAATTCAATTTTTATTCATTTGACAAAGCCATACACGATTTGTGAAAGTTTGGTCCGAAACGGATAACTATATCATATAGCTACCATACAAACGACCGATATGAAAAACAGTCTTTTGTATGGGAACCTTTTTTGTTTTCTAAGCTATTGCAACCGATTTCAACATTTATTCATTTGACTTAGCCATACACGATTTGTGAAAGTTTAATCCGGATCGGATTACTATATCATATAGCTGCCATACAAACGACCAATATGAAAACAAGTCTTTGTATGGAAACTTTTTTTGTTTTCTAAATTACTGCAACTGAATTCAAAATTTATTCATTTGACATAGCCATAGACGATTTTTGAAAGGGTGGTCCGGATCGGACCACTATATCATATAGCTACCATACAAACGAGCGATATGAAAACAAGTCTTTGTACGGAAACCTTTTTTGTTTTCCAAACTATTGCAACCGAATTCAACATTTATTCATGCTACATAGCCATACACGATTTGTGAAAGTTTGGTCCGAAACGCATCACTAAATCATATAGCTGCCATACAAACGACGGATATGAAAAAAAGTCTTTGTATGGGAACCTTTTTGTTTTCCAAACTAATGCAACCGAATTCAACATTTATTTATTTGACATAGCCGTACACGATTTGTGAAAGTTTGGTCCGAAACGGATCACTATATCATATAGCTGCCATACAAACGACCGATATGATAACAGTCTTTTGTATGGAAACGTTTTTTGTTTTCCAAACTGTTGCAACCGAATTCAACATTTATTTATTTGACATAGCCATACACGATTTTTGAAAGTTTGATCTGGATCGGACTACTAAATCATATAGCTGCCATACAAACGACCGATATGAAAACAAGTCTTTGTATGGGAACCTTTTTTGTTTTCTAAGCTATTGCAACCGATTTCAATATTTATTCATTTGACATAGCCATACACGATTTGTGAAAGTTTAATCCGGATCGGATTACTATATCATATAGCTGCCATACAAACGACCAATATGAAAACAAATCTTTGTATGGAAACCTTTTTTGTTTTCCAAGCTATATCAACCGAATTCAATATTAATATATTCGACATAGCCATACACGATTTGTGAAAGGTTGGTCCGGATCGGACCACTATATCATATAGCTGATATACAAACGACCGATATGAAAACAAGTCTTTTGTATGGGAACCTTTTTTGTTTTCTAAGCTATTGCAACCGAATTCAACATTTATTTATTTGACATAGCCATAACCGATTTGTGAAAGTTTGGTCCGAAACGGACCACTATATCATATAGCTGCCATACAAACGACCGATATGAAAACCAGTCTTTGTATGAAAACGTTTTTTGTTTTCCAAGCTATTGCCACCGAATTCTACATTTATTCATTTGACATAGCCATACACGATTTGTGAAAGTTTGGTCCGAAACTGACCACTATATCATATAGCTGCCATACAAACGACCGATATGAAAACCAGTCTTTGTATGGAAACGTTTTTTGTTTTCCAAGCTATTGCAATTAAATTCAACATTTATTCATTTGGCATAGCCATAGACGATTTTTGAAAGGGTGGTCCGGATCGGACCACTATATCATATAGCTACCATACAAACGAGCGATATGAAAACAAGTCTTTGTACGGAAACCTTTTTTGTTTTCCAAACTATTGCAACCGAATTCAACATTTATTCATGCTACATAGCAATACACGATTTGTGAAAGTTTGGTCCGAAACGCATCACTAAATCATATAGCTGCCATACAAACGACGGATATGAAAAAAAGTCTTTGTATGGGAACCTTTTTTGTTTTCCAAACTAATGCAACCGAATTCAACATTTATTTATTTGACATAGCCGTACACGATTTGTGAAAGTTTGGTCCGAAACGGATCACTATATCATATAGCTGCCATACAAACGACCGATATGATAACAAGTTTTTGTATGGAAACGTTTTTTGTTTTCCAAACTGTTGCAACCGAATTCAACATTTATTTATTTGACATAGCCATACACGATTTGTGAAAGTTTGATCTGGATCGGACTACTAAATCATATAGCTGCCATACAAACGACCGATATGAAAACAAGTCTTTGTATGGGAACCTTTTTTGTTTTCTAAGCTATTGCAACCGATTTCAATATTTATTCATTTGACATAGCCATACACGATTTGTGAAAGTTTAATCCGGATCGGATTACTATATCATATAGCTGCCATACAAACGACCAATATGAAAACAAATCTTTGTATGGAAACCTTTTTTGTTTTCCAAGCTATATCAACCGAATTCAATATTAATATATTCGACATAGCCATACACGATTTGTGAAAGGTTGGTCCGGATCGGACCACTATATCATATAGCTGATATACAAACGACCGATATGAAAACAAGTCTTTTGTATGGGAACCTTTTTTGTTTTCTAAGCTATTGCAACCGATTTCAACATTTATTTATTTGACATAGCCATACACAATTTGTGAAAGTTTGATCCGGATCGGATTACTAAATCATGTAGCTGATATAGAAGCGACCGATATGAAAAAAAGTCTTTTGTATGGGAACCTTTTTTGTTTTCTAAGCTATTGCAACCGAATTCAATTTTTATTCATTTGACAAAGCCATACACGATTTGTGAAAGTTTGGTCCGAAACGGATAACTATATCAT
The DNA here is from genome assembly GCA_035047645.1 of Drosophila merina. Taxonomy (NCBI): domain Eukaryota; kingdom Metazoa; phylum Arthropoda; class Insecta; order Diptera; family Drosophilidae; genus Drosophila; species Drosophila merina. The sequence goes on along the minus strand of JAWNPH010000062.1, from coordinate 561,601 downwards.
ATAGCTACCATACAAACGACCGATATGAAAAACAGTCTTTTGTATGGGAACCTTTTTTGTTTTCTAAGCTATTGCAACCGATTTCAACATTTATTCATTTGACTTAGCCATACACGATTTGTGAAAGTTTAATCCGGATCGGATTACTATATCATATAGCTGCCATACAAACGACCAATATGAAAACAAGTCTTTGTATGGAAACTTTTTTTGTTTTCTAAATTACTGCAACTGAATTCAAAATTTATTCATTTGACATAGCCATACATGATTTGTAAAAGTTTGGTTTGGATCGCTATATCATATAGCTTCCATACAAACGACCGATATGAAAACAAGTCTTTGTATGGAAACCTTTTTTGTTTTCCAAGCTATATCAACCGAATTCAATATTAATATATTCGACATAGCCATACACGATTTGTGAAAGGTTGGTCCGGATCGGACCACTATATCATATAGCTGATATACAAACGACCGATATGAAAACAAGTCTTTTGTATGGGAACCTTTTTTGTTTTCTAAGCTATTGCAACCGATTTCAACATTTATTTATTTGACATAGCCATACACGATTTGTGAAAGTTTGATCCGGATCGGATTACTAAATCATATAGCTGATATAGAAGCGACCGATATGAAAAAAAGTCTTTTGTATGGGAACCTTTTTTGTTTTCTAAGCTATTGCAACCGAATTCAACATTTATTTATTTGACATAGCCATAACCGATTTGTGAAAGTTTGGTCCGAAACGGACCACTATATCATATAGCTGCCATACAAACGACTGATATGAAAACCAGTCTTTGTATGAAAACGTTTTTTGTTTTCCAAGCTATGGCCACCGAATTCAACATTTATTCATTTGACATAGCCATACACGATTTGTGAAAGTTTGATCCGGATCGGATCACTTCATCATATAGCTGCCATACAAACAACCGATATGAAAACCAGTCTTTGTATGGAAACCTTTTTTGTTTTCTAAGCTATTGCAACCGAATTTATTTATTTGTTTATTTAAATTTATTTATTTTATTTATTTATTTGACATAGCCGTACACAATTTGTAAAAGTTTGGTCCCAAACGGATCACTATATCATAAAGCTGCCATACAAACGACCGATATGAAAACAAGTCTTTGTATGGGAACCTTTTTTGTTTTCTAAGCTATTGCAACCGAATTCAATTTTTATTCATTTGACATAGCCGTACACGATTTTTGAAAGGTTGGTCCGGATCGGACCACTATATCATATAGCTGCCATACAAACGACCGATATGATAACGAGTCTTTGTATGGGTACCTTTTTGTTTTCTAAGCTATTGCAACCGAATTAAATTTTTATTTATTTAACATAGCCGTTTACGATTTGTGAAAGTTTGGTCCGAAACGGATCACTATATCATATAGCTACCATACAAACGACCGATATGATAACAAGTTTTTGTATGAAAACGTTTTTTGTTTTCCAAGCTGTTGCAACCGAATTCAACATTTATTCATTTGGCATAGTCATACACGATTTGTGAAAGTGTGGTCCGGATCGGACCACTACATCATATAGCTGAATACAAACGACCGATATTAAAACAAGTCTTTTGTATGGGAACCTTTTTTGTTTTCCAAGCTATTGCAATTAAATTCAACATTTATTCATTTGGCATAGCCATAGACGATTTTTGAAAGGGTGGTCCGGATCGGACCACTATATCATATAGCTACCATACAAACGAGCGATATGAAAACAAGTCTTTGTACGGAAACCTTTTTTGTTTTCCAAGCTATTGCAATTGAATTCAACATTTATTCATGCTACATAGCCATACACGATTTGTGAAAGTTTGGTCCAAAACGCATCACTAAATCATATAGCTGCCATACAAACGACCGATATGAAAACAAGTCTTTGTATGGGAACCTTTTTTGTTTTCTAAGCTGTTGCAACCGAATTCAACATTTATTCATTTGGCATAGTCATACACGATTTGTGAAAGTGTGGTCCGGATCGGACCACTACATCATATAGCTGAATACAAACGACCGATATGAAAAAAAGTCTTTTGTAGGGGAACCTTTTTTGTTTTCCAAGCTATTGCAACCGAATTCAACATTTATTTTTTTGACATAGCCATAACCGATTTGTGAAAGTTTGGTCCGAAACGGACCACTATATCATATAGCTGCCATACAAACGACCGATATGAAAACCAGTCTTTGTATGAAAACGTTTTTTGTTTTCCAAGCTATTGCCACCGAATTCTACATTTATTCATTTGACATAGCCATACACGATTTGTGAAAGTTTGGTCCGAAACTGACCACTATATCATATAGCTGCCATACAAACGACCGATATGAAAACCAGTCTTTGTATGGAAACGTTTTTTGTTTTCCAAGCTATTGCAATTAAATTCAACATTTATTCATTTGGCATAGCCATAGACGATTTTTGAAAGGGTGGTCCGGATCGGACCACTATATCATATAGCTACCATATAAACGAGCGATATGAAAACAAGTCTTTGTACGGAAACCTTTTTTGTTTTCCAAGCTATTGCAACCGAATTCAACATTAATTCATGCAACAAAGCCATACACGATTTGTGAAAGTTTGGTCCGAAACGCATCACTAAATCATATAGCTGCCATACAAACGACCGATATGAAAACAAGTCTTTGTATGGGAACCTTTTTTGTTTTCTAAGCTATTGCAACCGAATTCAACATTTATTTATTTGACATAGCCATACATGATTTGTGAAAGTTTGATCCGAAACGGATCACTATATCATATAGCTGCCATACAAACGACCGATATGATACCAAGTTTTTGTATGGAAACGTTTTTTTTTTTCCAAACTGTTGCAACCGAATTCAACATTTATTTATTTGACATAGCCATACACGATTTGTGAAAGTTTGATCTGGATCGGACAACTAAATCATATAGCTGCCATACAAACGACCGATATGAAAACAAGTCTTTGTATGGGAACCTTTTTTGTTTTCTAAGCTATTGCAACCGATTTCAATATTTATTCATTTGACATAGCCATACAAGATTTGTGAAAGTTTAATCCGGATCGGATTACTATATCATATAGCTGCCATACAAACGACCAATATGAAAACAAGTCTTTGTATGGAAACTTTTTTTGTTTTCTAAGCTATTGCAACCGAATTCAAAATTTATTCATTTGACATAGCCGTACATGATTTGTAAAAGTTTGGTTTGGATCGGATCATTATATCATATAGCTGCCATACAAACGACCGATATGAAAACAAATCTTTGTATGGAAACCTTTTTTGTTTTCCAAGCTATATCAACCGAATTCAATATTAATATATTCGACATAGCCAACACGATTTTTGAAAGGTTGGTCCGGATCGGACCACTATATCATATAGCTGATATACAAACGACCGATATGAAAACAAGTCTTTTGTATTGGAACCTTTTTTGTTTTCTAAGCTATTGCAACCGATTTCAACATTTATTTTTTCGACATAGCCATAACCGATTTGTGATAGTTTGGTCCGGATCGGATCACTTCATCAAAAAGCTGCCATACAAACAACCGATATGAAAACCAGTCTTTGTATGGAAACCTTTTTTGTTTTCTAAGCTATTGCAACCGAATTTATTTATTTGTTTATTTAAATTTATTTATTTTATTTATTTATTTGACATAGCCGTACACAATTTGTAAAAGTTTGGTCCCAAACGGATCACTAAATCATATAGCTGCCATACAAACGACCGATATGAAAACAAGTCTTTGTATGGGAACCTTTTTTGTTTTCTAAGCTATTGCAACCGATTTCAATATTTATTCATTTGACATAGCCATACACGATTTGTGAAAGTTTCATCCGGATCGGATTACTATATCTTATAGCTGCCATACAAACGACCGATATGAAAACAAGTCTTTTGTATGGGAACCCTTTTTGTTTTCTAAGCTATTGCAACCGATTTCAACATTTATTCATTTGACTTAGCCATACACGATTTGTGAAAGTTTAATCCGGATCGGATTACTATATCATATAGCTGCCATACAAACGACCAATATGAAAACAAGTCTTTGTATGGAAACTTTTTTTGTTTTCTAAATTACTGCAACTGAATTCAAAATTTATTCATTTGACATAGCCATACATGATTTGTAAAAGTTTGGTTTGGATCGCTATATCATATAGCTTCCATACAAACGACCGATATGAAAACAAGTCTATGTATGGAAACCTTTTTTGTTTTCCAAGCTATATCAACCGAATTCAATATTAATATATTCGACATAGCCATACACGATTTGTGAAAGGTTGGTCCGGATCGGACCACTATATCATATAGCTGATATACAAACGACCGATATGAAAACAAGTCTTTTGTATGGGAACCTTTTTTGTTTTCTAAGCTATTGCAACCGATTTCAACATTTATTTATTTGACATAGCCATACACGATTTGTGAAAGTTTGATCCGGATCGGATTACTAAATCATATAGCTGATATAGAAGCGACCGATATGAAAAAAAGTCTTTTGTATGGGAACCTTTTTTGTTTTCTAAGCTATTGCAACCGAATTCAACATTTATTTATTTGACATAGCCATAACTGATTTGTGAAAGTTTGGTCCGAAACGGACCACTATATCATATAGCTGCCATACAAACGACTGATATGAAAACCAGTCTTTGTATGAAAACGTTTTTTGTTTTCCAAGCTATGGCCACCGAATTCAACATTTATTCATTTGACATAGCCATACACGATTTGTGAAAGTTTGATCCGGATCGGATCACTTCATCATATAGCTGCCATACAAACAACCGATATGAAAACCAGTCTTTGTATGGAAACCTTTTTTGTTTTCTAAGCTATTGCAACCGAATTTATTTATTTGTTTATTTAAATTTATTTATTTTATTTATTTATTTGACATAGCCGTACACAATTTGTAAAAGTTTGGTCCCAAACGGATCACTATATCATATAGCTGCCATACAAACGACCGATATGAAAACAAGTCTTTGTATGGGAACCTTTTTTGTTTTCTAAGCTATTGCAACCGAATTCAATTTTTATTCAATTGACATAGCCGTACACGATTTTTGAAAGGTTGGTCCGGATCGGACCACTATATCATATAGCTGCCATACAAACGACCGATATGATAACGAGTCTTTGTATGGGTACCTTTTTTGTTTTCTAAGCTATTGCAACCGAATTAAATTTTTATTTATTTGACATAGCCGTTTACGATTTGTGAAAGTTTGGTCCGAAACGGATCACTATATCATATAGCTACCATACAAACGACCGATATGATAACAAGTTTTTGTATGAAAACGTTTTTTGTTTTCCAAGCTGTTGCAACCGAATTCAACATTTATTCATTTGGCATAGTCATACACGATTTGTGAAAGTGTGGTCCGGATCGGACCACTACATCATATAGCTGAATACAAACGACCGATATTAAAACAAGTCTTTTGTATGGGAACCTTTTTTGTTTTCCAAGCTGTTGCAACCGAATTCAACATTTATTCATTTGACACAGCCATACACGATTTGTGAAAGTTTGGTCCGAAACGGATCACTATATCATATAGCTGCCATACAAACGACCGATATGATAACAAGTTTTTGTATGGAAACGTTTTTTGTTTTCCAAACTGTTGCAACCGAATTCAACATTTATTTATTTGACATAGCCATACACGATTTGTGAAAGTTTGATCCGGATCGGATAATTAAATCATATAGCTGCCATACAAACGACCGATATGACAACAAGTCTTTGTATGGAAACCTTTTTTGTTTTCTAAGCTATTGCAACCGAATTCAACATTTATTTATTTGACATAGCCGTACACAATTTGTGAAAGTGTGGGCCAGATCGGACCACTATATCATATAGCTACCTTACAAACGACCGATATGAAAACAAGTCTTTTGTATGGGAACCTTTTTTGTTTTCTAAGCTATTGCAACCGATTTCAACATTTATTCATTTGACATAGCCATACACGATTTGTGAAAGTTTAATCCGGATCGGATTACTATATCATATAGCTGCCATACAAACGACCAATATGAAAACCAGTCTTTGTATGGAAACTTTTTTTGTTTTCTAAATTATTGCAACTGAATTCAAAATTTATTCATTTGACATAGCCATACATGATTTGTAAAAGTTTTGTTTGGATCGCTATATCATATAGCTTCCATACAAACGACCGATATGAAAACAAGTCTTTGTATGGAAACCTTTTTTGTTTTCCAAGCTATATCAACCGAATTCAATATTAATATATTCGACATAGCCATACACGATTTGTGAAAGGTTGGTCCGGATCGGACCACTATATCATATAGCTGATATACAAACGACCGATATGAAAACAAGTCTTTTGTATGGGAACCTTTTTTGTTTTCTAAGCTATTGCAACCGATTTCAACATTTATTTATTTGACATAGCCATACACGATTTGTGAAAGTTTGATCCGGATCGGATTACTAAATCATATAGCTGATATAGAAGCGACCGATATGAAAAAAAGTCTTTTGTATGGGAACCTTTTTTGTTTTCTAAGCTATTGCAACCGAATTCAACATTTATTTATTTGACATAGCCATAACCGATTTGTGAAAGTTTGGTCCGAAACGGACCACTATATCATATAGCTGCCATACAAACGACTGATATGAAAACCAGTCTTTGTATGAAAACGTTTTTTGTTTTCCAAGCTATGGCCACCGAATTCAACATTTATTCATTTGACATAGCCATACACGATTTGTGAAAGTTTGATCCGGATCGGATCACTTCATCATATAGCTGCCATACAAACAACCGATATGAAAACCAGTCTTTGTATGGAAACCTTTTTTGTTTTCTAAGCTATTGCAACCGAATTTATTTATTTGTTTATTTAAATTTATTTATTTTATTTATTTATTTGACATAGCCGTACACAATTTGTAAAAGTTTGGTCCCAAACGGATCACTATATCATATAGCTGCCATACAAACGACCGATATGAAAACAAGTCTTTGTATGGGAACCTTTTTTGTTTTCTAAGCTATTGCAACCGAATTCAATTTTTATTCAATTGACATAGCCGTACACGATTTTTGAAAGGTTGGTCCGGATCGGACCACTATATCATATAGCTGCCATACAAACGACCGATATGATAACGAGTCTTTGTATGGGTACCTTTTTTGTTTTCTAAGCTATTGCAACCGAATTAAATTTTTATTTATTTGACATAGCCGTTTACGATTTGTGAAAGTTTGGTCCGAAACGGATCACTATATCATATAGCTACCATACAAACGACCGATATGATAACAAGTTTTTGTATGAAAACGTTTTTTGTTTTCCAAGCTGTTGCAACCGAATTCAACATTTATTCATTTGGCATAGTCATACACGATTTGTGAAAGTGTGGTCCGGATCGGACCACTACATCATATAGCTGAATACAAACGACCGATATTAAAACAAGTCTTTTGTATGGGAACCTTTTTTGTTTTCCAAGCTGTTGCAACCGAATTCAACATTTATTCATTTGACACAGCCATACACGATTTGTGAAAGTTTGGTCCGAAACGGATCACTATATCATATAGCTGCCATACAAACGACCGATATGATAACAAGTTTTTGTATGGAAACGTTTTTTGTTTTCCAAACTGTTGCAACCGAATTCAACATTTATTTATTTGACATAGCCATACACGATTTGTGAAAGTTTGATCCGGATCGGATAATTAAATCATATAGCTGCCATACAAACGACCGATATGACAACAAGTCTTTGTATGGAAACCTTTTTTGTTTTCTAAGCTATTGCAACCGAATTCAACATTTATTTATTTGACATAGCCGTACACAATTTGTGAAAGTGTGGGCCAGATCGGACCACTATATCATATAGCTACCTTACAAACGACCGATATGAAAACAAGTCTTTTGTATGGGAACCTTTTTGTTTTCTAAGCTATTGCAACCGATTTCAACATTTATTCATTTGACATAGCCATACACGATTTGTGAAAGTTTAATCCGGATCGGATTACTATATCATATAGCTGCCATACAAACGACCAATATGAAAACAAGTCTTTGTATGGAAACTTTTTTTGTTTTCTAAATTATTGCAACTGAATTCAAAATTTATTCATTTGACATAGCCATACATGATTTGTAAAAGTTTTGTTTGGATCGCTATATCATATAGCTTCCATACAAACGACCGATATGAAAACAAGTCTTTGTATGGAAACCTTTTTTGTTTTCCAAGCTATATCAACCGAATTCAATATTAATATATTCGACATAGCCATACACGATTTGTGAAAGGTTGGTCCGGATCGGACCACTATATCATATAGCTGATATACAAACGACCGATATGAAAACAAGTCTTTTGTATGGGAACCTTTTTTGTTTTCTAAGCTATTGCAACCGATTTCAACATTTATTTATTTGACATAGCCATACACGATTTGTGAAAGTTTGATCCGGATCGGATTACTAAATCATATAGCTGATATAGAAGCGACCGATATGAAAAAAAGTCTTTTGTATGGGAACCTTTTTTGTTTTCTAAGCTATTGCAACCGAATTCAACATTTATTTATTTGACATAGCCATAACCGATTTGTGAAAGTTTGGTCCGAAACGGACCACTATATCATATAGCTGCCATACAAACGACTGATATGAAAACCAGTCTTTGTATGAAAACGTTTTTTGTTTTCCAAGCTATTGCCACCGAATTCAACATTTATTCATTTGACATAGCCATACACGATTTGTGAAAGTTTGATCCGGATTGGATCACTTTATCATATAGCTGCCATACAAACAACCGATATGAAAACCAGTCTTTGTATGGAAACCTTTTTTGTTTTCTAAGCTATTGCAACCGAATTTACTTATTTGTTTATTTAAATTTATTTATTTTATTTATTTATTTGACATAGCCGTACACAATTTGTAAAAGTTTGGTCCCAAGCGGATCACTATATCATATAGCTGCCATACAAACGACCGATATGAAAACAAGTCTTTGTATGGGAAACTTTTTTGTTTTCTAAGCTATTGCAACCGAATTCAATTTTTATTCATTTGACATAGCCGTACACGATTTTTGAAAGGTTGGTCCGGATCGGACCACTATATCATATAGCTGCCATACAAACGACCGATATGATAACGAGTCTTTGTATGGGTACCTTTTTTGTTTTCTAAGCTATTGCAACCGAATTAAATTTTTATTTATTTGACATAGCCGTTTACGATTTGTGAAAGTTTGGTCCGAAACGGATCACTATATCATATAGCTACCATACAAACGACCGATATGATAACAAGTTTTTGTATGAAAACGTTTTTTGTTTTCCAAGCTGTTGCAACCGAATTCAACATTTATTCATTTGGCATAGTCATACACGATTTGTGAAAGTGTGGTCCGGATCGGACGACTACATCATATAGCTGAATACAAACGACCGATATTAAAACAAGTCTTTTGTATGGGAACCTTTTTGTTTTCCAAGCTTTTGCAACCGAATTCAACATTTATTCATTTGACACAGCCATACACGATTTGTGAAAGTTTGGTCCGAAACGGATCACTATATCATATAGCTGCCATACAAACGACCGATATGATAACAAGTTTTTGTATGGAAACGTTTTTTGTTTTCCAAACTGTTGCAACCGAATTCAACATTTAGTTATTTGACATAGCCATACACAATTTGTGAAAGTTTGATCCGGATCGGATTACTAAATCATATAGCTGCCATACAAACGACCGATATGAAAACAAGTCTTTGTATGGAAACCTTTTTTGTTTTCCAAGCTATATCAACCGAATTCAATATTAATATATTCGACATAGCCATACACGATTTGTGAAAGTTTAATCCGGATCAATTTACTAAATCATATAGCTGCCATACAAACGACCGATATGAAAACAAGTCTTTGTATGGAAACCTTTTTTGTTTTCTAAGCTATTGCAACCGAATTCAAAATTTATGTATTTGACATAGCCGTACACAATTAATAAATGTTTGGTCCAGATCGGACCACTATATCATATAGCTACCTTACAAACGACCGATATGAAAACAAGTCTTTTGTATGGGAACCTTTTTTGTTTTCTAAGCTATTGCAACCGATTTCAACATTTATTCATTTGACATAGCCATACACGATTTGTGAAAGTTTAATCCGGATTGGATTACTCTATCATATAGCTGCCATACAAACGACCAATATGAAAACAAGTCTTTGTATGGAAACTTTTTTGTTTTCTAAATTATTGCAACCCAATTCAAAATTTATTCATTTGATATAGCCATACATGATTTGTAAAAGTTTGGTTTGGATCGGATCACCATATCATATAGCTGCCATACAAACGACCGATATGAAAACAAGTCTTTGTATGGAAACCTTTTTTGTTTTCCAAGCTATATCAACCGAATTCAATATTAATATATTCGACATAGCCATACACGATTTGTGAAAGGTTGGTCCGGATCGGATCACTATATCATATAGCTGATATACAAACGACCGATATGAAAATAAGTCTTTTGTATGGGAACCTTTTTTGTTTTCTAAGCTATTGCAACCGATTTCAACATTTATTTATTTGACATAGCCATACACGATTTGTGAAAGTTTGATCCGGATCGGATTACTAAATCATATAGCTGATATAGAAGCGACCGATATGAAAAAAAGTCTTTTGTATGAGAACCTTTTTTGTTTTCTAAGCTATTGCAACCGAATTCAACATTTATTTATTTGACATAGCCATAACCGATTTGTGAAAGTTTCGTCCGAAACGGACCACTATATCATATAGCTGCCATACAAACGACCGATATGAAAACCAGTCTTTGTATGAAAACGTTTTTTGTTTTCCAAGCTATTACCACCGAATTCTACATTTATTGATTTGACATAGAAATACACGATTTGTGATAGTTTGGTCCGGATCGGATCACTTCATCATATAGCTGCCATACAAACAACCGATATGAAAACCAGTCTTTGTATGGAAGCCTTTTTTGTTTTATAAGCTATTGCAACCGAATTTATTTATTTGTTTATTTAAATTTATTTATTTTATTTATTTATTTGACATAGCCGTACACAATTTGTAAAAGTTTGGTCCCAAACGGATCACTAAATCATATAGCTGCCATACAAACGACCGATATGAAAACAAGTCTTTGTATGGGAACCTTTTTTGTTTTCTAAGCTATTGCAACCGAATTCAACATTTATTCATTTGACATAGCCATACACGATTTGTGAAAGTTTCATCCGGATCGGATTACTATATCTTATAGCTGCCATACAAACGACCGATATGAAAACAAGTCTTTGTATGGAAACCTTTTTTGTTTTCTAAGCTATTGCAACCGAATTCATTATTTAATTCGCTGACCTTGCCATACACGATTTCTGAAAGTTTGGTCCGAAACGGACAACTATATCATATAGCTACCATACAAACGACCGATATGAAAACAAGTCTTTTGTATGGAAACCTTTTTGTTTTCTAAGCTATTGCAACCGATTTCAACATTTATTCATTTGACATAGCCATACACGATTTGTGAAAGTTTAATCCGGATCGGATTACTATATCATATAGCTGCCATACAAACGACCAATATGAAAACAAGTCTTTGTATGGAAACTTTTTTTGTTTTCTAAATTGTTGCAACCGAATTCAAAATTTATTCATTTGACATAGCCATACGTGATTTGTAAAAGTTTGGTTTGAATCGGATCACTATATCATATAGCTGCCATACAAACGACCGATATGAAAACAAGTCTTTGTATGGAAACCTTTTTTGTTTTCCAAGCTATATCAACCGAATTCAATATTAATATATTCGACATAGCCATACACGATTTGTGAAAGTTTGATCCGGATCGGATTACTAAATCATATAGCTGATATAGAAGCGACCGATATGAAAAAAAGTCTTTTGTATGGGAACCTTTTTTGTTTTCTAAGCTATTGCAACCGAATTCAACATTTATTTATTTGACATAGCCATAACCGATTTGTGAAAGTTTGGTCCGAAACGGACCACTATATCATATAGCTGCCATACAAACGACCGATATGAAAACAAGTCTTTGTATGGAAACCTTTTTTTTTTTCCAAGCTATATCAACCGAATTCAATATTAATATATTCGACATAGCCTTACACGATTTGTGAAAGGTTGGTCCGGATCGGACCACTATATCATATAGCTGATATACAAACGACCGATATGAAAACAAGTCTTTTGTATGGGAACCTTTTTGTTTTCTAAGCTATTGCAACCGATTTCAACATTTATTTATTTGACATAGCCATACACGATTTGTGAAAGTTTGATCCGGATCGGATTACTAAATCATATAGCTGATATAGAAGCGACCGATATGAAAAAAAGTCTTTTATATGGAAACCTTTTTTGTTTTCTAAGCTATTGCAACCGAATTCAACATTTATTTATTTGACATAGCCATTACCGATTTGTGAAAGTTTGGTCCGAAACGGACCACTATATCATATAGCTGCCATACAAACAACCGATATGAAAACCAGTCTTTGTATGGAAGCCTTTTTTGTTTTATAAGCTATTGCAACCGAATTTATTTATTTGTTTATTTAAATTTATTTATTTTATTTATTTATTTGACATAGCCGTACACAATTTGTAAAAGTTTGGTCCCAAACGGATCACTAAATCATATAGCTGCCATACAAACGACCGATATGAAAACAAGTCTTTGTATGGGAACCTTTTTTGTTTTCTAAGCTATTGCAACCGAATTCAACATTTATTCATTTGACATAGCCATACACGATTTGTGAAAGTTTCATCCGGATCGGATTACTATATCTTATAGCTGCCATACAAACGACCGATATGAAAACAAGTCTTTGTATGGAAACCTTTTTTGTTTTCTAAGCTATTGCAACCGAATTCATTATTTAATTCGCTGACCTTGCCATACACGATTTCTGAAAGTTTGGTCCGAAACGGACAACTATATCATATAGCTACCATACAAACGACCGATATGAAAACAAGTCTTTTGTATGGAAACCTTTTTTGTTTTCTAAGCTATTGCAACCGATTTCAACATTTATTCATTTGACATAGCCATACACGATTTGTGAAAGTTTAATCCGGATCGGATTACTATATCATATAGCTGCCATACAAACGACCAATATGAAAACAAGTCTTTGTATGGAAACTTTTTTTGTTTTCTAAATTGTTGCAACCGAATTCAAAATTTATTCATTTGACATAGCCATACGTGATTTGTAAAAGTTTGGTTTGAATCGGATCACTATATCATATAGCTGCCATACAAACGACCGATATGAAAACAAGTCTTTGTATGGAAACCTTTTTTGTTTTCCAAGCTATATCAACCGAATTCAATATTAATATATTCGACATAGCCATACACGATTTGTGAAAGTTTGATCCGGATCGGATTACTAAATCATATAGCTGATATAGAAGCGACCGATATGAAAAAAAGTCTTTTGTATGGGAACCTTTTTTGTTTTCTAAGCTATTGCAACCGAATTCAACATTTATTTATTTGACATAGCCATAACCGATTTGTGAAAGTTTGGTCCGAAACGGACCACTATATCATATAGCTGCCATACAAACGACCGATATGAAAACAAGTCTTTGTATGGAAACCTTTTTGTTTTCCAAGCTATATCAACCGAATTCAATATTAATATATTCGACATAGCCTTACACGATTTGTGAAAGGTTGGTCCGGATCGGACCACTATATCATATAGCTGATATACAAACGACCGATATGAAAACAAGTCTTTTGTATGGGAACCTTTTTTGTTTTCTAAGCTATTGCAACCGATTTCAACATTTATTTATTTGACATAGCCATACACGATTTGTGAAAGTTTGATCCGGATCGGATTACTAAATCATATAGCTGATATAGAAGCGACCGATATGAAAAAAAGTCTTTTATATGGAAACCTTTTTTGTTTTCTAAGCTATTGCAACCGAATTCAACATTTATTTATTTGACATAGCCATTACCGATTTGTGAAAGTTTGGTCCGAAACGGACCACTATATCATATAGCTGCCATACAAACAACCGATATGAAAACCAGTCTTTGTATGGAAGCCTTTTTTGTTTTATAAGCTATTGCAACCGAATTTATTTATTTGTTTATTTAAATTTATTTATTTTATTTATTTATTTGACATAGCCGTACACAATTTGTAAAAGTTTGGTCCCAAACGGATCACTAAATCATATAGCTGCCATACAAACGACCGATATGAAAACAAGTCTTTGTATGGGAACCTTTTTTGTTTTCTAAGCTATTGCAACCGAATTCAACATTTATTCATTTGACATAGCCATACACGATTTGTGAAAGTTTCATCCGGATCGGATTACTATATCTTATAGCTGCCATACAAACGACCGATATGAAAACAAGTCTTTGTATGGAAACCTTTTTTGTTTTCTAAGCTATTGCAACCGAATTCATTATTTAATTCGCTGACCTTGCCATACACGATTTCTGAAAGTTTGGTCCGAAACGGACAACTATATCATATAGCTACCATACAAACGACCGATATGAAAACAAGTCTTTTGTATGGAAACCTTTTTTGTTTTCTAAGCTATTGCAACCGATTTCAACATTTATTCATTTGACATAGCCATACACGAGTTGTGAAAGTTTAATCCGGATCGGATTACTATATCATATAGCTGCCATACAAACGACCAATATGAAAACAAGTCTTTGTATGGAAACTTTTTTTGTTTTCTAAATTGTTGCAACCGAATTCAAAATTTATTCATTTGACATAGCCATACGTGATTTGTAAAAGTTTAGTTTGAATCGGATCACTATATCATATAGCTGCCATACAAACGACCGATATGAAAACAAGTCTTTGTATGGAAACCTTTTTGTTTTCCAAGCTATATCAACCGAATTCAATATTAATATATTCGACATAGCCATACACGATTTGTGAAAGTTTGATCCGGATCGGATTACTAAATCATATAGCTGATATAGAAGCGACCGATATGAAAAAAGTCTTTTGTATGGGAACCTTTTTTGTTTTCTAAGCTATTGCAACCGAATTCAACATTTATTTATTTGACATAGCCATAACCGATTTGTGAAAGTTTGGTCCGAAACGGACCACTATATCATATAGCTGCCATACAAACGACCGATATGAAAACAAGTCTTTGTATGGAAACCTTTTTTGTTTTCCAAGCTATATCAACCGAATTCAATATTAATATATTCGACATAGCCTTACACGATTTGTGAAAGGTTGGTCCGGATCGGACCACTATATCATATAGCTGATATACAAACGACCGATATGAAAACAAGTCTTTTGTATGGGAACCTTTTTTGTTTTCTAAGCTATTGCAACCGATTTCAACATTTATTTATTTGACATAGCCATACACGATTTGTGAAAGTTTGATCCGGATCGGATTACTAAATCATATAGCTGATATAGAAGCGACCGATATGAAAAAAGTCTTTTATATGGAAACCTTTTTTGTTTTCTAAGCTATTGCAACCGAATTCAACATTTATTTATTTGACATAGCCATTACCGATTTGTGAAAGTTTGGTCCGAAACGGACCACTATATCATATAGCTGCCATACAAACAACCGATATGAAAACCAGTCTTTGTATGGAAGCCTTTTTTGTTTTATAAGCTATTGCAACCGAATTTATTTATTTGTTTATTTAAATTTATTTATTTTATTTATTTATTTGACATAGCCGTACACAATTTGTAAAAGTTTGGTCCCAAACGGATCACTAAATCATATAGCTGCCATACAAACGACCGATATGAAAACAAGTCTTTGTATGGGAACCTTTTTTGTTTTCTAAGCTATTGCAACCGAATTCAATTTTTATTCATTTGACATAGCCATACACGATTTGTGAAAGTTTCATCCGGATCGGATTACTATATCTTATAGCTGCCATACAAACGACCGATATGAAAACAAGTCTTTGTATGGAAACCTTTTTTGTTTTCTAAGCTATTGCAACCGAATTCATTATTTAATTCGTTGACATTGCCATACACGATTTGTGAAAGTTTGGTCCGAAACGGACAACTATATCATATAGCTACCATACAAACGACCGATATGAAAACAAGTCTTTTGTATGGAAACCTTTTTTGTTTTCTAAGCTATTGCAACCGATTTCAACATTTATTCATTTGACATAGCCATACACGATTTGTGAAAGTTTAATCCGGATCGGATTACTATATCATATAGCTGCCATACAAACGACCAATATGAAAACAAGTCTTTGTATGGAAACTTTTTTTGTTTTCTAAATTATTGCAACCGAATTCAAAATTTATTCATTTGACATAGCCATACATGATTTGTAAAAGTTTGGTTTGGATCGGATTACTATATCATATAGCTGCCATACAAACGACCGATATGAAAACAAGTCTTTGTATGGAAACCTTTTTTGTTTTCCAAGCTATATCAACCGAATTCAATATTAATATATTCGACATAGCCATACACGATTTGTGAAAGTTTGATCCGGATCGGATTACTAAATCATATAGCTGATATAGAAGCGACCGATATGAAAAAAAGTCTTTTGTATGGGAACCTTTTTTGTTTTCTAAGCTATTGCAACCGAATTCAACATTTATTTATTTGACATAGCCATAACCGATTTGTGAACATTTGGTCCGAAACGGACCACTATATCATATAGCTGCCATACAAACGACCGATATGAAAACCAGTCTTTGTATGAAAACGTTTTTTGATTTCCAAGCTATTGCCACCGAATTCTACATTTATTCATTTGACATAGCCATACACGATTTGTGATAGTTTGGTCCGGATCGGATCACTTCATCATATAGCTGCCATACAAACAACCGATATGAAAACCAGTCTTTGTATGGAAACCTTTTGGTTTTCTAAGCTATTGCAACCGAATTTATTTATTTGTTTATTTAAATTTATTTATTTTATTTATTTATTTGACATAGCGGTACACAATTTGTAAAAGTTTGGTCCCAAACGGATCACTAAATCATATAGCTGCCATACAAACGACCGATATGAAAACAAGTTTTTGTATGGGAACCTTTTTTGTTTTCTAAGCTATTGCAACCGAATTCAATTTTTATTCATTCAACATAGCCATACACGATTTGTGAAAGTTTCATCCGGATCGGATTACTATATCTTATAGCTGCCATACAAACGACGGATATGAAAACAAGTCTTTGTATATAAACCTTTTTTGTTTTCCAAGCTATTGCCACCGAATTCTACATTTATTCATTTGACATAGCCATACACGATTTGTGATAGTTTGGTCCGGATCGGATCACTTCATCATATAGCTGCCATACAAACAACCGATATGAAAACCAGTCTTTGTATGGAAACCTTTTTTGTTTTCTAAGCTATTGCAACCGAATTTATTTATTTATTGATTTAAATTTATTTATTTTATTTATTTATTTGACATAGCCGTACACAATTTGTAAAAGTTTGGTCCCAAACGGATCACTAAATCATATAGCTGCCATACAAACGACCGATATGAAAACAAGTCTTTGTATGGGAACCTTTTTGTTTTCTAAGCTATTGCAACCGAATTCAATTTTTATTCATTTGACATAGCCGTACACGATTTTTGAAAGGTTGGTCCGGATCGGACCACTATATCATATAGCTGCCATACAAACGACCGATATGATAACAAGTCTTTGTATTGGAACCTTTTTGCTTTCTAAGCTATTGCAACTGAAATCAACATTTATTTATTTGAAATAGCCGTACACGATTTGTGAAAGTTTGGTCCGAAACGGATCACTATATCATATAGCTGCCATACAAACGACCGATATGTTAACAAGTTTTTGTATGAAAACGTTTTTTGTTTTCCAAGCTGTTGCAATCGAATTCAACATTTATTCTTTTGGCATAGTCATACACGATTTGTGAAAGTTTGGTCCGGATCGGACCACTATATCATATAGCTGATATACAAACGACCGATATTAAAACAAGTCTTTTGTATGGGAACCTTTTTTGTTTTCTAAGCTATTGCAACCGAATTCAACATTTATTTATTTGACATAGCCATACACGATTTGTGAAAGTTTCATCCGGATCGGATTACTATATCTTATAGCTGCCATACAAACGACCGATATGAAAACAAGTCTTTGTATGGAAACCTTTTTTGTTTTCTAAGCTATTGCAACCGATTTCAACATTTATTCTTTTGGCATAGTCATACACGATTTGTGAAAGTTTGGTCCGGATCGGACCACTATATCATATAGCTGATATACAAACGACCGAAATTAAAACAAGTCTTTTGTATGGGAACCTTTTTTGTTTTCTAAGCTATTGCAACCGAATTCAACACTTATTTATTTGACATAGCCGTACAAGATTTGTGAAAGTTTGGTCCGAAACGGACAACTATATCATATAGCTGCCATACAAACGACCGATATGAAAACCAGTCTTTGTATGGAAACGTTTTTTGTTTTCCAAGCTATTGCAACCGAATTAAACATTTATTTATTTGACATAGCCATACACGATTTTTGAAAGGTTGGTCCGGATCGGACCACTAGATCATATAGCTACCATACAAACGACCGATATGAAAACAAGTCTTTGTATGGAAACCTTTTTTGTTTTCTAAGCTATATCAACCGAAATCAATATTAATATATTCGACATAGCCATACACGATTTGTGAAAGGTTGGTCCGGATCGGACCACTATATCATATAGCTGATATACAAACGACCGATATGAAAACAAGTCTTTTGTATGGGAACCTTTTTTGTTTTCTAAGCTATTGCAACCGATTTCAACATTTATTTATTTGACATAGCCATACACGATTTGTGAAAGTTTGATCCGGATCGGATTACTAAATCATATAGCTGATATAGAAGCGACCGATATGAAAAAAAGTCTTTTGTATGGAAACCTTTTTTGTTTTCTAAGCTATTGCAACCGAATTCAACATTTATTTATTTGACATAGCCGTTACCGATTTGTGAAAGTTTGGTCC
The DNA here is from genome assembly GCA_035047645.1 of Drosophila merina. Taxonomy (NCBI): domain Eukaryota; kingdom Metazoa; phylum Arthropoda; class Insecta; order Diptera; family Drosophilidae; genus Drosophila; species Drosophila merina. Next base: position 542,371 of record JAWNPH010000062.1, on the reverse strand, counting down.
GAAACGGACCACTATATCATATAGCTGCCATACAAACGACCGATATGAAAACCAGTCTTTGTATGAAAACGTTTTTTGTTTTCCAAGCTATTGCCACCGAATTCTACATGTATTCATTTGACATAGCCATACACGATTTGTGATAGTTTGGTCCGGATCGGATCACTTCATCATATAGCTGCCATACAAACAACCGATATGAAAACCAGTCTGTATGGAAGCCTTTTTTGTTTTATAAGCTATTGCAACCGAATTTATTTATTTGTAGATTTAAATTTATTTATTTTATTTATTTATTTGACATAGCCGTACACAATTTGTAAAAGTTTGGTCCCAAACGGATCACTAAATCATATAGCTGCCATACAAACGACCGATATGAAAACAAGTCTTTGTATGGGAACCTTTTTTGTTTTCTAAGCTATTGCAACCGAATTCAATTTTTATTCATTTGACATAGCCATACACGATTTGTGAAAGTTTCATCCGGATCGGATTACTATATCTTATAGCTGCCATACAAACGACCGATATGAAAACAAGTCTTTGTATGGAAACCTTTTTTGTTTTCTAAGCTATTGCAACCGAATTCATTATTTAATTCGTTGACATTGCCATACACGATTTGTGAAAGTTTGGTCCGAAACGGACAACTATATCATATAGCTACCATACAAACGACCGATATGAAAACAAGTCTTTTGTATGGAAACCTTTTTTGTTTTCTAAGCTATTGCAACCGATTTCAACATTTATTCATTTGACATAGCCATACACGATTTGTGAAAGTTTAATCCGGATCGGATTACTATATCATATAGCTGCCATACAAACGACCAATATGAAAACAAGTCTTTGTATGGAAACTTTTTTTGTTTTCTAAATTATTGCAACCGAATTTAAAATTTATTCATTTGACATAGCCATACATGATTTGTAAAAGTTTGGTTTGGATCGGATCACTATATCATATAGCTGCCATACAAACGACCGATATGAAAACAAGTCTTTGTATGGAAACCTTTTTTGTTTTCCAAGCTATATCAACCGAATTCAATATTAATATATTCGACATAGCCATACACGATTTGTGAAAGTTTGATCCGGATCGGATTACTAAATCATATAGCTGATATAGAAGCGACCGATATGAAAAAAAGTCTTTTGTATGGGAACCTTTTTTGTTTTCTAAGCTATTGCAACCGAATTCAACATTTATTTATTTGACATAGCCATAACCGATTTGTGAACATTTGGTCCGAAACGGACCACTATATCATATAGCTGCCATACAAACGACCGATATGAAAACCAGTCTTTGTATGAAAACGTTTTTTGATTTCCAAGCTATTGCCACCGAATTCTACATTTATTCATTTGACATAGCCATACACGATTTGTGATAGTTTGGTCCGGATCGGATCACTTCATCATATAGCTGCCATACAAACAACCGATATGAAAACCAGTCTTTGTATGGAAACCTTTTTTGTTTTCTAAGCTATTGCAACCGAATTTATTTATTTGTTTATTTAAATTTATTTATTTTATTTATTTATTTGACATAGCGGTACACAATTTGTAAAAGTTTGGTCCCAAACGGATCACTAAATCATATAGCTGCCATACAAACGACCGATATGAAAACAAGTCTTTGTATGGGAACCTTTTTTGTTTTCTAAGCTATTGCAACCGAATTCAATTTTTATTCATTCGACATAGCCATACACGATTTGTGAAAGTTTCATCCGGATCGGATTACTATATCTTATAGCTGCCATACAAACGACCGATATGAAAACAAGTCTTTGTATGGAAACCTTTTTTGTTTTCCAAGGTATTGCCACCGAATTCTACATTTATTCATTTTACATAGCCATACACGATTTGTGATAGTTTGGTCCGGATCGGATCACTTCATCATATAGCTGCCATACAAACAACCGATATGAAAACCAGTCTTTGTATGGAAACCTTTTTTGTTTTCTAAGCTATTGCAACCGAATTTATTTATTTATTGATTTAAATTTATTTATTTTATTTATTTATTTGACATAGCCGTACACGATTTGTGAAAGTTTGGTCCGAAACGGATCACTATATCATATAGCTGCCATACAAACGACCGATATGATAACAAGTTTTTGTATGAAAACGTTTTTTGTTTTCCAAGGTGTTGCAACCGAATTCAATTTTTATTCATTTGACATAGCCGTACACGATTTTTGAAAGGTTGGTCCGGATCGGACCACTATATCATATAGCTGATATACAAACGACCGATATTAAAACAAGTCTTTTGTATGGGAACCTTTTTTGTTTTCTAAGCTATTGCAACCGAATTCAACATTTATTTATTTGACATAGCCATACACGATTTGTGAAAGTTTCATCCGGATCGGATTACTATATCTTATAGCTGCCATACAAACGACCGATATGAAAACAAGTCTTTGTATGGAAAACTTTTTGTTTTCTAAGCTATTGCAACCGAATTCAACACTTATTTATTTGACATAGCCGTACAAGATTTGTGAAAGTTTGGTCCGAAACGGACAACTATATCATATAGCTACCATACAAACGACCGATATGAAAACAAGTCTTTGTATGGGAACCTTTTTTGTTTTCTAAGCTATTGCAACCGAATTCAACATTTATTTTTTCGACATAGATATACACGATTTGTAAAAGTTTGGTCCGCAACGCATCACTAAATCATATAGCTGCCATACAAACGACCGATATGAAAACAAGTCTTTGTATGGGAACCTTTTTTGTTTTCTAAGCTATTGCAACCGAACTCAACATTTATTTATTTGACATAGCCATACACGATTTGTGAAAGTTTGGTTCGAAACGGACAACTATATCATATAGCTACCATACAAACGACCGATATGAAAACAAGTCTTTTGTATGGGAACCTTTTTTGTTTTCTAAGCTATTGCAACCGAATTCAACATTTATTTATTTGACATAGCCATACACGATTTGTGAAAGTTTCATCCGGATCGGATTACTATATCTTATAGCTGCCATACAAACGACCGATATGAAAACAAGTCTTTGTATGGAAAACTTTTTTGTTTTCTAAGCTATTGCAACCGAATTCAACACTTATTTATTTGACATAGCCGTACAAGATTTGTGAAAGTTTGGTCCGAAACGCATCACTAAATCATATAGCTGCCATACAAACGACCGATATGAAAACAAGTCTTTGTATGGGAACCTTTTTTGTTTTCTAAGCTATTGCAACCGAACTCAACATTTATTTATTTGACATAGCAATACACGATTTGTGAAAGTTTGGTTCGAAACGGACAACTATATCATATAGCTACCATACAAACGACCGATATGAAAACAAGTCTTTTGTATGGAAACCTTTTTTGTTTTCTAAGCTATTGCAACCGATTTCAACATTTATTCATTTGACATAGCCATACACGATTTTTGAAAGGTTGGTCCGGATCGGATTACTATATCATATAGCTGCCATACAAACGACCGATATGAAAACAAGTCTTTGTATGGAAAACTTTTTTGTTTTCTAAGCTATTGCAACCGAATTCAACACTTATTTATTTGACATAGCCGTACAAGATATGTGAAAGTTTGGTCCGAAACGGACCACTATATCATATAGCTACCATACAAACGACCGATATGAAAACAAGTCTTTGTATGGGAACCTTTTTTGTTTTCTAAGCTATTGCAACCGAATTCAACATTTATTTTTTTGACATAGATATACACGATTTGTGAAAGTTTGGTCCGAAACGCATCACTAAATCATATAGCTGCCATACAAACGACCGATATGAAAACAAGTCTTTGTATGGGAACCTTTTTTGTTTTCTAAGCTATTGCAACCGAACTCAACATTTATTTATTTGACATAGCAATACACGATTTGTGAAAGTTTGGTTCGAAACGGACAACTATATCATATAGCTACCATACAAACGACCGATATGAAAACAAGTCTTTTGTATGGAAACCTTTTTGTTTTCTAAGCTATTGCAACCGATTTCAACATTTATTCATTTGACATAGCCATACACGATTTTTGAAAGGTTGGTCCGGATCGGATTACTATATCATATAGCTGCCATACAAACGACCAATATGAAAACAAGTCTTTGTATCGAAACTTTTTTCGTTTTCTAAATTATTGCAACCGAATTCAAAATTTATTCATTTGACATAGCCATACATGATTTGTAAAAGTTTGGTTTGGATCGGATCACTATATCATATAGCTGCCATACAAACGACCGATATGAAAACAAGTCTTTGTATGGAAACCTTTTTTGTTTTCCAAGCTATATCAACCGAATTCAATATTAATATATTCGACATAGCCATACACGATTTGTGAAAGTTTGATCCGGATCGGATTACTAAATCATATAGCTGATATAGAAGCGACCGATATGAAAAAAAGTCTTTTGTATGGGAACCTTTTTTGTTTTCTAAGCTATTGCAACCGATTTCAACATTTATTTATTTGACATAGCCATAACCGATTTGTGAAAGTTTGGTCCGAAACGGACCACTATATCATATAGCTGCCATACAAACGACCGATATGAAAACAAGTCTTTGTATGGAAACCTTTTTTGTTTTCCAAGCTATATCAACCGAATTCAATATTAATATATTCGACATAGCCATACACGATTTGTGAAAGGTTGGTCCGGATCGGACCACTATATCATATAGCTAATATACAAACGACCGATATGAAAACAAGTCTTTTGTATGGGAACCTTTTTTGTTTTCTAAGCTATTGCAACCGATTTCAACATTTATTTATTTGACATAGCCATACACGACTTGTGAAAGTTTGATCCGGATCGGATTACTAAATCATATAGCTGATATAGAAGCGACCGATATGAAAAAAAGTCTTTTGTATGGAAACCTTTTTTGTTTTCTAAGCTATTGCAACCGAATTCAACATTTATTTATTTGACATAGCCATTACCGATTTGTGAAAGTTTGGTCCGAAACGGACCACTATATCATATAGCTGCCATACAAACGACCGATATGAAAACCAGTCTTTGTATGAAAACGTTTTTTGTTTTCCAAGCTATTGCCACCGAATTCTACATTTATTCATTTGACATAGCCATACACGATTTGTGATAGTTTGGTCCGGATCGGATCACTTCATCATATAGCTGCCATACAAACAACCGATATGAAAACCAGTCTTTGTATGGAAGCCTTTTTTGTTTTATAAGCTATTGCAACCGAATTAATTTTTTTGTTTATTTAAATTTATTTATTTTATTTATTTATTTGACATAGCCGTACACAATTTGTAAAAGTTTGGTCCCAAACGGATCACTAAATCATATAGCTGCCATACAAACGACCGATATGAAAACAAGTCTTTGTATGGGAACCTTTTTTGTTTTCTAAGCTATTGCAACCGAATTCAATATTTATTCATGTGACATAGCCATACACGATTTGTGAAAGTTTCATCCGGATCGGATTACTATATCTTATAGCTGCCATACAAACGACCGATATGAAAACAAGTCTTTGTATGGAAACCTTTTTTGTTTTCTAAGCTATTGCAACCGAATTCATTATTTAATTCGTTGACATTGCCATACACGATTTGTGAAAGTTTGGTCCGAAACGGACAACTATATCATATAGCTACCATACAAACGACCGATATGAAAACAAGTCTTTTGTATGGAAACCTTTTTTGTTTTCTAAGCTATTGCAACCGATTTCAACATTTATTCATTTGACATAGCCATACACGATTTGTGAAAGTTTAATCCGGATCGGATTACTATATCATATAGCTGCCATACAAACGACCAATATGAAAACAAGTCTTTGTATGAAAACTTTTTTTGTTTTCTAAATTATTGCAACCGAATTCAAAATTTATTCATTTGACATAGCCATACATGATTTGTAAAAGTTTGGTTTGGATCGGATCACTATATCATATAGCTGCCATACAAACGACCGATATGAAAACAAGTCTTTGTATGGAAACCTTTTTTGTTTTCCAAGCTATATCAACCGAATTCAATATTAATATATTCGACATAGCCATACACGATTTGTGAAAGTTTGATCCGGATCGGATTACTAAATCATATAGCTGATATAGAAGCGACCGATATGAAAAAAAGTCTTTTGTATGGGAACCTTTTTTGTTTTCTAAGCTATTGCAACCGAATTCACCATTTATTTATTTGATATAGCCAGAACCGATTTGTGAAAGTTTGGTCCGAAACGGACCACTATATCATATAGCTGCCATACAAACGACCGATATGAAAACCAGTCTTTGTATGAAAACGTTTTTTGTTTTCCAAGCTATTGCCACCGAATTCTACATTTATTCATTTGACATAGCCATACACGATTTGTGATAGTTTGGTCCGGATCGGATCACTTCATCATATAGCTGCCATACAAACAACCGATATAAAAACCAGTCTTTGTATGGAAACCTTTTTTGTTTTCTAAGCTATTGCAACCGAATTTATTTATTTGTTTATTTAAATTTATTTATTTTATTTATTTATTTGACTTTGCGGTACACAATTTGTAAAAGTTTGGTCCCAAACGGATCACTAAATCATATAGCTGCCATACAAACGACCGATATGAAAACAAGTCTTTGTATGGGACCCTTTTTTGTTTATTGCAACCGAATTCAATTTTTATTCATTCGACATAGCCATACACGATTTGTGAAAGTTTCATCCGGATCGGATTACTATATCTTATAGCTGCCATACAAACGACCGATATGAAAACAAGTCTTTGTATGGAAACCTTTTTTGTTTTCCAAGCTATTGCCACCGAATTCTACATTTATTCATTTGACATAGCCATACACGATTTGTGATAGTTTGGTCCGGATCGGATCACTTCATCATATAGCTGCCATACAAACAACCGATATGAAAACCAGTCTTTGTATGAAAACCTTTTTTGTTTTCTAAGCTATTGCAACCGAATTTATTTATTTATTGATTTAAATTAATTTATTTTATTTATTTATTTGACATAGCCGTACACAATTTGTAAAAGTTTGGTCCCAAACGGATCACTAAATCATATAGCTGCCATACAAACGACCGATATGAAAACAAGTCTTTGTATGGGAACCTTTTTTGTTTTCTAAGCTATTGCAACCGAATTCAATTTTTATTCATTTGACATAGCCGTACACAATTTTTGAAAGGTTGGTCCGGATCGGACCACTATATCATATAGCTGCCATACAAACGACCGATATGATAACAAGTCTTTGTATTGGAACCTTTTTTGCTTTCTAAGCTATTGCAACTGAAATCAACATTTATTTATTTGACATAGCCGTTCACGATTTGTGAAAGTTTGGTCCGAAACGGATCACTATATCATATAGCTGCCATACAAACGACCGATATGATAACAAGTTTTTGTATGAAAACGTTTTTTGTTTTCCAAGCTGTTGCAATCGAATTCAACATTTTTTCATTTGGCATAGTCATACACGATTTGTGAAAGTTTGGTCCGGATCGGACCACTATATCATATAGCTGATATACAAACGACCGATATTAAAACAAGTCTTTTGTATGGGAACCTTTTTTGTTTTCTAAGCTATTGCAACCGAATTCAACATTTATTTATTTGACATAGCCATACACGATTTGTGAAAGTTTCATCCGGATCGGATTACTATATCTTATAGCTGCCATACAAACGACCGATATGAAAACAAGTCTTTGTATGGAAAACTTTTTGTTTTCTAAGCTATTGCAACCGAATTCAACACTTATTTATTTGACATAGCCGTACAAGATTTGTGAAAGTTTGGTCCGAAACGGACATTTATATCATATAGCTGCCATACAAACGACCGATATGAAAACCAGTCTTTGTATGGAAACGTTTTTTGTTTTCCAAGCTATTGCAACCGAATTTAACATTTATTTATTTGACATAGCCATACACGATTTTTGAAAGGTTGGTCCGGATCGGACCACTATATCATATAGCTACCATACAAACGACCGATATGAAAACAAGTCTTTGTATAGGAACCTTTTTTGTTTTCTAAGCTATTGCAACCGAACTCAACATTTATTTATTTGACATAGCCATACACGATTTGAGAAAGTTTGGTCCGAAACGGATCACTATATCATATAGCTGCCATACAAACGACCGATATGATAACAACTTTTTGTATGGAAACGGTTTTTTGTTTTCCAAGCTGTTGCAATCGAATTCAACATTTTTTCATTTGGCATAGTCATACACGATTTGTGAAAGTTTGGTCCGGATCGGACCACTATATCATATAGCTGATATACAAGCGACCGATATGAAAACAAGTCTTTTGTATGGGAACCTTTTTTGTTTTCTAAGCAATTGCAACCGAATTCAACATTTATTTATTTGACATAGCCATACACGATTTGTGAAAGTGTGGTCCGAAACGGACCACTATATCATATAGCTGCCATACAAACGACCGATATGAAAACCAGTCTTTGTATGAAAACGTTTTTTGTTTTCCAAGCTATTGCCACCGAATTCTACATTTATTCATTCGACATAGCCATACACGATTTGTGATAGTTTGGTCCGGATCGGATCACTTCATCATATAGCTGCCATACAAACAACCGATATGAAAACCAGTCTTTGTATGGAAACCTTTTTTGTTTTCTAAGCTATTGCAACCGAATTTATTTATTTGTTTATTTAAATTTATTTATTTTATTTATTTATTTGACATAGCCGTACACAATTTGTAAAAGTTTGGTCCGAAACGCATCACTAAATCATATAGCTGCCATACAAACGACCAATATGAAAACAAGTCTTTGTATGATAACCTTTTTTGTTTTCTAAGCTATTGCAACCGAATTCAACATTTATATATATGACATAGCCATACATGATTTGTAAAAGATTGATTCGGATCGGACGACTATATCATATAGCTGCCGTACAAACGACCGATATGAAAACAAGTCTTTGTATGGGAAACTTTTTTGTTTTCTAAGCTATTGCAACCGAATTCAAAATTTATTTATTTGACATAGCCGTACACGATTTGTGAAAGTTTGATTCGGATCAAACTACTATATCATATAGCTGCCATACAAACGACCAATATGAAAACAAGTCTTTGTATGGAAACCTTTCTTATTTTCTAAGCTATTGCAACCGAATTCAACATTTATATATTTGACATAACCATACATGTTTTGTAAAAGTTTGATCCGGATCGGATTACTATATCATATAGCTGCCATAAAAACGACCGATATGAAAACAAGTTTGTATGAAAACCTTTTTTGTTTTCTACGCTATTGCAACCGAATTCAACATTTATTTATTTGACATAGCCGTACACGATTTGTAAGTTTGGTCCGGATCGGACCACTATATCATATAGCTGATATACAAACGACCGATATGAAAACAAGTCTTTTGTGTGGGAACCTTTTTTTTTTCTAAGCTATTGCAACCGAATTCAACATTTATTTATTTGACATAGCCATACACGATTTGTGAATGTTTAATCCGGATCGGATTACTATATCATATAGCTGCGATACAAACTACCAATATGAAAACAAGTCTTTGTATGGAAACCTTTTTTGTTTTCTAAGCTATTGCAACCGAATTCACAATTTATTCTTTTGACATAGCCATACACGATTTTTTAAAGTTTGGTTTGGATCGGATCACTATATCATATAGCTGCCATACAAACGACCAATATGAAAACAAGTCTTTGTATGGGAACCTTTTTTGTTTTCTAAGCTATTGCAACCGAACTCAACATTTATTTATTTGACATAGCCATACACGATTTGTAAGTTTGGTCCGGATCGGACCACTATATCATATAGCTGATATACAAACGACCGATATGAAAACAAGTCTTTTGTGTGGGAACCTTTTTTTTTTCTAAGCTATTGCAACCGAATTCAACATTTATTTATTTGACATAGCCATACACGATTTGTGAATGTTTAATCCGGATCGGATTACTATATCATATAGCTGCGATACAAACTACCAATATGAAAACAAGTCTTTGTATGGAAACCTTTTTTGTTTTCTAAGCTATTGCAACCGAATTCACAATTTATTCATTTGACATAGCCATACACGATTTTTTAAAGTTTGGTTTGGATCGGATCACTATATCATATAGCTGCCATACAAACGACCAATATGAAAACAAGTCTTTGTATGGAAACCTTTTTTTTTTCTAAGCTATTGCAACCGTATTCAACATTTATTTATTTGACATAGCCGTACACGATTTGTAAGTTTGGTCCGGATCGGATCACTATATCATATAGCTGCCATACAAACGACCGATATGAAAACAAGTTTGTATGAAAACCTTTTTTGTTTTCTAAGCTATTGCAACCGAATTCAACATTTATTTATTTGACATAGCCGTACACGATTTGTAAGTTTGGTCCGGATCGGACCACTATATCATATAGCTACCATACAAACGACCGATATGAAAACGAGTCTTTGTATGGGAACCTTTTTTTTTCTAAGCTATTGCAACCGAATTCAACATTTATTTATTTGACATAGCCATACACGATTTGTAAAAGTTTAATCCGGATCGGATTACTATATCATATAGCTGCCATACAAACGACCAATATGAAAACAAGTCTTTGTATGGAAACCTTTTTTGTTTTCTAAGCTATTGCAACCGAATTCACAATTTATTCATTTGACATAGCCATACACGATTTTTAAAAGTTTGGTTTGGATCGGATCACTATATCATATAGCTGCCATACAAACGACCGATATGAAAACAAGTCTTTGTATGGGAACCTTTTTTGTTTTCTAATCTATTGCAACCGAATTCATAGCCGTATACGATTTGTGAAAGTTTGGTCCGAAACGGATCACTAAATCATATAGCTGCCAAACAAACGACCGATATGATAACAAGTCTTTGTATGGAAACGGTTTTTTGTTTTCCAAGCTGTTGCAACCGAATTCAACATTTATTTATTTGACATAGTCATACACGATTTGTGAAGGTTTGGTCCGGATCGGATTATCATAAAGCTGATATACAAACGACCGATATGAAAACCAGTTTTTGTATGGAAACCTTTTTTGTTTTCTAAGCTATTGCAACCGAATTCAACATTTATATATTTGACATAGCCTTACACGATTTTTGAAAGGTTGGACCGGATCGGACCACTATATCATATAGCTACCATACAAACGACCGATATGAAAACAAGTCTTTGTATGGGAACCTTTTTTGTTTTCCAAGCTGTTGCAACCGAATTCAACATTTATTTATTTGACACAGCCATACACGATTTGTGAAAGTTTGGTCCGAAACTGACCACTATATCATATAGCTGCCATACAAACGACCGATATGTAAACCAGTCTTTGTATGGGAACCTTTTTTGTTTTCTAAGCTATTGCAACCGAATTCAACATTTATATATTTGACATAGCAGTACACGATTTTTGAAAGGTTGGTCCGGATCGGACCACTATATCATATAGCTGCCATACAAACGACCGATATGAAAACAAGTCTTTGTATGGGAACCTTTTTTGTTTTCCAAGCTGTTGCAACCGAATTCAACATTTATTTATTTGACACAGCCATACACGATTTGTGAAAGTTTGGTCCGAAACTGACCACTATATCATATAGCTGCCATACAAACGACCGATATGTAAACCAGTCTTTGTATGGGAACCTTTTTTGTTTTCCAAACTGTTGCAACCGAATTCAACATTTATTTATTTGACATAGCCATACACGATTTGTGAAAGTTTGATCCGGATCGGATTACTATATCATATAGCTGCCATACAAACGACCAATATGAAAACAAGTCTTTGTATGATAACCTTTTTTGTTTTCTAAGCTATTTCAACCGAATTCAACATTTATATATATGACATAGCCATACATGATTTGTAAAAGATTGATTCGGATCGGACGACTATATCATATAGCTGCCATACAAACGACCGATATGAAAACAAGTCTTTGTATGGGAACCTTTTTTGTTTTCTAAGCTATTGCAACCGAATTCAACATTTATTTTTTTGACATAGCCGTACACGATTTGTAAGTTTGGTCCGGATCGGATCACTATATCATATAGCTGCCATACAAACGACCAATATGAAAACAAGTCTTTGTATGGAAACCTTTTTTTTTTCTAAGCTATTGCAACCGAATTTAAAATTTATTTATTTGAAATAGCCATACACGATTTGTGAAAGTTTAATCCGGATCGGATCACTATATCATATAGCTGCCATACAAACGACCGATATGAAAACAAGTCTTTGTATGGAAGCCTTTTTTGTTTTCTAAGCTATTGCAACCGAATTCAATATTTATTTATTCGACATAGCTATACACGATTTGTTAAAGTTTGATCCGGATCGGATTACTATATCATATAGCTGCCATACAAACGACCGATATGAAAACAAGTCCGAAACGGTTCACTATATCATATAGCTGCCATACAAACAACCCATATGATAACAAGTTTTTGTATGGAAACGTTTTTTGTTTTCCAAACTGTTGCAACCGAATTCAACATTTATTTATTTGACATAGCCATACACGATTTGTGAAAGTTTGATCCGGATCGGATTACTAAATCATATAGCTGCCATACAAACGACCGATATGAAAACAAGTCTTTGTATGGGAACCTTTTTTGTTTTCCAAGCTATTGCAACCGAATTCAACATTTATTTATTTGACATAGCCATTCACGATTTGTAAAAGTTTGGTCCGAAACGGACCACTATATCATATAGCTGCCATACAAACGACCGATATGATAACAAGTTTTTGTATGGAAACGTTTTTTGTTTTCCAAGGTGTTGCAACCGAATTCAACATTTATTCATTTGACATAGCCGTACACGATTTGTGAAAGTTTGGTCGGAAACTGACCACTATATCATATAGCTGCCATACAAACGACCGATATGAAAACCAGTCTTTGTATGGAAACCTTTTTTGTTTTCTTAGCTATTGCAACCGAATTCAACATTTATTTATTTGACATAGCCATACACGAGTTTTTAAAGGTTGGTAAGGGTCGGACCACTATATCATATGGCTACCATACAAACGGCCGATATGAAAACAAGTCTTTGTATAGGAACCATTTTTGTTTTCTAAGTTATTGCAACCGAATTCAACATTTATTCATGTTACATAGTCATACACGATTTGTGAAAGTTTGGTCCGAAACGGATCACTATATCATATAGCTGCCATACCAACGACCGATATGATAACAAGTTTTTGTATGGAAACGTTTTTTGTTTTCCAAACTGTTGCAACCGAATTCAACATATATTTATTTGACATAGCCATACACGATTTGTGAAAGCTTGATCCGGATCGGATTACTAAATCATATAGCTGCCATACAAACGACCTATATGAAAACAAGTCTTTGTATGGGAACCTTTTTTGTTTTCTAAGCTTTTGCAACCGAATTCAACATTTATTCATTTGACATAGCCGTACACGATTTGTGAAAGTTTGATCCGGATCGGATTACTATATCATATAGCTGCCATACAAACGACCAATATGAAAACAAGTCTTTGTATGGAAACCTTTTTTGTTTTCTAAGCTATTGCAACCGATTTCAACATTTATATATTCGACATAGCCATGCACGACTTATGAAATTTTGGTCCGGATCGGATCACTAAATCATATAGCTGCCATACAAACGACCGATATGAATACCAGTCTTTGTATGGAAACCTTTTTTGTTTTCTAAGCTATTGCAACCGAATTCAACATTTATTTATTTGACATAGCCGTACACAATTTGTAAAAGTTTGGTCCGGATCGGATCACTAAATCATATAGCTGCCATACAAACGACCGATATGAAAACAAGTCTTTGTATGGGAACCCTTTTTGTTTTCTAATCTATTCCAACCGAATTCATAGCCGTACACGATTTGTGAAAGTTTGGTCCGAAACGGATCACTAAATCATATAGCTGCCATACAAACGACTGATATGATAACAAGTCTTTGTATGGAAACGGTTTTTTGTTTTCCAAGCTGTTGCAACCGAATTCAACATTTATTCATTTGACATAGTCATACACGATTTGTGAAGGTTTGGTCCGGATCGGATTACTATATCATATAGCTGATATACAAACGACCAATATGAAAACCAGTCTTTGTATGGAAACCTTTTTTGTTTTCTAAGCTATTGCAACCGAATTCAACATTTATATATTTGACATAGCCATACACGATTTTTGAAAGGTTGGTCCGGATCGGACCACTATATCATATAGCTACCATACAAACGACCGATATGAAAACAAGTCTTTGTATGGGAACCTCTTTTGTTTTCTAAGCTATTGCAACCGAATTCAACATTTATTCATTTGACATAGCCATACACGATTTTTGAAAGTTTGTTTCGAAACGCATCACTATATCATATAGCTGCCATACAAACGACCGATATGAAAACAAGTCTTTGTATGGGAACCTTTTTTGTTTTCTAATCTATTGCAACCGAATTCATAGCCGTACACGATTTGTGAAAGTTTGGTCCGAAACGGATCACTAAATCATATAGCTGCCATACAAACGACCGATATGATAACAAGTCTTTGTATGGAAACGGTTCTTTGTTTTCCAAGCTGTTGCAACCGAATTCAACATTTATTCATTTGACATAGTCATACACGATTTGTGAAGGTTTGGTCCGGATCGGATTACTATATCATATAGCTGATATACAAACGACCGATATGAAAACCAGTCTTTGTAGGGAAACCTTTTTTGTTTTCTAAGCTATTGCAACCGAATTCAACATTTAAATATTTGACATTGCCATACACGATTTTTGAAAGGTTGGTCCGGATCGGACCACTATATCATATAGCTGCCATACAAACGACCCAAATGATAACAAGTTTTTGTATGGAAACGTTTTTTGTTTTCCAAACTGTTGCAACCGAATTAAACATTTATTTATTTGACATAGCCATACACGATTTGTGAAAGTTTGGTCCGAAACGGTTCACTATATCATATAGCTGCCATACAAACGACCCATATGATAACAAGTTTTTGTATGGAAGCCTTTTTTGTTTTCTAAGCTATTGCAACCGAACTCAATATTTATTTATTCGACATAGCTATACAAGATTTGTGAAAGTTTGGTCCGGATCGGATTACTATATCATATAGCTGCCATACAAACGACCGATATGAAAACAAGTCTTTGTATGGAAACCTTTTTGTTTTCTAAGCTATTGCAACCGAATTCAACATTTATTTATTCCACATAGCCATACACGATTTGTGAAAGGTTGGTCCGGATCGGATTACCATATCATATAGCTGCCATACAAACGACCGATAGAAAACCAGTCTTTGTATGGAAACGTTTTTTGTTTTCTAAGCTATTGCAACCGAATTCAACATTTATTTATTTGACATAGCTATAGACGATTTGTGAAAGGTTGGTCCGGATCGGATCACTTCATCATATAGCTGCCATACAAACGTCCGATATGGTAACAAGTTTTTGTATGGAAACGTTTTTTGTTTTCCAAACTGTTGCAACCGAATTCAACATTTATTTATTTGACATAGCCATACACGATTTGTGAAAGTTTGGTCCGAAACGGTTATCTATATCATATAGCTGCCATACAAACGACCCATATGATAACAAGTTTTTGTATGGAAGCCTTTTTTGTTTTCTAAGCTATTGCAACCGAATTCAATATTTATTTATTTGACATAGCCATACACAATTTGTGAAAGTTTGGTTCGGATCGGATTACTATATCATATAGCTGCCATACAAACGACCGATATGAAAACAAGTCTTTGTATGGAAATCTTTTTTGTTTTATAAGCTTTTGCAACTGAATTCAATATTTATTTATTCGAAATAGCCATACACGATTTGTGAAAGGTTGGTTCGGATCGGATTACTATATCATATAGCTGCCATACAAACGACCCATATGATAACAAGTCTTTGTATGGAAACCTTTTTTGTTTTCTAAGCTATTGCAACCGAATTCAACATTTATGTTTTTGACATAGCCATACACGATTTGTGAAAGTTTGGTTTGGATCGGACCACTATATCATTTAGCTGCCATACAAACGACCAATATGAAAGCAAGTCTTTTGAAAAGGAACCTTTTTTGTTTTCTAAGCTATTGCAACCGAATTCAACATTTACTCATGTGAATTAGCCGTACACAATTTGTGAAAGTTTGATCCGGATCGGATTACTATATCATATAGCTGCCATACAAACGACCGATATGAAAACAAGTCTTTGTATGGAAATCTTTTTTGTTTTCTAAGCTATTGCAACCGAATTCAACTTTTATTCATTTGAAATAGCCATATACGATTTGTGAAAGTTTGGTCCGGATCGGACCACAATATCATATAGCTGATATACAAACGACCAGTATGTTCCCATCTTTGTATGGGAACCTTTTTTGTTTTCTAAGCTATTGCAACCGAATTAAACATTTATATATTTGACATAGCCATACACGATTTGTGAAAGTTTGGTCCGGATCGGATTACTATATCATATAGCTGCCATACAAACGACCAATATGAAAGCAAGTCTTTGTATGGAAACCTTTTTTGTTTTCTAAGCTATTGCAACCGAATTCACAATTTATTCATTTGACATAGCCATACACAATTTGTGAAAGTTTGGTCCGGATCGGATTACTATATCATATAGCTGCCATACAAACGACCGATATGAAAACAAGTCTTTGTATGGAAACGTTTTTTATTTTCCAAGCTATTGCAACCGAATTCAACACTTATTCATTTGACATAGTCATACACGATTTGTGAAGTTTGTTCCGGATCGGATTACTATATCATATAGCTGCCATACAAACGACCGATATGAAAACAAGTCTTTGTATGGAAACCTTTTTTGTTTTCTAAGCTATTGCAACCGAATTCAACATTTATTCATTTGACATAGCCATACACAATTTGTGAAAGTTTGGTCCGGATCGGATTACTATATCATATAGCTGCCATACAAACGACCGATATGAAAACAAGTCTTTGTATGAAAACCTTTTTGGTTTTCTAAGCTATTGCAACTGAATTCAACATTTATTCATTCGACATAACCGTACACGATTTGTGAAAGGTTGGTCCGGATCGGATCACTATATCATATAGCTGCCATACAAACGACCAATATGAAAACAAGTCTTTGTATGGAAACCTTTTTGTTTTCTAAGCTATTGCAACCGAATTCACAATTTATTCAGTTGACATAGCCATACACGATTTTTAAAAGTTTGGTTTGGATTTGATCACTATATCATATAGCTGCCATACAAACGACCGATATGAAAACAAGTCTTTGTATGGGAACCTTTTTGTTTTCTAATCTATTGCAACCGAATTCATAGCCGTACACGATTTGTGAAAGTTTGGTCCGAAACGGATCACTAAATCATATAGCTGCCATACAAACGACCGATATGATAACAAGTCTTTGTATGGAAACGGTTCTTTGTTTTCCAAGCTGTTGCAACCGAATTCAACATTTATTCATTTGACATAGTCATACACGATTTGTGAAGGTTTGGTCCGGATCGGATTACTATATCATATAGCTGATATACAAACGACCGATATGAAAACCAGTCTTTGTAGGGAAACCTTTTTTGTTTTCTAAGCTATTGCAACCGAATTCAACATTTAAATATTTGACATTGCCATACACGATTTTTGAAAGGTTGGTCCGGATCGGACCACTATATCATATAGCTGCCATACAAACGACCCAAATGATAACAAGTTTTTGTATGGAAACGTTTTTTGTTTTCCAAACTGTTGCAACCGAATTAAACATTTATTTATTTGACATAGCCATACACGATTTGTGAAAGTTTGGTCCGAAACGGTTCACTATATCATATAGCTGCCATACAAACGACCCATATGATAACAAGTTTTTGTATGGAAGCCTTTTTTGTTTTTTAAGCTATTGCAACCGAACTCAATATTTATTTATTCGACATAGCTATACAAGATTTGTGAAAGTTTGGTCCGGATCGGATTACTATATCATATAGCTGCCATACAAACGACCGATATGAAAACAAGTCTTTGTATGGAAACCTTTTTTGTTTTCTAAGCTATTGCAACCGAATTCAACATTTATTTATTCCACATAGCCATACACGATTTGTGAAAGGTTGGTCCGGATCGGATTACCATATCATATAGCTGCCATACAAACGACCGATAGAAAACCAGTCTTTGTATGGAAACGTTTTTTGTTTTCTAAGCTATTGCAACCGAATTCAACATTTATTTATTTGACATAGCTATAGACGATTTGTGAAAGGTTGGTCCGGATCGGATCACTTCATCATATAGCTGCCATACAAACGTCCGATATGGTAACAAGTTTTTGTATGGAAACGTTTTTTGTTTTCCAAACTGTTGCAACCGAATTCAACATTTATTTATTTGACATAGCCATACACGATTTGTGAAAGTTTGGTCCGAAACGGTTATCTATATCATATAGCTGCCATACAAACGACCCATATGATAACAAGTTTTTGTATGGAAGCCTTTTTTGTTTTCTAAGCTATTGCAACCGAATTCAATATTTATTTATTTGACATAGCCATACACAATTTGTGAAAGTTTGGTTCGGATCGGATTACTATATCATATAGCTGCCATACAAACGACCGATATGAAAACAAGTCTTTGTATGGAAATCTTTTTTGTTTTATAAGCTATTGCAACTGAATTCAATATTTATTTATTCGAAATAGCCATACACGATTTGTGAAAGGTTGGTTCGGATCGGATTACTATATCATATAGCTGCCATACAAACGACCCATATGATAACAAGTCTTTGTATGGAAACCTTTTTTGTTTTCTAAGCTATTGCAACCGAATTCAACATTTATGTTTTTGACATAGCCATACACGATTTGTGAAAGTTTGGTTTGGATCGGACCACTATATCATTTAGCTGCCATACAAACGACCAATATGAAAGCAAGTCTTTTGAAAAGGAACCTTTTTTGTTTTCTAAGCTATTGCAACCGAATTCAACATTTACTCATGTGAATTAGCCGTACACAATTTGTGAAAGTTTGATCCGGATCGGATTACTATATCATATAGCTGCCATACAAACGACCGATATGAAAACAAGTCTTTGTATGGAAATCTTTTTGTTTTCTAAGCTATTGCAACCGAATTCAACTTTTATTCATTTGAAATAGCCATATACGATTTGTGAAAGTTTGGTCCGGATCGGACCACAATATCATATAGCTGATATACAAACGACCAGTATGTTCCCATCTTTGTATGGGAACCTTTTTTGTTTTCTAAGCTATTGCAACCGAATTAAACATTTATATATTTGACATAGCCATACACGATTTGTGAAAGTTTGGTCCGGATCGGATTACTATATCATATAGCTGCCATACAAACGACCAATATGAAAGCAAGTCTTTGTATGGAAACCTTTTTGTTTTCTAAGCTATTGCAACCGAATTCACAATTTATTCATTTGACATAGCCATACACAATTTGTGAAAGTTTGGTCCGGATCGGATTACTATATCATATAGCTGCCATACAAACGACCGATATGAAAACAAGTCTTTGTATGGAAACGTTTTTTATTTTCCAAGCTATTGCAACCGAATTCAACACTTATTCATTTGACATAGTCATACACGATTTGTGAAGTTTGTTCCGGATCGGATTACTATATCATATAGCTGCCATACAAACGACCGATATGAAAACAAGTCTTTGTATGAAAACCTTTTTTGTTTTCTAAGCTATTGCAACCGAATTCAACATTTATTCATTTGACATAGCCATACACAATTTGTGAAAGTTTGGTCCGGATCGGATTACTATATCATATAGCTGCCATACAAACGACCGATATGAAAACAAGTCTTTGTATGAAAACCTTTTTGGTTTTCTAAGCTATTGCAACTGAATTCAACATTTATTCATTCGACATAACCGTACACGATTTGTGAAAGGTTGGTCCGGATCGGATCACTATATCATATAGCTGCCATACAAACGACCAATATGAAAACAAGTAAGGTAGCAGCAGTCGAGTTTCCCGATTGCAAAATACCCTTTACCCTTAGACATGCTTACAATTTATTTAGTATCAATAAATAAATGAAACAATATTCTATTAGAAAAGAGGACCATAACAATATAAATTTGGTATGATTTTGGTTATGAAAATAAGTTTCGTGTGTCATAAAGCCATACACATTTCGCTGTCAACGTCGCAGTCGGCGTCGCGCAATGCGTGTTTTGCTGCGCTTCTGCTTCCCTTGCCATAGATTTTGCATGTGGCATAACTTCCGTGTTTCTTATCCGATTTGGTTTACCGATATGAAAACCAGTCTTTGTATGGAAACCTTTTTTGTTTTCTAAGCTATTGCAACCGAATTCAACATTTATATATTTGACATAGCCATACACGATTTTTGAAAGGTTGGTCCGGATCAGACCACTATATCATATAGCTGCCATACAAACGACCCATATGATAACAAGTTTTTGTATGGAAACGTTTTTTGTTTTCCAAACTGTTGCAACCGAATTCAACATTTATTTATTTGACATAGCCATACACAATTTGTGAAAGTTTAGTCCGGATCGGATTACTATATCATATAGCTGCCATACAAACGACCGATATGAAAACAAGTCTTTGTATGGAAACCTTTTTTGTTTTCTAAGCTATTGCAACCGAATTCAATATTAATTTATTCCACATAGCCATACACGATTTGTGAAAGGTTGGTCCGGATCGGACCACCATATCATATAGCTGCCATACAAACGACCGATAGAAAACCAGTCTTTGTATGGAAACGTTTTTTGTTTTCTAAGCTATTGCAACCGAATTCAACATTTATTTATTTGACATAGCTATAGACGATTTGTGAAAGGTTGGTCCGGATCGGATCACTATATCATATAGCTGCCATACAAACGACCGATATGGTAACAAGTTTTTGTATGGAAACGTTTTTTGTTTTCCAAACTGTTGCAACCGAATTCAACATTTATTTATTTGACATAGCCATGCACGATTTGTGAAATTTTGGTCCGAAACGGTTCACTATATCATATAGCTGCCATACAAACGACCCATATGATAACAAGTTTTTGTATGGAAAGGTTTTTTGTTTTCCAAACTGTTGCAACCGAATTCAACATTTATTTATTTGACATAGCCATACACAATTTGTGAAAGTTTGATTCGGATCGGATTACTATATCATATAGCTGCCATACAAACGACCGATATGAAAACAAGTCTTTGTATGGAAATCTTTTTTGTTTTATAAGCTTTTGCAACTGAATTCAATATTTATTTATTTAAAATAGCCATACACGATTTGTGAAAGGTTGGTTCGGATCGGATTACTATATCATATAGCTGCCGTACAAACGACCAATATGAAAACAAGTCTTTGTATGGAAACCTTTCTTGTTTTCTAAGCTATTGCAACCGATTTCAACATTTATTCATTTGACATAGCCATACACGATTTGTGAAAGTTTGATCCGGATCGGATTACTATATCATATAGCTGCCATACAAACGACCGATATGAAAACAAGTCTTTGTATGGGAACCATTTTTGTTTTCTTAGCTATTGCAACCGAATTCAACATTTATTCATTTGACATAGCCATACACGATTTGTGAAAGGTTGGTTTGGATCGGATCACTATATCATATAGCTGCCATACAAACGACCGATATGAAAACAAGTTCTTGTATGGAAGCCTTTTTTGTTTTCTAAGCTATTGCAACCGAATTCAACATTTATTTACTCGACATAGCTATACACGATTTGTGAAAGTTTGATCCGGAGCGGATTACTATATCATATAGCTGCCATACAAACGACCGATATGAAAACAAGTCTTTGTATGGGAACCATTTTTGTTTTCTTAGCTATTGCAACCGAATTCAACATTTATTCATTTGACATAGCTGTACACGATTTGTGAAAGTTTGGTCCGAAACGGTTCACTATATCATATAGCTGCCATACAAACGACCCATATGATAACAAGTTCTTGTATGGAAACCTTTTTTGTTTTCCAAACTGTTGCAACCGAATTCAACATTTATTTATTTGACATAGCTATAGACGATTTGTGAAAGGTTGGTCCGGATCGGATCACTTCATCATATAGCTGCCATACAAACGACCGATATGGTAACAAGTCTTTGTATGGAAACCTTTTTTGTTTTCTAAGCTATTGCAACCGAATTCAACATTTATTTATCTGACATAGCCATACACGATTTGTGAAAGTTTGGTCTGGATCGGACTACTATATCATATAGCTGCCATACAAACGACCAATATGAAAGCAAGTCTTTGTATGGGAACCTCTTTTGTTTTCTAAGCTATTGCAACCGAATTCAACATTTACTCATGTGACATAGCCGTACACGATTTGTGAAAGTTTGATCCGGATCGGATTACTATATCATATAGCTGCCATACAAACGACCGATATGAAAACAAGTCTTTGTATGAATATCTTTTTTGTCTTCTAAGGTATTGCAACCGAATTCAATATTTATTTATCTGACATAGCCATACACGATTTGTGAAAGTTTGATCCGGATCGGATTACTAAATCATATAGCTGCCATACAAACGACCGATATGAAAACAAGTCTTTGTATGGAAACCTTTTTTGTTTTCTAAGCTATTGCAGCCGAATTCAACATTTATTTATTTGACATAGCCATACACGATTTGTGAAAGTTTGATCCGGATCGGATTACTAAATCATATAGCTGCCATACAAACGACCGATATGAAAACAAGTCTTTGTATGGAAACCTTTTTTGTTTTCTAAGCTATTGCAACCGAATTCAACATTTATTTATTTGACTTAGCCGTACACGATTTGTAAGTTTGGTCCGGAGCGGATTACTATATCATATAGCTGATATACAAACGACCGATATGAAAACAAGTCTTTTGTATGGGAACCTTTTTTTTTTTCTAAGCTATTGCAACCGAATTCAACATTTATTTATTTGACATAGCCATACACGATGTGTGAAAGTTTGATCCGGATCGGATTACTATATCATATAGCTGCCATACAAACGACCAATATGAAAACAAGTCTTTGTATGGAAACCTTTTTTGTTTTCTAAGCTATTGCAACCGAATTCAACATTTATTCATTTGACATAGCCATACACGATTTTAAAAAGTTTGGTTTGGATCGGATCACTATATCATATAGCTGCCATACAAACGACCGATATGAAAACAAGTTCTTGTATGGAAGCCTTTTTTGTTTTCTAAGCTATTGCAACCGAATTCTACATTTATTTACTCGACATAGCTATACACTATTTGTGAAAGTTTGATCCGGAGCGGATTACTATATCATATAGCTGCCATACAAACGACCGATATGAAAACAAGTCTTTAAATGGGAACCTTTTTTGTTTTCTTAGCTATTGCAACCGAATTCAACATTTATTCATTTGACATAGCTGTACACGATTTGTGAAAGTTTGGTCCGAAACGGTTCACTATATCATATAGCTGCCATACAAACGACCCATATGATAACAAGTTCTTGTATGGAAACGTTTTTTGTTTTCCAAACTGTTGCAACCGAATTCAACATTTATTTATTTGACATAGCTATAGACGATTTGTGAAAGGTTGGTCCGGATCGGATCACTTCATCATATAGCTGCCATACAAACGACCGATATGATAACAAGTCTTTGTATGGAAACCTTTTTTGTTTTCTAAGCTATTGCAACCGATTTCAACATTTATTTATTTGACATAGCTTTAGACGATTTGTGAAAGGTTGGTCCGGATCGGATCACTTCATCATATAGCTGCCATACAAACGACCGATATGGTAACAAGTCTTTGTATGGAAACCTTTTTTGTTTTCTAAGCTATTGCAACCGAATTCAATATTTATTTATTTGACATAGCCGTACACGATTTGTGAAAGTTTGGTCTGGATCGGACTACTATATCATATAGCTGCCATACAAACGACCAATATGAAAACAAGTCTTTTGAAAGGGAACCTCTTTTGTTTTCTAAGCTATTGCAACCGAATTCAACATTTACTCATGTGACATAGCCGTACACGATTTGTGAAAGTTTGATCCGGATCGGATTACTATATCATATAGCTGCCATACAAACGACCGATATGAAAACAAGTCTTTGTATGAAAATCTTTTTTGTCTTCTAAGGTATTGCAACCGAATTCAATATTTATTTATCTGACATAGCCATACACGATTTGTGAAAGTTTGATCCGGATCGGATTACTAAATCATATAGCTGCCATACAAACGACCGATATGAAAACAAGTCTTTGTATGGAAACCTTTTTTGTTTTCCAAGCTATTGCAGCCGAATTCAACATTTATTTATTTGACATAGCCATACACGATTTGTGAAAGTTTGATCCGGATCGGATTACTAAATCAAAGAGCTGCCATACAAACGACCGATATGAAAACAAGTCTTTGTATGGAAACCTTTTTTGTTTTCTAAGCTATTGCAACCGAATTCAACATTTATTTATTTGACATAGCCGTACACGATTTGTAAGTTTGGTCCGGATCGGATTACTATATCATATAGCTGATATACAAACGACCGATATGAAAAAAAGTCTTTTGTATGGGAACCTTTTTTTTTCTAAGCTATTGCAACCGAATTCAACATTTATTTATTTGACATAGCCATACACGATGTGTGAAAGTTTGATCCGGATCTGATTACTATATCATATAGCTGCCATACAAACGACCAATATGAAAACAAGTCTTTGTATGGAAACCTTTTTTGTTTTCTAAGCTATTGCAACCGAATTCAACATTTATTCATTTGACATAGCCATACACGATTTTTAAAAGTTTGGTTTGGATCGAATCACTATATCATATAGCTGCCATACAAACGACCGATATGAAAACAAGTTCTTGTATGGAAGCCTTTTTTGTTTTCTAAGCTATTGCAACCGAATTCAACATTTATTTACTCGACATAGCTATACACGATTTGTGAAAGTTTGATCCGGAGCGGATTACTAAATCATATAGCTGCCATACAAACGACCGATATGAAAACAAGTCTTTGTATGGGAACCTTTTTTGTTTTCTTAGCTATTGCAACCGAATTCAACATTTATTCATTTGACATAGCTGTACACGATTTGTGAAAGTTTGGTCCGAAACGGTTCACTATATCATATAGCTGCCATACAAACGACCCATATGATAACAAGTTCTTGTATGGAAACGTTTTTTGTTTTCCAAACTGTTGCAACCGAATTCAACATTTATTTATTTAACATAGCTATAAACGATTTGTGAAAGGTTGGTCCGGATCGGATCACTTCATCATATAGCTGCCATACAAACGACCGATATGGTAGCAAGTCTTTGTATGGAAACCTTTTTGTTTTCTAAGCTATTGCAACCGAATTCAACATTTATTTATTTGACATAGCCATACACGATTTGTGAAAGTTTGGTCTGGATCGGACTACTATATCATATAGCTGCCATAAAAACGACCAATATGAAAGCAAGTCTTTTGAAAGGGAACCTCTTTTGTTTTCTAAGCTATTGCAACCGAATTCAACATTTACTCATGTGACATAGCCGTACACGATTTGTGAAAGTTTGATCCGGATCGGATTACTATATCATATAGCTGCCATACAAACGACCGATATGAAAACAAGTCTTTGTATGAAAATCTTTTTTGTTTTTTAAGGTATTGCAACCGAATTCAATATTTATTAATCTGACATAGCCATACACGATTTGTGAAAGTTTGATCCGGATCGGATTACTAAATCATATAGCTGCCATACAAACGACCGATATGAAAACAAGTCTTTGTATGGAAACCTTTTTTGTTTTCTAAGCTATTGCAGCCGAGTTCAACATTTATTTATTTGACATAGCCATACACGATTTGTGAAAGTTTGATCCGGATCGGATTACTAAATCATATAGCTGCCATACAAACGACCGATATGAAAACAAGTCTTTGTATGGGAACCTTTTTTGTTTTCTTAGCTATTGCAACCGAATTCAACATTTATTCATTTGACATAGCTGTACACGATTTGTGAAAGTTTGGTCCGAAACGGTTCACTATATCATATAGCTGCCATACAAACGACCCATATGATAACAAGTTCTTGTATGGAAACGTTTTTTGTTTTCCAAACTGTTGCAACCGAATTCAACATTTATTTATTTGACATAGCCATACACGATTTGTGAAAGTTTGAACCGGATCGGATTACTATATCATATAGCTGCCATACAAACGACCAATATGAAAGCAAGTCTTTTTATGGAAACCTTTTTTGTTTTCTAAGCTATTGCAACCGAATTCAACATTTATTTATTTGACATAGCCGTTCACGATTTGTAAGTTTGGTCCGGATCGGATTACGATATCATATAGCTGATATACAAACGACCGATATGAAAACAAGTCTTTTGCATGGGAACCTTTTTTTTTTTTTCTAAGCTATTGCAACCGAATTCAACATTTATTTATTTGACATAGCCATACACGATGTGTGAAAGTTTGATCCGGATCGGATTACTATATCATATAGCTGCCATACAAACGACCAATATGAAAGCAAGTCTTTGTATGGGAACCTCTTTTGTTTTCTAAGCTATTGCAACCGAATTCAACATTTACTCATGTGACATAGCCGTACACGATTTGTGAAAGTTTGATCCGGATCGGATTACTATATCATATAGCTGCCATACAAACGACCGATATGATAACAAGTCTTTGTATGAATATCTTTTTTGTCTTCTAAGGTATTGCAACCGAATTCAATATTTATTTATCTGACATAGCCATACACGATTTGTGAAAGTTTGATCCGGATCGGATTACTAAATCATATAGCTGCCATACAAACGACCGATATGAAAACAAGTCTTTGTATGGAAACCTTTTTTGTTTTCTAAGCTATTGCAGCCGAATTCAACATTTATTTATTTGACATAGCCATACACGATTTGTGAAAGTTTGATCCGGATCGGATTACTAAATCATATAGCTGCCATACAAACGACCGATATGAAAACAAGTCTTTGTATGGAAACCTTTTTTGTTTTCTAAGCTATTGCAACCGAATTCAACATTTATTTATTTGACTTAGCCGTACACGATTTGTAAGTTTGGTCCGGAGCGGATTACTATATCATATAGCTGATATACAAACGACCGATATGAAAACAAGTCTTTTGTATGGGAACCTTTTTTTTTTTCTAAGCTATTGCAACCGAATTCAACATTTATTTATTTGACATAGCCATACACGATGTGTGAAAGTTTGATCCGGATCGGATTACTATATCATATAGCTGCCATACAAACGACCAATATGAAAACAAGTCTTTGTATGGAAACCTTTTTTGTTTTCTAAGCTATTGCAACCGAATTCAACATTTATTCATTTGACATAGCCATACACGATTTTAAAAAGTTTGGTTTGGATCGGATCACTATATCATATAGCTGCCATACAAACGACCGATATGAAAACAAGTTCTTGTATGGAAGCCTTTTTTGTTTTCTAAGCTATTGCAACCGAATTCTACATTTATTTACTCGACATAGCTATACACTATTTGTGAAAGTTTGATCCGGAGCGGATTACTATATCATATAGCTGCCATACAAACGACCGATATGAAAACAAGTCTTTGTATGGGAACCTTTTTTGTTTTCCAAACTGTTGCAACCGAATTCAACATTTATTTATTTAACATAGCTATAAACGATTTGTGAAAGGTTGGTCCGGATCGGATCACTTCATCATATAGCTGCCATACAAACGACCGATATGGTAGCAAGTCTTTGTATGGAAACCTTTTTTGTTTTCTAAGCTATTGCAACCGAATTCAACATTTATTTATTTGACATAGCTATAGACGATTTGTGAAAGGTTGGTCCGGATCGGATCACTTCATCATATAGCTGCCATACAAACGACCGATATGATAACAAGTCTTTGTATGGAAACCTTTTTTGTTTTCTAAGCTATTGCAACCGATTTCAACATTTATTTATTTGACATAGCTTTAGACGATTTGTGAAAGGTTGGTCCGGATCGGATCACTTCATCATATAGCTGCCATACAAACGACCGATATGGTAACAAGTCTTTGTATGGAAACCTTTTTGTTTTCTAAGCTATTGCAACCGAATTCAATATTTATTTATTTGACATAGCCGTACACGATTTGTGAAAGTTTGGTCTGGATCGGACTACTATATCATATAGCTGCCATACAAACGACCAATATGAAAACAAGTCTTTTGAAAGGGAACCTCTTTTGTTTTCTAAGCTATTGCAACCGAATTCAACATTTACTCATGTGACATAGCCGTACACGATTTGTGAAAGTTTGATCCGGATCGGATTACTATATCATATAGCTGCCATACAAACGACCGATATGAAAACAAGTCTTTGTATGAAAATCTTTTTTGTCTTCTAAGGTATTGCAACCGAATTCAATATTTATTTATCTGACATAGCCATACACGATTTGTGAAAGTTTGATCCGGATCGGATTACTAAATCATATAGCTGCCATACAAACGACCGATATGAAAACAAGTCTTTGTATGGAAACCTTTTTTGTTTTCCAAGCTATTGCAGCCGAATTCAACATTTATTTATTTGACATAGCCATACACGATTTGTGAAAGTTTGATCCGGATCGGATTACTAAATCAAAGAGCTGCCATACAAACGACCGATATGAAAACAAGTCTTTGTATGGAAACCTTTTTTGTTTTCTAAGCTATTGCAACCGAATTCAACATTTATTTATTTGACATAGCCGTACACGATTTGTAAGTTTGGTCCGGATCGGATTACTATATCATATAGCTGATATACAAACGACCGATATGAAAAAAAGTCTTTTGTATGGGAACCTTTTTTTTTTTCTAAGCTATTGCAACCGAATTCAACATTTATTTATTTGACATAGCCATACACGATGTGTGAAAGTTTGATCCGGATCTGATTACTATATCATATAGCTGCCATACAAACGACCAATATGAAAACAAGTCTTTGTATGGAAACCTTTTTTGTTTTCTAAGCTATTGCAACCGAATTCAACATTTATTCATTTGACATAGCCATACACGATTTTTAAAAGTTTGGTTTGGATCGAATCACTATATCATATAGCTGCCATACAAACGACCGATATGAAAACAAGTTCTTGTATGGAAGCCTTTTTTGTTTTCTAAGCTATTGCAACCGAATTCAACATTTATTTACTCGACATAGCTATACACGATTTGTGAAAGTTTGATCCGGAGCGGATTACTAAATCATATAGCTGCCATACAAACGACCGATATGAAAACAAGTCTTTGTATGGGAACCTTTTTTGTTTTCTTAGCTATTGCAACCGAATTCAACATTTATTCATTTGACATAGCTGTACACGATTTGTGAAAGTTTGGTCCGAAACGGTTCACTATATCATATAGCTGCCATACAAACGACCCATATGATAACAAGTTCTTGTATGGAAACGTTTTTTGTTTTCCAAACTGTTGCAACCGAATTCAACATTTATTTATTTAACATAGCTATAAACGATTTGTGAAAGGTTGGTCCGGATCGGATCACTTCATCATATAGCTGCCATACAAACGACCGATATGGTAGCAAGTCTTTGTATGGAAACCTTTTTTGTTTTCTAAGCTATTGCAACCGAATTCAACATTTATTTATTTGACATAGCCATACACGATTTGTGAAAGTTTGGTCTGGATCGGACTACTATATCATATAGCTGCCATAAAAACGACCAATATGAAAGCAAGTCTTTTGAAAGGGAACCTCTTTTGTTTTCCAAGCTATTGCAACCGAATTCAACATTTACTCATGTGACATAGCCGTACACGATTTGTGAAAGTTTGATCCGGATCGGATTACTATATCATATAGCTGCCATACAAACGACCGATATGAAAACAAGTCTTTGTATGGAAACCTTTTTTGTTTTCTAAGCTATTGCAGCCGAGTTCAACATTTATTTATTTGACATAGCCATACACGATTTGTGAAAGTTTGATCCGGATCGGATTACTAAATCATATAGCTGCCATACAAACGACCGATATGAAAACAAGTCTTTGTATGGGAACCTTTTTTGTTTTCTTAGCTATTGCAACCGAATTCAACATTTATTCATTTGACATAGCTGTACACGATTTGTGAAAGTTTGGTCCGAAACGGTTCACTATATCATATAGCTGCCATACAAACGACCCATATGATAACAAGTTCTTGTATGGAAACGTTTTTTGTTTTCCAAACTGTTGCAACCGAATTCAACATTTATTTATTTGACATAGCCATACACGATTTGTGAAAGTTTGAACCGGATCGGATTACTATATCATATAGCTGCCATACAAACGACCAATATGAAAGCAAGTCTTTTTATGGAAACCTTTTTTGTTTTCTAAGCTATTGCAACCGAATTCAACATTTATTTATTTGACATAGCCGTTCACGATTTGTAAGTTTGGTCCGGATCGGATTACGATATCATATAGCTGATATACAAACGACCGATATGAAAACAAGTCTTTTTGCATGGGAACCTTTTTTTTTTCTAAGCTATTGCAACCGAATTCAACATTTATTTATTTGACATAGCCATACACGATGTGTGAAAGTTTGATCCGGATCGGATTACTATATCATATAGCTGCCATACAAACGACCAATATGAAAACAAGTCTTTGTATGGAAACCTTTTTTTGTTTTCTAAGCTATTGCAACCGCATTCACAATTTATTCATTTGACATAGCCATACATGATTTTTAAAAGTTTGGTTTGGATCGGATCACTATATCATATAGCTGCCATACAAACGACCGATATGAAAACAAGTTCTTGTATGGAAGCCTTTTTTGTTTTCTAAGCTATTGCAACCGAATTCAACATTTATTTACTCGACATAGCTATACACGATTTGTGAAAGTTTGATCCGGAGCGGATTACTATATCATATAGCTGCCATACAAACGACCGATATGAAAACAAGTCTTTGTATGGGAACCTTTTTTGTTTTCTTAGCTATTGCAACCGAATTCAACATTTATTCATTTGACTTAGCTGTACACAATTTGTAAAAGTTTGGTCCGAAACGGTTCACTATATCATATAGCTGCCATACAAACGACCCATATGATAACAAGTTCTTGTATGGAAACGTTTTTTGTTTTCCAAACTGTTGCAACCGAATTCAACATTTATTTATTTGACATAGCCATACACGATTTGTGAAAGTTTGAACCGGATCGGATTACTATATCATATAGCTGCCATACAAACGACCAATATGAAAGCAAGTCTTTTTATGGAAACCTTTTTTGTTTTCTAAGCTATTGCAACCGAATTCAACATTTATTTACTCGACATAGCTATACACGATTTGTGAAAGTTTGATCCGGATCGGATTACTAAATCATATAGCTGCCATACAAACGACCGATATGAAAACAAGTCTTTGTATAGAAACCTTTTTTATTTTCTAAGCTATTGCAACCGAATTCAACATTTATTCATTTGACATAGCCATACACGATTTGTGAAAGTTTGATCCGGATCGGATTACTATATCATATAGCTGCCATACAAACGACCAATATGAAAACAAGTCTTTGTATGGAAACCTTTTTTGTTTTCTAAGCTATTGCAACCGAATTCACAATTCATTCATTTGACATAGCCATACACAATTTTTTAAAGTTTGGTCCGGATCGGATCACAATATCATATAATTGCCATACAAACGACCGATATGAAAACAAGTCTTTGTATGGAAGCCTTTTTTGTTTTCTAAGCTATTGCAACCGAATTCAACATTTATTTACTCGACATAGCTATACACGATTTGTGAAAGTTTGGTCCGGATGGGATAACTATATCATATAGCTGCCATACAAACGACCGATATGAAAACAAGTCTTTGTATGGAAACCTTTTTTGTTTTCTAAGCTATTGCAACCGAATTCAACATTTATTCATTTGACATAGCAATACACGATTTGTGAAAGTTTGATCCGGATCGGATTACGATATCATATAGCTGCCATACAAACGACCGATATGAAAACAAGTCTTTGTATGGAAATCTTTTTTGTTTTCTAAGCTATTGCAACCGAATTCAATACTTATTTATTTGACATAGCCATACACGATTTGTGAAAGGTTGGTCCGGATCGGATCACTATATCATATAGCTGCCATACAAACGACCAATATGAAAACAAGTCTTTGTATGGAAACCTTTTTTGTTTTCTAAGCTATTGCAACCGAATTCACAATTCATTCATTTGACATAGCCATACACAATTTTTTAAAGTTTGGTCCGGATCGGATCACAATATCATATAATTGCCATACAAACGACCGATATGAAAACAAGTCTTTGTATGGAAGACTTTTTTGTTTTCTAAGCTATTGCAACCGAATTCAACATTTATTTACTCGACATAGCTATACACGATTTGTGAAAGTTTGGTCAGGATGGGATAACTATATCATATAGCTGCCATACAAACGACCGATATGAAAACAAGTCTTTGTATGGAAACCTTTTTTGTTTTCCAAACTATTGCAGCCGAATTCAACATTTATTTATTTGATATAGCCATACACGATTTGTGAAAGTTTGATCCGGATCGGATTACTAAATCAAAGAGCTGCCATACAAACGACCGATATGAAAACAAGTCTTTGTATGGAAACCTTTTTTGTTTTCTAAGCTATTGCAACCGAATTCAACATTTATTTATTTGACATAGCCGTACACGATTTGTAAGTTTGGTCCGGATCGGATTACTATATCATATAGCTGATATACAAACGACCGATATGAAAAAAAGTCTTTTGTATGGGAACCTTTTTTTTTTCTAAGCTATTGCAACCGAATTCAACATTTATTTATTTGACATAGCCATACACGATGTGTGAAAGTTTGATCCGGATCTGATTACTATATCATATAGCTGCCATACAAACGACCAATATGAAAACAAGTCTTTGTATGGAAACCTTTTTTGTTTTCTAAGCTATTGCAACCGAATTCAACATTTATTCATTTGACATAGCCATACACGATTTTTAAAAGTTTGGTTTGGATCGAATCACTATATCATATAGCTGCCATACAAACGACCGATATGAAAACAAGTTCTTGTATGGAAGCCTTTTTTGTTTTCTAAGCTATTGCAACCGAATTCAACATTTATTTACTCGACATAGCTATACACGATTTGTGAAAGTTTGATCCGGAGCGGATTACTAAATCATATAGCTGCCATACAAACGACCGATATGAAAACAAGTCTTTGTATGGGAACCTTTTTTGTTTTCTTAGCTATTGCAACCGAATTCAACATTTATTCATTTGACATAGCTGTACACGATTTGTGAAAGTTTGGTCCGAAACGGTTCACTATATCATATAGCTGCCATACAAACGACCCATATGATAACAAGTTCTTGTATGGAAACGTTTTTTGTTTTCCAAACTGTTGCAACCGAATTCAACATTTATTTATTTAACATAGCTATAAACGATTTGTGAAAGGTTGGTCCGGATCGGATCACTTCATCATATAGCTGCCATACAAACGACCGATATGGTAGCAAGTCTTTGTATGGAAACCTTTTTTGTTTTCTAAGCTATTGCAACCGAATTCAACATTTATTTATTTGACATAGCCATACACGATTTGTGAAAGTTTGGTCTGGATCGGACTACTATATCATATAGCTGCCATAAAAACGACCAATATGAAAGCAAGTCTTTTGAAAGGGAACCTCTTTTGTTTTCCAAGCTATTGCAACCGAATTCAACATTTACTCATGTGACATAGCCGTACACGATTTGTGAAAGTTTGATCCGGATCGGATTACTATATCATATAGCTGCCATACAAACGACCGATATGAAAACAAGTCTTTGTATGAAAATCTTTTTTGTTTTTTAAGGTATTGCAACGGAATTCAATATTTATTTATCTGACATAGCCATACACGATTTGTGAAAGTTTGATCCGGATCGGATTACTAAATCATATAGCTGCCATACAAACGACCGATATGAAAACAAGTCTTTGTATGGAAACCTTTTTGTTTTCTAAGCTATTGCAGCCGAGTTCAACATTTATTTATTTGACATAGCCATACACGATTTGTGAAAGTTTGATCCGGATCGGATTACTATATCATATAGCTGCCATACAAACGACCGATATGAAAACAAGTCTTTGTATGGGAA
The DNA here is from genome assembly GCA_035047645.1 of Drosophila merina. NCBI lineage: Eukaryota > Metazoa > Arthropoda > Insecta > Diptera > Drosophilidae > Drosophila > Drosophila merina. Next base: position 507,803 of record JAWNPH010000062.1, on the reverse strand, counting down.
CCTTTTTTGTTTTCTTAGCTATTGCAACCGAATTCAACATTTATTCATTTGACATAGCTGTACACGATTTGTGAAAGTTTGGTCCGAAACGGTTCACTATATCATATAGCTGCCATACAAACGACCCATATGATAACAAGTTCTTGTATGGAAACGTTTTTTGTTTTCCAAACTGTTGCAACCGAATTCAACATTTATTTATTTGACATAGCCATACACGATTTGTGAAAGTTTGAACCGGATCGGATTACTATATCATATAGCTGCCATACAAACGACCAATATGAAAGCAAGTCTTTTTATGGAAACCTTTTTTGTTTTCTAAGCTATTGCAACCGAATTCAACATTTATTTATTTGACATAGCCGTTCACGATTTGTAAGTTTGGTCCGGATCGGATTACGATATCATATAGCTGATATACAAACGACCGATATGAAAACAAGTCTTTTGCATGGGAACCTTTTTTTTTTTCTAAGCTATTGCAACCGAATTCAACATTTATTTATTTGACATAGCCATACACGATGTGTGAAAGTTTGATCCGGATCGGATTACTATATCATATAGCTGCCATACAAACGACCAATATGAAAACAAGTCTTTGTATGGAAACCTTTTTTGTTTTCTAAGCTATTGCAACCGCATTCACAATTTATTCATTTGACATAGCCATACACGATTTTTAAAAGTTTGGTTTGGATCGGATCACTATATCATATAGCTGCCATACAAACGACCGATATGAAAACAAGTTCTTGTATGGAAGCCTTTTTTGTTTTCTAAGCTATTGCAACCGAATTCAACATTTATTTACTCGACATAGCTATACACGATTTGTGAAAGTTTGATCCGGAGCGGATTACTATATCATATAGCTGCCATACAAACGACCGATATGAAAACAAGTCTTTGTATGGGAACCTTTTTTGTTTTCTTAGCTATTGCAACCGAATTCAACATTTATTCATTTGACTTAGCTGTACACAATTTGTAAAAGTTTGGTCCGAAACGGTTCACTATATCATATAGCTGCCATACAAACGACCCATATGATAACAAGTTCTTGTATGGAAACGTTTTTTGTTTTCCAAACTGTTGCAACCGAATTCAACATTTATTTATTTGACATAGCCATACACAATTTTTTAAAGTTTGGTCCGGATCGGATCACAATATCATATAATTGCCATACAAACGACCAATATGAAAGCAAGTCTTTTTATGGAAACCTTTTTTGTTTTCTAAGCTATTGCAACCGAATTCAACATTTATTTACTCGACATAGCTATACACGATTTGTGAAAGTTTGATCCGGATCGGATTACTAAATCATATAGCTGCCATACAAACGACCGATATGAAAACAAGTCTTTGTATGGAAACCTTTTTATTTTCTAAGCTATTGCAACCGAATTCAACATTTATTCATTTGACATAGCCATACACGATTTGTGAAAGTTTGATCCGGATCGGATTACTATATCATATAGCTGCCATACAAACGACCAATATGAAAACAAGTCTTTGTATGGAAACCTTTTTTGTTTTCTAAGCTATTGCAACCGAATTCACAATTCATTCATTTGACATAGCCATACACAATTTTTTAAAGTTTGGTCCGGATCGGATCACAATATCATATAATTGCCATACAAACGACCGATATGAAAACAAGTCTTTGTATGGAAGCCTTTTTTGTTTTCTAAGCTATTGCAACCGAATTCAACATTTATTTACTCGACATAGCTATACACGATTTGTGAAAGTTTGGTCCGGATGGGATAACTATATCATATAGCTGCCATACAAACGACCGATATGAAAACAAGTCTTTGTATGGAAACCTTTTTTGTTTTCTAAGCTATTGCAACCGAATTCAACATTTATTCATTTGACATAGCAATACACGATTTGTGAAAGTTTGATCCGGATCGGATTACGATATCATATAGCTGCCATACAAACGACCGATATGAAAACAAGTCTTTGTATGGAAATCTTTTTTGTTTTCTAAGCTATTGCAACCGAATTCAATACTTATTTATTTGACATAGCCATACACGATTTGTGAAAGGTTGGTCCGGATCGGATCACTATATCATATAGCTGCCATACAAACGACCGATATGAAAAAAGTCTTTGTATGGAAACCTTTTTTGTTTTCTAAGCTATTGCAACCGAATTCAATACTTATTTATTTGACATAGCCATACACGATTTGTGAAAGGTTGGTTTGGATCGGATTATTATATCATATAGCTGCCGTACAAACGACCGATATGAAAACAAGTCTTTGTATGGGAAACTTTTTTGTTTTCTAAGCTATTGCAACCGAATTCAAAATTTATTTATTTGACATAGCTATACACGATTTGTGAAAGGTTAATTCGGATCGGATCACTTCATCATATAGCTGCCATACAAACGACCGATATGAAAACAAGTCTTTGTATGGAAACCTTTTTTGTTTTCTAAGCTATTGCAACCGAATTCAACATTTATATATTTGACATAGCCGTACACAATTTGTGAAAGTCTGGTCTGGATCGGACAACTATATCATATAGCTGCCATACAAACGACCAATATGAAAGCAAGTCTTTGTATGGAAACCTTTTTTGTTTTTTAAGCTATTGCAACCGAATTCAACATTTATTTATGTGACATAGCCGTACATAATTTGTGAAAGTTTGATCCGGATCGGATTACTATATCATATAGCTGCCATACAAACGACCAATATGAAAACAAGTCTTTGTATGGAAACCTTTTTTGTTTTCTAAGCTATTGCAACCGAATTCACAATTTATTCATTTGACATAGCCATACACGATTTTTAAAAGTTTGGTTTGGATCGGATCACTATATCATATAGCTGCCATACAAACGACCGATATGAAAACAAGTTCTTGTATGGAAGCCTTTTTTGTTTTCTAAGCTATTGCAACCGAATTCAACATTTATTTATTTGACATAGCCGTACACGATTTGTAAGTTTGGTCCGGATCGGATTACTATATCATATAGCTGATATACAAACGACCGATATGAAAACAAGTCTTTTGTATGGGAACCTTTTTTTTTTTTTTAAGCTATTGCAACCGAATTCAACATTTATTTATTTGACATAGCCATACACGATGTGTGAAAGTTTGATCCGGATCGGATTACTATATCATATAGCTGCCATACAAACGACCAATATGAAAACAAGTCTTTGTATGGAAACCTTTTTTGTTTTCTAAGCTATTGCAACCGAATTTAACATTTATTCATTTGACATAGCTGTACACGATTTGTGAAAGTTTGGTCGGAAACGGTTCACTATATCATATAGCTGCCATACAAACGACCCATATGATAACAAGTTCTTGTATGGAAACCTTTTTTGTTTTCTAAGCTATTGCAACCGAATTCAACATTTATTTATTTGACATAGCCATACACGATTTGTGAAAGTTTAATCCGGATCGGATTACTATATCATATAGCTGCCATACAAACGACCAATATGAATGCAAGTCTTTGTATGGAAACCTTTTTTGTTTTCTAAGCTATTGCAACCGAATTCAACATTTATTCACTGGACATAGCTATACACAATTTGTGAAAGTTTGATCCGGATCGGATTACTAAATTATATAGCTGCCATACAAACGACCGATATGAAAACAAGTCTTTGTATGGAAACCTTTTTTTGTTTTCTAAGCTATTGCAACCGAATTCAAGATTTATTTATTTGACATAGCCGTACACGATTTTTAAAAGTTTGGTTTGGATCGGATCACAATATCATATAATTGCCATACAAACGACCGATATGAAAACAAGTCTTTGTATGGAAGCCTTTTTTGTTTTCTAAGCTATTGCAACCGAATTCAATATTTATTAATTCGACATAGCTATACACGATTTGTGAAAGTTTGGTCCGGATGGGACTACTATATCATATAGCTGCCATACAAACGACCGATATGAAAACAAGTCTTTGTATGGAAACCTTTTTTGTTTTCTAAGCTATTGCAACCGAATTCAATACTTATTCATTTGACATAGCCATACACGATTTGTGAAAGGTTGGTCCGGATCGGACCTCCATATCATATAGCTGCCATACAAACGACCGATAGAAAACCAGTCTATGTATGGAAACGTTTTTTGTTTTCCAAGCTATTGCAACCGAATTCAACATTTATTTATTTGACATAGCTATACACGATTTGTGAAAGTTTGATCCGGATCGGATTACTATATCATATAGCTGCCATACAAACGACCGATATGAAAACAAGTCTTTGTATGGAAATCTTTTTTGTTTTATAAACTTTTGCAACCGAATTCAATATTTATTTATTCGAAATAGCCATACACGATTTGTGAAAGGTTGGTCCGGATCGGATGACTATATCATATAGCTGCCATACAAACGACCGATATGAAAAAATGTATGGAAACCTTTTTTGTTTTCTAAGCTATTGCAACCGAATTCAACATTTATTTATTTGACATAGCTATACACGATTTGTGAAAGGTTAGTTCGGATCGGATCACTTCATCATATAGCTGCCATACAAACGACCGATATGAAAACAAGTCTTTGTATGGAAACCTTTTTTGTTTTCTAAGCTATTGCAACCGAATGACATAGCCATACACAATTTGTGAAAGTTTGGTCTGGATCGGACCACTATATCATATAGCTGCCATACAAACGACCAATATGAAAGCAAGTCTTTGTATGGAAACCTTTTTTGTTTTCTAAGCTATTGCAACCGAATTCAACATTTATTCATGTGACATAACCATACACAATTTGTGAAAGTTTGATCCGGATCGGATTACTATATCATATAGCTGCCATACAAACGACCGATATGAAAACAAGTCTTTGTATGGAAATCTTTTTTGTTTTCTAAGCTATTGCTACCGAATTCAACATTTATTTATTTGACATAGCCATACACGATTTGTGAAAGTTTGGTCCGGATCGGACCACTATATCATATAGCTGATATACAAACGACCGATATGAAAACAAGTCTTTTGTATGGGAACCTTTTTTGTTTTCTAAGCTATTGCAACCGAATTCAATATATATTCATTTGACATAGCCATACACAATTTGTGAAAGTTTGATCCGGATCGGATCACTATATCATATAGCTGATATACAAACGACCGATATTAAAACAAGTCTTTTGTATGGGAACCTTTTTTGTTTTCTAAGCTATTGCAACCGAATTCAACACTTAATCATTTGACATAGTCATACCCGATTTGTGAAGTTTGTTCCGGAGTGGATCACTATATCATATAGCTGCCATACAAACGACCAATATGAAAACAAGTCTTTGTATGAAAATCTTTTTTGTTTTCTAAGCTATTGCAACCGAATTCAACATTTATTTATTTGACATAGCTATACACAATTTGTGAAAGTTTGATCCGGATCGGATTACTATATCATATAGCTGCCATACAAACGACCGATATGAAAACAAGTCTTTGTATGGAAATCTTTTTTGTTTTCTAAGCTATTGCAACCGAATTCAACATTTATTCATTTGAAATAGCCATACACGATTTGTGAAAGTTTGGTCCGAATCGGATTACTATGTCATATAGCTGATATACAAACGACCAGTATGTTCCCATCTTTGTATGGGAACCTTTTTTGTTTTCTAAGCTATTGCAACCGAATTCAACATTTATTTATTTGACATAGCTATACACGATTTGTGAAAGGTTAATTCGGATCGGATCACTTCATCATATAGCTGCCATACAAACGACCAATATGAAAGCAAGTCTTTGTATGGAAACCTTTTTTGTTTTCTAAGCTATTGCAACCGAATTCAACACTTATTCATTTGACATAGTCATACACGATTTGTGAAGTTTGTTCCGGATCGGATCACTATATCATATAGCTGCCATACAAACGACCTATATGAAAACAAGTCTTTGTATGAAAACCTTTTTGGTTTTCTAAGCTATTGCAACTGAATTCAACATTTATTCATTTGACATAACCGTACACGATTTGTGAAAGGTTGGTCCGGATCGGATCACTATATCATATAGCTGCCATACAAACGACCAATATGAAAACAAGTAAGGTAGCAGCAGTCGAGTTTCCCGATTGCAAAATACCCTTTACCCTTAGACATGCTTACAATTTATTTAGTATCAATAAATAAATGAAACAATATTCTATTAGAAAAGAGGACCATAACAATATAAATTTGGTATGATTTTGGTTATGAAAATAAGTTTCGTGTGTCATAAAGCCATACACATTTCGCTGTCAACGTCGCAGTCGGCGTCGCGGAATGCGTGTTTTGCTGCGCTTCTGCTTCCCTTGCCATAGATTTTGCATGTGGCATAACTTCCGTGTTTCTTACTCGATTTGGTTTAAAATTTGAAAATTAGATACCTTTGATAAGCACCAACGCATATGCCGATTTGCATGGCATTAGGTTTATAATTGTGGGCGTGGCAGTTTTTTGCGGTTTGCGGGGGAACGGGGGGTGATATCAAAATAAAGTAACAAACTTGTACTGCGTATGGTAATTACCTATCCAACGATATATGGCACATGTCTGTAGCTTTTGTAGTTTCTGAGATCTAGGCGTTGATACGGACAGACAGACGGACAGACGGACAGACGGACGGACGGACGGACGGACGGACGGATGGACGGACATGACTATATCGACTCGGCTGTTGATGCTGATCAAGAATTAATATACTTTATGGGGTCGGGGATGCTTCCTTCTGCCTGTTACATTCATTTGCACCATATTATGATACCCTTTTCACCCATTTTTAATGGGTACAGGGTATAACAAGTCTTTGTATGGGAACCTTTTTTGTTTTCTAATCTATTGCAACCGAATTCATAGCCGTACACGATTTGTGAAAGTTTGGTCCGAAACGGATCACTAAATCATATAGCTGCCATACAAACGACCGATATGAAAACAAAACTTTGTATGGGAACCTTTTTTGTTTTCTAATCTATTGCAACCGAATTCAACATTTATTTATTTGACATAGCCGTACACGATTTTTGATAGGTTGGTCCGGATCGGACCACCATATCATATAGCTGCCATACAAACGACCGATATGAAAACCAGTCTTTGTATGGAAACCTTTTTTGTTTTTTAAGCTATTGAAACCGAATTCAACATTTATTTATTTGACATAGCCATACACGATTTGTGAAAGTTTGATCCGAAACGCATCACTATATCATATAGCTGCCATACAAACGACCGATATGAAAACAAAACTTTATATGGGAACCTTTTTTGTTTTCTAATCTATTGCAACCGAATTCAACATTTATTTATTTGACATAGCCGTACACGATTTCTAAGTTTGGTCCGGATCGGACCACTATATCATATAGCTGATATACAAACGACCGATATGAAAACAAGTCTTTTGTATGGGAACCTTTTTTTTTTCTAAGCTATTGAAACCGAATTCAACATTTATTTATTTGACATAGCCATACACGATTTGTGAAAGTTTGATCCGGATCGGATTACTATATCATATAGCTGCCATACAAACGACCAATATGAAAACAAGTCTTTGTATGGAAACCTTTTTTGTTTTCTAAGCTATTGCAACCGAATTCACAATTTATTCATTTGACATAGCCATACACGATTTTTAAAAGTTTGGTTTGGATCGGATCACTATATCATACAGCTGCCATACAAACGACCGATATGAAAACAAGTCTTTGTATGGGAACCTTTTTTGTTTTCTAATCTATTGCAACCGAATTCATAGCCGTACACGATTTGTGAAAGTTTGGTCCGAAACGGATCACTAAATCATATAGCTGCCATACAAACGACCGATATGATAACAAGTCTTTGTATGGAAACGGTTTTTTGTTTTCCAAGCTGTTGCAACCGAATTCAACATTTATTCATTTGACATAGTCATACACGATTTGTGAAGGTTTGGTCCGGATCGGATTACTATATCATATAGCTGATATACAAACGACCGATATGAAAACCATTCTTTGTATGGAAACCTTTTTTTGTTTTCTAAGCTATTGCAACCGAATTCAACATTTATATATTTGACATAGCCATACACGATTTTTGAAAGGTTGGTCCGGATCGGACCACTATATCATATAGCTGCCATACAAACGACCCATATGATAACAAGTTTTTGTATGGAAACGTTTTTTGTTTTTCAAACTGTTGCAACCGAATTCAACATTTATTTATTTGACATAGCCATACACGATTTGTGAAAGTTTGATCCGGATCGGATTACTAAATCATATAGCTGCCATACAAACGACCGATATGAAAACAAGTCTTTGTATGGAAACCTTTTTTGTTTTCTAAGCTATTGCAACCGAATTCAACATTTATTTATTTGACATAGCCGTACGCGATTTGTAAGTTTGGTCCGGATCGGACCACTATATCATATAGCTGATATACAAACGACCGATATGAAAACAAGTCTTTTGTATGGGAACCTTTTTTTTTTTTCTAAGCTATTGCAAGCGAATTCAACATTTATTTATTTGACATAGCCATACACGATTTGTGAAAGTTTGATCCGGATCGAATTACTATATCATATAGCTGCCATACAAACGACCAATATAAAAACAAGTCTTTGTATGGAAACCTTTTTTGTTTTCTAAGCTATTGCAACCGAATTCACAATTTATTCATTTGACATAGCTATACACGATTTTTAAAATTTTGGTTTGGATCGGATCACTATATCATATAGCTGCCATACAAACGACCGATATGAAAACAAGTCTTTGTATGGAAACCTTTTTGCTTTCTAAGCTATTGCAACCGAATTCAATATTTATTTATTTGACATAGCTATACACGATTTGTGAAAGTTTGGTCCGGATCGGATTACTATATCATATAGCTGCCATACAAACGACCCATATGAAAACAAGTCTTTGTATGGAAACCTTTTTGTTTTCTAAGCTATTGCAACCGAATTCAACATTTATTTATTTGACATAGCCATACACGATTTGTGAAAGTTTGATCCGGATCGGATTACTATATCATATAGCTGCCATACAAACGACCAATATAAAAACAAGTCTTTGTATGGAAACCTTTTTTGTTTTCTAAGCTATTGCAACCGAATTCACAATTTATTCATTTGACATAGCTGTACACGATTTTTAAAATTTTGGTTTGGATCGGATCACTATATCATATAGCTGCCATACAAACGACCGATATGAAAACAAGTCTTTGTATGGAAACCTTTTTTGCTTTCTAAGCTATTGCAACCGAATTCAATATTTATTTATTTGACATAGCTATACACGATTTGTGAAAGTTTGGTCCGGATCGGATTACTATATCATATAGCTGCCATACAAACGACCCATATGAAAACAAGTCTTTGTATGGAAACCTTTTTTGTTTTCTAAGCTATTGCAACCGAATTCACAATTTATTCATTTGACATAGCCATACACGATTTTTAAAAGTTTGGTTTGGATCGGACCACTATATCATATAGCTGCCATACAAACGACCGATATGAAAACAAGTCTTTGTATGGAAACCTTTTTGTTTTCTAAGCTATTGCAACCGAATTCAACATTTATATATTTCACATAGCCGTACACAATTTTTGAAAGGTTGGTCCAGATCGGACCACTATATCATATAGCTGCCATACAAACGACCGATATGATAACAAGTTTTTGTATGGAAACGTTTTTTGTTTTCCAAACTGTTGCAACCGAATTCAACATTTATTTATTTGACATAGCCATACACGATTTGTGAAAGTTTGATCCGGATCGGATTACTAAATCATATAGCTGCCATACAAACGACCCATATGATAACAAGTTTTTGTATGGAAACGTTTTTTGTTTTCCAAACTGTTGCAACCGAATTCAACATTTATTTATTCGACATAGCTATACACGATTTGTGAAAGTTTGGTCCGGATCGGATTACTATATCATATAGCTGCCATACAAACGACCGATATGAAAACAAGTCTTTGTATGGAAACCTTTTTTGTTTTCTAAGCTATTGCAACCGAATTCACAATTTATACATTTGACATAGCCTACACGATTTGTGAAAGGTTGGTCCGGATCGGACCACCATATCATATAGCTGCCATACAAACGACCGATAGAAAACCAGTTTTTGTATGGAAACGTTTTTTGTTTTCCAAGCTAATGCAACCGAATTCAACATTTATTCATTTGACATAACCATACATGATTTGTGAAAATTTTGATCCGGATCGGATTACTATATCATATAGCTGCCATACAAACGACCGATATGAAAACAAGTCTTTGTATGGAAATCTTTTTTGTTTTATAAGCTTTTGCAACTGAATTCAATATTTATTTATTCAAAATAGCCATACACGATTTGTGAAAGGTTGGTCCGGATCGGATTGCTATATCATATAGCTGCCATACAAACGACCGATATGAAAACAAGTCTTTGTATGGAAATCTTTTTTGTTTTCTAAGTATTGCAACCGAATTCAACATTTATTTATTTGACATAGCTATACACGATTTGTGAAAGGTTGGTCCGGATCGGATCACTTCATCATATAGCTGCCAATCAAACGACCGATATGAAAACAAGTCTTTGTATGGAAACCTTTTTTGTTTTCTAAGCTATTGCAACCGAATTCAACATTTATTCATTTGACATAACCATACACGATCTGTGAAAGTTTGGTCTGGATCGGACCACTATATCATATAGCTGCCATACAAACGACCAATATGAAAGCAAGTCATTTGAATGGGAACCTCTTTTGTTTTCTAAGCTATTGCAACCGAATTCAACATTTATTTATCTGACATAGCCGTACACAATTTGTGAAAGTTTGATCCGGATCGGATTACTATATCATATAGCTGCCATACAAACGACCGATATGAAAACAAGTCTTTGTATGAAAATCTTTTTTGTTTTCTAAGCTATTGCAACCGAATTCAACATTTATTCATTTGACATAGCCATACACAATTTGTGAAAGTTTGGTCCGGATCGGATCACTATATCATATAGCTGCCATACAAACGACCGATATGAAAACAAGTCTTTGTATGAAAACCTTTTTGGTTTTCTAAGCTATTGCAACTGATCAACATTTATTCATTTGACATAACCGTACACGATTTGTGAAAGGTTGGTCCGGATCGGATCACTATATCATATAGCTGCCATACAAACGACCAATATAAAAACAAGTAAGGTAGCAGCAGTCGAGTTTCCCGATTGCAAAATAGCCTTTACCCTTAGACATGCTTACAATTTATTTAGTATCAATAAATAAATGAAACAATATTCTATTAGAAAAGAGGACCATAACAATATAAATTTGGTATGATTTTGGTTATGAAAATTAGTTTCGTGTGTCATAAAGCCATACACATTTCGCTGTCAACGTCGCAGTCGGCGTCGCGCAATGCGTATTTTGCTGCGCTTCTGCTTCCCTTGCCAAAGATTTTGCATGTGGCATAACTTCCGTGTTTCTTATCCGATTTGGTTTAAAATTTGAAAATTAGATAGCTTTGATAAGCACCAACGCATATGCCGATTTGCATGGCATTAGGTTTATAATTGTGGGCGTGGCAGTTTTTTGTGGTTTGCGGTGGAACGGGGGTGATATCAAAATAAAAAAAACAAACTTGTACTGCGTATGGTAATTACCTATCCAACGATATATGGCACATGTCTGTAGTTTTTGTAGTTTCTGAGATCTAGGCGTTGATACGGACAGACAGACGGACAGACGGACAGACGGACGGACGGACGGACGGACGGACGGACGGACATGACTATTTCGACTCGGCTGTTGATGCTGATCAAGAATTAATATACTTTATGGGGTCGGAGATGCTTCCTTCTGCCTGTTACATACGAATTTTCTGGGTCTTATGTATGCAGACGACGTAAGGCTTTGTCTTTAATATTAATCGTCTTCTGTCCAGAATAAACTTCAGTTCGATTTGTTTTCTTAAAATTTAATGGGTCCAAATGTAAGCTTTCACTACTTTCACTTTGGGATTTTCTTAGAAAAATTAGCAGAGGTTAATGATCTTGGGGTCCTATTTGATTAAAAAAGTTAAATTTTCCGGTCTAACGAAGTCAATGACCCTTATATAACGAAAAGCTTATACATATTTTGAGTACGTCTGATGCTGGAAAACGGATCATGTGTCTGGGCCCTCAGTATAGGGTTCATCAAGACCAAATTCAAATAAACTTCGTTTTTGGGGAGTCAACTGGGATTCAAATCTTCATTTCCCCCAATTATTTCAGCAGATTCCAACTAACAAATGTTCCATCTATAACAAACAGTAGAAAGATGCTGGGTGTCCTTTTCCTACATAACCTTATTAATGGTAATGTACTGACACGACTAACGTTAAACATTCGAAGTAGACAAATAGAAGTTTTAGTCCTCTGTTCCTAAGCTGTTGTAGATCAATATATGCCCAGCATAAGCCTTTTAGGATTCTGTGTTCTGGCTACAACGGCCTATATTCTATTACTTTGCACTTCCTCTTTTATCAAATCCTCATTCTTACCTAGCTTTCAGAGCAACAAACGCATTTTTCGTTTTCCTCGTAATCATTTCTGTACTCTATTTTCTCGGATCTATCCCCGCGATCCGATCCGTACGCACTGGCAGATCGCTTTACGACATTAGAAAAAACAGGACTAAATAGCAGACTAGTGATATCAGTAGGTAGGCCGTTTTGATAGAAATAGGTAATAAACAGTGATTAAGCAGACAAATGGTTTTAAATACAGAGGAATTTAAAATAACCAGAATTTGGTAGTTTTATCTCTTGAGAAGCTAAATCGCCATCCACATGTAGATAAGGATTCCTTTTCCTCTTCGCAGAGGTTGCTTTCGTCTATGTTAATTGGTATATCTAACTGGAAAGACTTCAAAGATAAATGTCTCCGGCTTTAACTCTGTAAACACTATAGTGTGGGATACAAATGAAGAACTATCATAATAAAGTTTAGGGAGGTTATTCCGTAGGCCCATAGTATTTTGATAGGTAAGAATATCAGATGTTATAAGTTTTTTTATGAAGACGCTGACTGGTCAGGGGTTTTAGCTTTTGGGAGTTTTTCTTAACTATACTCAACTTATGTTCTTGTACGAATTTGTCCTCCAGTTAGAAGCTGGGCAAACAAATCGGGTCGAACGTTGGCAAAGGTACACGTATCTTGAAAATTCCTAATATCATCCACATTTACTTTGACCTTTGATTTCTCTTGGATTTAAGCCGAAACGGCAATTTCAGAAATGCCTGGGGCTAGCTGTGGGATAAAAATGTGTCTGGAGGGGGAATCACCTGTAGAGGTTTTGGTGGTTGAAAAGACCCCAATATCAGTCCGTACCCTAACCCGCGTGGATTTTACGGAGTTAATTTTACTATTTGAGCGTTATGAGCGACAGGAGCGGTTGCATGATTGTCGGCTGATAAGGGTGACTAACGGTCTCGGTATATACGGCAGTCCCAACAATAGATTTTTTAGATAGTAGATTGGAAGACTTATTCGAAAGCTGAAAGCTGCTTAATATGTAATCAAACGCACAGCGTTGATAAAAAAATGAATACACAAATTTTTAGTACCTTAAAACACTGTACCTTTGAGTTAGTAGGCAAGAGAACATGACTGGAAGGGATGCAAAAAGAGCACCAACCGATATAGATAAGGCACTAGAGTAATGCAGAAAATATTACTGCAAAACGAGGATAGAAAATAGAAAAAATTTTTCACAATATATATGGTACTGCACAACGCGATTCCGTTAAGAACACTTAAGTGCATATATGTATGTTTGATTTAATTATGTTTACAAGCACCGATTTATTTAATAAGACGCCAAGAAAATTATTTATACATGATTAGCAAACGAGTTCTTAATATATTCACATATATTTTCCTAACGCACACTACTAGTAAAGTTTAATATCTAATTGTCAGTCAGTGAGGAGTACAGGGACATAATATTTCAGTCGCAAAATTTCATTAGGTTTTGTTTAACAAACTATGGTATACGTACAGTAATTATTTGAAATCCAACCATGCAAATTAGAATCGATGATATTATTAGATTGAAAAGTAACATTGGGTTGAAAAAGTCTTCCAAAAGTTTCGAAAAACTAGAAAAATACAAATATATATTTTCACAATATAAAAAATATATTAAAATTAAAAGGATAAATAAAAAATATGATTAAGTATAGACGCATAAATTTGGGAATTGAAAACGGAATTCAATTTCTGCTTAAATTCAATTGTTAGCATGTAAAATATTATGATATTGATATAAAAATACCACTTCTGTAACGCCCAATTTCAACATAAACAAGTGAGAAAAAGTTATCTTCGGCTTGCCGAAGATGGTATACCCTTGAAAACAATAAAGTTTTCCATACAAAGACTTGTTATACCCTGTACCCATTAAAAATGGGTGAAAAGGGTATCATAATATGGTGCAAATGTATGTAACAGGCAGAAGGAAGCATATCCGACCCCATAAAGTATATTTATTCTTAATCAGCATCAACAGCCGAGTCGATATAGTCATGTCCGTCCGTCCGTCCGTCCGTCTGTCCGTCTGTCTGTCCGTATCAACGCCTAGATCTCAGAAACTACAAAAGCTACAGACATGTGCCATATATCGTTGGATAGGTAATTAACATACGCAGTACGAGTTTGTTATTTTATTTTGATACCATCCCCCGTTCCCCCGAAAACAGCAAAAAACTGTTTCCCGCAAGCCCCAAAAAACTGCCACGCCCACAATTATAAACCTAATGCTATGCAATTCAGCATATGCGTTGGAGCTTATAAAAGCTATCTAATTTTTGAACAAAATCGGATAAGAAACACGGAAGTTATGCCACATGCAAAATCTATGGCAAGGAAAGCAGAAGCGCAGCAAAACACACATTGCGCGACGCCGACTGCGACGTTGACAGCGAAATGTGTATGGCTTTATGACACACGAATCTTATTTTCATAACCAAAATCATACCAAATTTATATTGTTAAGGTACTCTTTTCTAATAGAATATTGTTTCATTTATTTATTGATATTAAATAAATAAATTGTAAGCATGTCTAAGGGTACAGGGTATTTTGCACTCGGGAAACTCGACTGCTGCTACCTTACTTGTTAAATTTGAACCAAATCGGAATAAGAATAATAAGAAACACGGAAGTTATACCACATGCAAAATCTATGGCAAGGGCAGCAGAAGCGCAGCAAAACACGCATTGCGCGACGCCGACTGCGACGTTGACAGCGAAATGTGTATGGCTTTATGACACACGAAACTTATTTTCATAACCAAAATCATACCAAATTTATATTGTTATGGTCCTCTTTTCTAATAGAATATTGTTTCATTTATTTATTGATACCAAATAAATTGTCAGCATGTCTAAGGGTAAAGGGTATTTTGCAATCGGGAAACTCGACTGCTGCTACCTTACTTGTTTTCATATTGGTCGTTTGTATGGCAGCTATATGATATAGTGATCCGATCCGGATCAAACTTTCACAAATCGTGTATGACTATGTCAAATGAATAAGTGTTGAATTCGGTTGCAATAGCTTGGAAAACAAAAAACGTTTTCATACAAAGACTTGTTTTCATATCGGTCGTCTCTATATCAGCTATATGATATAGTGGTCCGATCCGGACCAACCTTTCACAAATCGTGTATGGCTATGTTACATGAATAAATGTTGAATTCGGTTGCAATGGCTTAGAAAACAAAAAAGGTTCCCATACAAAGACTTGTTTTCATATCGGTCGTTTGTATGGCAGCTATATGATATAGTAATCCGATCCGGATCAAACTTTCACAAATCGTGTATGGCTATGTTACATGAATAAATGTTGAATTCGGTTGCAATAGCTTGGAAAACAAAAAAGGTTTCCATACAAAGACTTGTTTTCATATCGGTCGTTTGTATGGCAGCTATATGATATAGTGATTCGAACCGGACCAAACTTTCACAAATTGTGTATGGCTATGTCAAATGAATAAATGTTGAATTCGGTTGCAATAGCTTAGAAAACAAAAAAGGTTTCCATACAAAGACTTGCTTTCATATTGGTCGTTTGTATGGCAGCTATATGATATAGTGATTCGATCCGGACCAAACTTTCACAAATCGTGTATGGCTATGTTACATGAATAAATGTTGAATTCGGTTGCAATGGCTTAGAAAACAAAAAAGGTTCCCATACAAAGACTTGTTTTCATATTGGTCGTTTGTATATCAGCTATATAATATAGTAATCCGATCCGGATCAAACTTTCACAAATCGTGTATGGCTATGTTACATGAATAAATGTTGAATTCGGTTGCAATAGCTTGGAAAACAAAAAAGGTTTCCATACAAAGACTTGTTTTCATATCGGTCGTTTGTATGGCAGCTATATGATATAGTGGTCCGATCCGACCGATTCTTAAACTTGATCTGCGTGCAACAAAAATAATGATCTGGTAAAAATTGCATAGAAACAGACGGACAGACGGACATGGCTATGTCGACTTGGCTGTTGATGCTGATCAAGAATATATATACTTTGTGGGGTCGGAGATGCTTCCTTTAATGCGTTACACATTTCTGGACAAAATTATAATACTCCTTTTCAAGGGTATAATTATGTATGTGGGAAATGGATTAGAATTGGGATTTAAAAAAAATATGCATTAAAGTTCCACCGAGTAAGGCTACCAAAGACAACTTTGTTGGCCACGAGGCGATCTACATCACGGCTTTAATGTAGGTCGCCTCGTGGCCTGCTGGTTCTCAAAGATTCTGTTGATGGCTACCTCCTCCTTGACGCTGTAGACATTGGATTTCCAGTTGCCCAACGACCCCCAAACGCGCTTGAAACAGGACCACTTTTTATACCCTTGAAAAAGGGTATTATAATTTTGTCCAGAAATGTGTAACGCATTAAAGGAAGCATCTCCGACCCCAAAAAGTATATATATTCTTGATCAGCATCAACAGCCGAGTCGATATAGCCATGTCCGTCTGTCCGTCTGACCGTCTGTCCGTCTGTTTCTATGCAAAAAATAGACAGTAGTTTTAAAGCTTGCGTTTTGAAATTTTAACCAGATCATTATTTTTGTTGCACGCAGATCAAGTTTAAGAATCGGTCGGATCGGACCACTATATCATATAGCTGCCATACAAACGACCGATATGAAAACAAGTCTTTGTATGGAAACCTTTTTTGTTTTCTAAGCTATTGCAACCGAATTCAACATTTATTCATTTGACATAGCCATACACGATTTGTGAAAGTTTGGTCCGGATCGGACCACTATATCATACAGCTGATATACAAACGACCAATATGAAAACAAGTCTTTGTATGGGAACCTTTTTTGTTTTTCAAGCTATTGCAACTGAATTCAACATTTATTCATTTGACATAGCCATACACGATTTGTTAAAGTTTGGTCCGGAACGGATTACTATATCATATATCTGCCATACAAACGACCTATATGAAAACAAGTCTTTGTATGGAAATCTTTTTTGTTTTCTAAGCAATTGCAACCGAATTCAACATTTATTCATTTGACATAGCCATACACGATTTGTGAAAGTTTGGTCCGGAACGGATTTCTATATCATATATCTGCCATACAAACGACCGATATGAAAACAAGTCTTTGTATGGAAACCTTTTTTGTTTTCTAAGCTATTGCAACCGAATTCAACATTTATTCATTTGACATAGCCATACACGATTTGTAAAAGTTTGATCCGGAACGGATGACTATATCATATAGCTGCAATACAAGCGACCAATATGAAAACAAGTCTTTGTATGGAAACCTTTTTTGTTTTCTAAGCTATTGCAACCGAATTCAACATTTACTCATTCGACATAGCCATACACGATTTGTGAAAGTTTGGTCTGGATCGGAGCACTATATCATATAGCTCCCATACAAACGACCGATATGAAAACAAGTCTTTGTATGGAATTTTTTTTGTTTTCTAAGTTATTGCAACCGAATTCAACATTTAATCATTTTCATATTCATATTCAATTTCAAGATTAAGTTTTTTAGTTCGCGAGTGCAGACGTCTCACAATTGTGCTCCGTGAATTTAACAATCTCCCAATGTATAATAATGCAAAAGCAATCGGTAAAAGTGCCAACAACAAATATTCAAGACGAAATCAGAATGCAACGGAAAAGAGAGCAAGACGAGCGTCGTCTCTCAGTGGCTCGCAATAATGCCTACCTATCAATAATTTCCCCAACAGCAACAACAAACAATGCAAGCGATCGATCTATCTCTCCCGCTCCCCTGGGCTCAAAAGAAAGTTGGAGTGTAGAATGCGCGGCATTCTCTTTGCCAACAACATCAACAACAACTACGCAACCTTCGTTCTCCCTGTCGCAGTCCACAGTGACTGCAACAACAACATCAACGGCAACGTCAATGACCACTGCTGCTATGCCCGACCGGCCAAGACTGCAAAGTCAGCAGTTTCCGAGTCAATCACCCAAACAACCTACCTCAACTTTAAACTCACGTCCAACTATACAGACCGGAATGGATCGTTTCATACAAGTTACCAAGCGTAAATTAAGCCCGCACAATAAAAAGTTGGGCAATAATCCAAAGCTAAATAAAACCTCCGAATCAAAATCATCTAATAATAAAAACATTTCAAACGATAATAGATTCAAAATTTTAGGCGAACACCTTGAAGATGAACCCGAACAAGTGGCCACAGAACCTGCAAAGCCAAAACCCCCTCCCATCTACATAAGAGACTCAAATTGTTCTTTGATCGTCGAACGACTTAAGTATATAATAGGCACCAACAACTTTTATGTGACCCATATAAATAAGGGCAATATACGCGAAGTCAAGCTTCAAGTTAACAATGAAAATAACTACCGCACCGTTGAGAAAGACCTAAGAGCTACAAAGATAAATTACTATACCTACCAATTAAAGAGCAGTAAGGGTCTTCAAGTGGTAATCAAAGGCATCGAACCAACTGTGTCAACTGCAGAAATCATCTCTGCTCTACAAGAGAAAGGATTTGAGGTGAAATCGGCTATCAATATTATAAATAGAGCTAAGATACCACAGCCTCTTTTCAAGGTGGAATTAAGCCCCGAAAACAAACCCAAAAACAAAAATTCCGTCCATCCAATCTATAAACTCCGGTATCTACTCCACCGCAGAATAACAGTGGAGGAGCCACATAAGCGTAATGCTCCTGTACAATGCACGAATTGCCAGGAGTATGGACACACTAGAACCTACTGTACACTACGCCCAGTGTGCGTAGGTTGCGGAGACTTGCACGACTCTGGCATCTGTCCAAATAATAAAAACGACCCTAATCTAAGGAAATGCGGCAACTGTGGTGGAAACCACACAGCAAACTTTAGAGGGTGTCCCGTCTACAAAGACCTCAAAAGTCGCGTTTCTAAACAACCATTCCCCAAACAGAACTCTGTAACTCCATCTCAATCAACACCGGGAGTCTTTTTCACAAAAGCAACTAGGTCCTCTTTGAACCTGTATGCACAATTCCAGGAGTATCATTTGCAAATGCCTTGACAGGCATAGTAAAGCCAGCTTCTATGTCGGCAATCTCCCTAACACCAACTACCCAATCAACATCAGAGAAACACCACATCTTAGAACAGCCATCAACTGGAATTGAATCACTAATTAGTTCACTTCATAAGAGCATAATGGAATTTATGCAGTTTATGCAATCTACAATGCAAGACCTCATACGAAATCAAAACATACTTATGGAAATGCTTGCATCCCAACACTCCAAACCATAAATGGATATTTTAAAGATATGTTTCTGGAATGCTAACGGCATTTCACAGCACAAAAACGAACTTATCCAATTTCTAAAGGAACACGACATTGATATAATGTTAATCTCCGAAACCCATCTCACAAATAAAAATAACTTCTTTCTTAGTACACTTTTTACTCAACGAATCATCCAGGCGACAAAGCTCATGGGGGAACATCCTTATCAAGAGACGCATCAAGCACCATCAATTGCAACCATTCGCAACCAATTACTTGCAAGCTACGTCGTTTTATGTTTTCCAAGCTATTGCAACCGAATTCAACATTTATTCATTTGACATAGCCATACACGATTTGTGAAAGTTTGGTCCGGATCGGACCACTATATCATATAGCTGCCATACAAACGACCGATATGAAAACAAGTAAGGTAGCAGCAGTCGAGTTTCCCGATTGCAAAATACCCTTTACCCTTAGACATGCTTACAATTTATTTAGTATCAATAAATAAATGAAACAATATTCTATTAGAAAAGAGGACCATAACAATATAAATTTGGTATGATTTTGGTTATGAAAATAAGTTTCGTGTGTCATAAAGCCATTTCGCTGTCAACGTCGCAGTCGGCGTCGCGCAATGTGTGTTTTGCTGCGCTTCTGCTTCCCTGCCATAGATTTTGCATGTGGCAAAACTTCCGTGTTTCTTATCCAATTTGGTTTAAAATTTGAAAATTTGATAGCTTTTATAAGCACCAACGCATATGTCGAATTGCATAGCATTAGGTTTATAATTGTGGGCGTGGTAGTTTTTTGCGGTTCCTTTGCGGGGGAACGGGGGGTGATATCAAAATAAAAAGATAAACTTGTACTGCGTATGGTAATTACCTATCCAACGATATATGGCACATGTCTGTAGCTTTTGTAGTTTCTGAGATCTAGGCGTTGATACGGACAGACAGACGGACAGACGGACAGACGGATGAACGGAGGGACGGACGGACGGACATGACTATATCGACTCGGCTGTTGATGCTGATTAAGAATAAATATACTTTATGGGGTCGGATATGCTTCCTTCTGCCTGTTACATACATTTGCACCATATTATGATACCCTTTTCACCCATTTTTAATGGGTACAGGGTATAACAAGTCTTTGTATGGAAAACTTTATTGTTTTCAAGGGTATACCATCTTCGGCAAGCCAAAGATAACTTTTCTCACTTGTTTAAGCTATATTTTTCCAATGTACTTTAATTATATTATATTTATATAATTATATTTAATTATATTTAATTAATATTATGATGTGCGTACCTTGTGGTCAGATTAAGTTTATCTTAGAAATTAATTAATTACAATAATTAGGTCCCTTTATGAGGAGTCATACCATTCAACACTGTTGATTTCGCAGAATATCGGCTCACCTAAAGTTTACACCAGTAAAAGCGCACAGTCGACAGAAGTGTTTTTGAAGAACTGACTTTTGTGACCTACGAAATCACTTGTTAAATATTGACTGGGATTCATCAATATTGATGCTGTTACGAAGCCTTTTTATGATATGATTCATAACGCCTTAAACAAATATGTTATATATTATATTTCCAAATATAAACTCAATTATAGAAGGGATCAAGCTCTTTCTATTCTTTTTTAAACTCCAAAAGTATATCAAAACTTTTTTTTCTTCCCTTTCGTACAATAATAATTCTGACTAATCACATTTAGGTGTTTTGTCTCATTATTTCAATCAACCTATTCATCTGATTCATTTGATCTCTTCTCTAAACTGTAACTTTCTAAATTGCACCTTCACGAAGTGTTTACGGCTCTTTTATCAATCAAAATCTCAGATTCATTAGGTTCCGATAACGTGGCAAGCTGCATCCTCATGCGCTGCTCTGATATTCTAGGCTTACTTCTCACTATACTATTTAACCTATTCTTGGAGCTACCATCCCTGCCAAATTATAAAAAAGATTCTAATGCTGCCATTGAGAACTACCGCGGTATTTCGAAGCTATCTGCGATTTCCAAGATGACTGAGAAACACATTACATCGCAGATGCAGATTGGTTTTCCACCGAATATACTAAAGTTGATTGCTTCTTACCTTTTAAATCGAATTCAGGTCTAATCGGGTGTCCCACAGGGTAGTCATCTAGGACCACTGCTGTTTAAACTCTTTGACAACGACCTTTTTTTATATGATTAGTTATGCCTTTACGTTTATGAGTGCTGATTTTTTTTTTTTTTTTTTATATAAAATTGTATTTATTTAAAGTGCAGTCCACTGTTACTGTTTGTAGTAACTTATACTGCAGAGTATCATAATTTCTATTGAGTGTTTACATACTTAAACCTACTTAATTAGGGAGTCTGGAGGCATGAATTAATTTTATGAATTAATTTATATATCTTCTCGGCAGATCTGTTGGGTGAATGCGCTGGAGCCTCCTTATCGCCCTCAGTCCCAATACACGTCTCCTCATCATGAGTTTTCGAGCCAACTGGTTTGGGTGGATTCCCAATTTATTAACGTACGCGGTTGCATGTTTGTTTATGACATCGCCAATCCTTGGTACCTTCCAGATAGTTTACGCAAGATTTGCGACTGAGCCACACGAATTTTGTTGGGGCGCGACTTTGCGGCAATGCCATACAATTGGATGCCATATTTCCAAATAGGAGCCAAGACAACCTTATAAATTTTGGCCTTGTTGGAGACTGAAAGTTTGTTTCCAGGCCTAAGGAGCCAAGCCATGCTCTTCGCCTTTGTTTTGAGCCGCCGAGTTACATCCGTTACATGGCGTTGAAATGTAAGTCGCTTATCCAGAGTAACACCGAGATATTTGTGGGCGTTCGATTGTGTGAGGAGCTCTCCATGCAGAAACACACCAGGTGATGTGTCTTTTCCCAGGGTGTACGTCACGGAAACACACTATTCCGGATTGACTGCAATGTTCCAGCGTAGGGCTCAGTTCTCAAATTTTTTTAGATACAGCTGAAGCGTATCAGTGGCTGTATAGACGCAAATATCTCTGGCCAGGACTGCAGTGTCATCAGCAAAAGTGGCAACTAGCAGGTCTGGGGGATCTGAGCTTGGGATCTGTAAGCGACATGTTGGCAGCTGAGGGCATGTCGTGCGTATACAGGCTATATAGTGTTGGACCTAACACACTTCCCTGGGGTACACCTGCTCTGACTCTTTTTGTTTGGGAGGACAGTCCATCCTGTACTACTTCAAAGGATCGCTCGTGGAGGAAGCTTTTTATTATTAAAAAGAGCTGAGGATTTAGTAGCCTTTTAAGCTTGTGCAGAAGTCCTTCATGCCACACTCTGTCGAAAGCCTGCTGGATGTCCAGAAAAGCTCCAACGACGTACTCCTTTCCATGGAAACCTTCCAATACAAAGTTTACTACGCGGTGTAGCTGTTCAGGTGTGCCATGCCTGAGTCTAAAGCCAAACTGAAACTTCGGAATAGCTTTCTGGACCTTTTTGGGACTCGAGCAATCTTCTCAGGATGCACCTCTCAAGTAATTTACCAAATGCTGGAAGCAGGCTTATTGGGCGATAGGAGTCTAATTCCTCTGCTGGCTTCCCACTTTGATGGAGCATAATGATATTCGCTTTCTTCCAGGCGCTTGGGAAGTGTCCCAGTCGAAGAGCAGAGTTGAAAATCAGTACAAGGAATAACAAAGCTCTGTGGGGCATCAGCTTAATGGAGCGGTTGTCGATGTGATCCGCACCAGGAGCCTTGTTTTTGCGAAGGGATTTTATATCATCTTCCAATTCCGTGAGTTTAATAGGCTTTATAGGAAGAGCCATCTGCAATGGGGCTTCTAGGGATTCAGCAACCAGTTGTACTCGTCTTGGCGATGCTGTCTCGAACGGCTGGAATCTTTCCTCCAGGTTTCTGGCAAACGCTTCAGCTCTGTCCTGAGGTGATTTTGCCCAAGTGCCATCTGGGTTACGAACTGGCAACTTTGGAGCAACTTGTCTCTTGAATCTCTTCGTGAGCTTCCAGAGCGCGAATTTTGAGTTTTCATCGGCAGTAACTTTCCCCAGGAACGCGTCAGTTGCTTCTCTTTTCAGTATGGCTAGTACTTTTCTCACCCGATTTGATATCCTTTGGTACAGTCTGTCAATTATTGGATCATTGGTCCTGATGAACTCACGCCGGAGACGTTTCTTGAGAGTTAAGAGTCCTACTGCTTCCGGAGAGAGAGCGATGTTGCTACGCACGTTGCGTAGGTGAACTGCGCCGCCAGGAGCTGCAATTTGAGCTGCATCTTTGATCTTCTTCATTAAAGCTTCAACCGCTTTCTCGATATCGTCTGCTGTATTTATCTCTGTATTAAGGTTAAAGGCATTGTTAAGTTCGTACTGAAACAGCCTTATATTCGCACCAGGTGGAACGAGCATCCTAATAGGGGCGGTACTATGAGGTGACGTTGTTAGTGAAGCGATCAGCGGCAAGTAATCAGAAGATAGGTCATACTCTTCGCGTACTGATAGTAGACTGTTGGCTATACTTTTGTACAAGAAGAAGTCAATACATGAAGGTACATTCCTCGTGTTATACGGGTAGGGAGTGGGTCTGCCTGTAGCCAGAACTTGAGTTGAGCTGCCGGAAATAACATCGTGAATTGCTGAGCCTCGAGCATTCGCTCTTATACTACCCAAGAGGCGATGCTTAACGTTCAAATCACCTCCAATGATAAACTTTTGACCATGTTGACCAAGGAGATTATCAAACTCAGAGGAATTCCAAGGCAGGCCTGGAGGAAGGTACACAGCTGACACCGTAATTTCGCCCAAATTAGTGGAAATTTTTACCGTCGCCATTTGTAGGTGATTCGTTGTGATCGAATGCAGGTGATAGTGCACTAATCCCTGCCGGATTAGGATACAAGCTGCTCCTCTGGGGCGACCTCCTGGGTGATCTGCTCGATAGCAGCTGTAACCTATCATATTGAGGTAGGATCCGACGTGTAGGAGGGTCTCTGAAATAAGCATAACATCAATTTCGTGCTTGCTGAGAAACACCCTAAGCTCATTAGCATTTTGGATAATGCTACGAGCGTTCCAGGCTCCGAGGCGCAGTTCACAAGTCATTAATTGCGCTGCGTCAACGACTTAGAACCTCTGAGTTCTTTGATCTCCTCAAATAGCTCAGCGATGGTTTTTTGAAGACCAGCAATGGTCTGCTGCATTGAGATAATTACTTGTGCAAGGGAGCCATCAATTACCGTTTGGCTAGGATGTTGAGGTTCACCTGCGTTTGTTGCAGGAGCAAACGCAGCATTCGGAAAAGTCTGGAACCTTGCGTTTGAGAAAGCATTTCGCTGTTGGGAGTAATTTCCGTCAGGTCGTGTGCTCTGTTGTCCAGTTCTAGTCGCATCTGCATACGATAGGCCCTGCCGCACGATTGAGGTTGGAATAGCTTGATGCTTGATGTTGCGCATGTGCTGTGGGTGTTCTACGTGGGTCATGGGAGTAATGTTGATCCCAGTTTTTCGGCTTTTGAGCCTCTGTACGTAAATTCTGCAGCCCTTGAAAGTTGCCTCATGTTTTCCTTGGCAATTAACGCACTCCAGGTCATCATAGGTCTTTGCCTGGCATTGACTGGAACCAGTCCAATGAGGCAAACTGCATCTACCACATCTGGGCTCTTTGGTACAATTGTTTTTGGTGTGATCAAAGCCAAAACATCGATAACACTGACGCATATTTACAATTTTTCTCGGCAGTTCTCTGACTCTTTGACGGCCAACTTTATTTATTTTTAGAGCTTCTCTGTTATTGATATCCCTTTTAATATCAATAAACCAAACGTTCTGGCAAGAAGCCTTGCCTGGATCCGGATCAGAGGAGTCAACATTCTGTAACTTCACCTTTGGATTATAAGTGTTAACTACAGCGTGACCTTGGGAGGTGAACGCATTTAAAATTTGCTCGACTGGGGTAGAAGCAGCCAAGTTGCACACCACAACCCTGTAGACTCTGTCTTCCGGGAGGCAGAAGTGAGTGTATTATAGATTTACTGATTATAGCTTTTTAGTGATAGCTCTGTGGGCATCAGAGTCACGGGGGTATATGCGCAAGTTGCCATTACGCGCGATCTTGAGTTCATATGATTCAGATGATACCGCCGAGTCGAGAAGCCTTTCCAAGGCAGGTACGTCGCTGACATCAAGTACTGTTATTTGACTAGGTTTTGGTGACTTCTTTGTCACTGGAGTTTGAGCTTGTCGAGATTTTTCCTCTGCAACGGTTTCGACCTGGAGAATGTCTATGCTATTTTCGCCTTCTTGACAGTCATCATGGTTTGCAAGAGCAGCAAATCTATTAAAAGCGAGATGGTTACAATTATGTTCGATTACATGCGCTCTTTTTTTTGAACTTTTCGGTGAGGTTGGTAGGCTTCTCTTCTTGGAAGGAACTTTTTGCCAAGAGACTGAAGCCGGCTGGAATGTGAGCGTATTACTATATTTTTCAATTTGCGGCAATCGGCGACTATTTCCAACTGTTATCTTGTTAAGATTATTTAATTGGCTTGGGCTGCTAACCATAAGAAACTCCCTTCCAGTTGTGCTAGGCGGGGGCACGCTCTGAAAGGAGCGTCCTGTACGTGGTACTTCTTGGAAGCTATCAGCACCTTAAACGACTTCCGACATCTCGGATTCGAATCGACCATACTTCTCTTCAAGAAACGTCTCCGGCGTGAGTTCATCAGGACCAATGATCCAATAATTGACAGACTGTACCGAAGGATATCAAATCGGGTGACAAAAGTACTAGCCATACTGAAAAGAGAAGCAACTGACGCGTTCCTGGGGAAAGTTACTGCCGATGAAAACTCAAAATTCGCGCTCTGGAAGCTCACGAAGAGATTCAAGAGACAAGTTGCTCCAAAGTTTCCAGTTCGTAACCCAGATGGCACTTGGGCAAAATCACCTCAGGATAGAGCTGAAGCGTTTGCCAGAAACCTGGAGGAAAGATTCCAGCCGTTCGAGACAGCATCGCCAAGACGAGTACAACTGGTTGCTGAATCCCTAGAAGCCCCATTGCAGATGGCTCTTCCTGTAAAGCCTATTAAACTCACGGAATTGGAAGATGATATAAAATCCCTTCGCAAAAACAAGGCTCCTGGTGCGGATCACATCGACAACCGCTCCATTAAGCTGATGCCCCACAGAGCTTTGTTATTCCTTGTATTAATTTTCAACTCTGCTCTTCGACTGGGACACTTCCCAAGCGCCTGGAAGAAGGCGAATATCATTATGCTCCATAAAAGTGGGAAGCCAGCAGAGGAATTAAACTCCTATCGCCCAATAAGCCTGCTTCCAGCATTTGGAAAATTACTTGAGAGGTGCATCCTGAGAAGATTGCTCGAGTCGCGAAAGGTTCAGAAAGCTATTCCGAAGTTTCAGTTTGGCTTTAGACTCAGGCATGGCACACCTGAACAGCTACACCGCGTAGTAAACTTTGTATTGGAAGGTTTCCATGGAAAGGAGTACGTCGTTGGAGCTTTTCTGGACATCCAGCAGGCTTTCGACAGAGTGTGGCATGAAGGACTTCTGCACAAGCTTAAGAGGCTACTAAATCCTCAGCTCTTTTTAATAATAAAAAGCTTCCTCCACGAGCGATCCTTTAAAGTAGTACAGGACGGACTGTCCTCCCAAACAAAAAGAGTCAGAGCAGGTGTACCCCAGGGAAGTGTGTTAGGTCCAACACTATATAGCCTGTATACGCACGACATGCCCTCAGCTGCCAACATGTCGCTTACAGATCCCAATGACCTGCTAGTTGCCACTTTTGCTGATGACACTGCAGTCCTGGCCAGAGATACTTGCGTCTATACAGCCACTGATACGCTTCAGCTGTATCTAAAAAAATTTGAGAACTGGGCCCTACGCTGGAACATTGCAGTCAATCCGGAAAAGTGTGTTTCCGTGACGTACACCCTGAGAAAAGACACATCACCTGGTGTGCTTCTGCATGGAGAGCTCCTCACACAATCGAACGCCCACAAATATCTCGGTGTCACTCTGGATAAGCGACTTACATTTCAACGCCATGTAACGGATGTAACTCGGCGGCTCAAAACAAAGGCGAACAGCATGGCTTGGCTCCTTAGGCCTGGAAACAAACTTTCAGTCTCCAACAAGGCCAAAATTTATAAGGTTGTCTTGGCTCCTATTTGGAAATATGGCATCCAAGTGTATGGCATCGCTGCAAAGTCGCACCTCAACAAAATTCGTGTGGCGCAGTCGCAAATTTTGCGTAAACTATCTGGAGCGGCTTGGTAAATCCGAAACAAAGACATTGAAAAAAAGCTGAAGGTACCAAGGATTGGCGATGTCATAAACGCACATGCAACTGCGTACGTTAACAAATTGGGAATCCACCCAAACCAGTTGGCTCGGAAACTCTCGATGAGGCGACGTGTCTTGGGACTGAGGGCGAGAAGGAGGCTCCTGCGCATTCACCCACCAGATCCACCATTAATTCATAAAATTAATTCATGCCTCCAGGCTCCCTAATTAAGTAGGTTTAAGTATTTAAATATGTAAATACTCAATAGAAATTATGTGATACCCTGCAGTATAAGTTGCTACAAACAGTAACAGTACACTGCACTGTAAATAAATACAATTTTATAAAAAAAAAAAAAAAAAAAAAAAAAAAAAAAGACCATACTTCTCTTGAAGCACCTCTTTTTTTTTAATTCCTCGATGAAATATAATTTCATTATTTTGCCAAAAACTTATTTTTTTCTTTTTTGTCGGAAAATATTTTGTGTGTGCTGATGATGTCAAGTTATGCTAATCCTTCTTGGAAAATTTTCTTCACAGACATCTGCAATTGGACCTTGATGAGCTCTATTTGTGATACTCCAACAACCTTCACTTTCATAACCGCTGCAAATGCAAGCACACGTTTCGAATGTTAGCCTTTATTAAGTGTTGGTGAAAAGAATTAGACGATCCTTTCACCACCCCAACATTAAGTATCACCCTAGTTCGTTCTATCCACAAATACTGCTCTTGCGCTTGGAGTCCACAATCTCTACTTATAAAAACAGAATTGAATCTGTGCAAAAGCAGTTCCTGTTATTCGCACTGCACAATTTAAACTGGTACCCTGACAATCATCTTCCACCATATCGTTGAAAACTTAAATTAGTGAAGCTAACTCCTCTGAAGGACTGCCGAAGCTTTGCTAGGGTCATGCTTCTGCATATGCTTATTCATAGTATGGTTCATTGCAAATACCTTTTGAAACAATTATATTTTACAGTCCCGAATAGAATAACGAGATCCTTCTGACTCATATGGTTACCTGTACCCAGATCCAATCATGCTGAACACGATCCTCTTCGTATTATATTTTAAAACTTCTTATCATACAGGTATATTCAGTCCCCTTTACACTCCCTTATATTAACAAACCGAAAATTATTGAATTCTTCTAGAATATCTACATATAATATATATTTCAGAGTTAATTGTTAGCTTGTTTAAATAAATAAATAAGAATATCACCTTTTATTACAAAAATAATTTTTAACGGGTTTAATAGACGCTGAACATCGTGAAAAACTTAAAATGGGTTTTGAAAAGTGTTTTTTTTAATATCGCCCAAACATATCGCGATAGCGTTTGGTATCGTTTAGCCTGAATAAGCTGAATAATGGTGATGTACGCATCCAGTATTTACTAACACGCCTTAAATTTAGTAAACGTAACGGCCTCAATAGAATTAATTCACCCCGCATCTGTTCTATCAAATCAACAATACTCATCTTATTTTCATAGCAACAGACGTACTCTTATTTCTCGTCATCCTCTTCACACCTAACTTTACTGACTGTACGTTATACAGCGGAGCTACGAAAAAATGTCACTTGTTAACAGATTTTACTAAAGAAATCTAATAGCAGTGAAGTGCCAGTCGTAGATAAACAAGTGTTTGATTCCAAACATTCTTATGCCCAGTATATTTAGATGGGGGGTGTTGTTTTTCTACATAGCCCTATTAATGGTGATGTAGGCAGATAGTATTTACTATCATGCTTTAAATAGATCACTAGTTAGCCTGATTATCCGACAACCATATAACCGCTCATATCCTGTATTGTTACCCCAACAGCAGAAGTTCTAAATTAAAATTTGGCATCCTTATTCAATACAACAATTGAGCGAAATTCGTACTTTTTTTTCCATGGCATCACTGAAGTGATTCCTCGGAACCCAGTTGAATTGACCTCCCAAAAATCTTCTCAAGGGGTAATCTACCGTCCGGACCCCCAGTGCTTACTGATGCCTTACCAACCACAACACCACAACAGGTGATTCCCACCCTTAAACACATTTTCAGTTCACTGCTACCCCTGCCATCTCCGAAATGGACATTTAGGCTTACATTTAGCCAAACCATAGGCAGTGGTAAATCCAGATGGAGGTTTGAAGTTCAAATATTCTTACTAAAGGCTTACGTCCTTCATGAGACGTGTACCCTTACCAATGTTCGACACTATTTGTTTCCCAGCTTCATACTGGACGGCATTTTCGTATTAGAAAATCAGTTGAGTACAGATAAGAAAAAAAACCAAGCCTGCGGGAGTTCCGAAAGCTTCCAAAAGCTAAAACCACTGACCTGTCAGCCTCTTCATTAAAAAACTAACAACATCTGTTATTCTTACCTATCAGAGTACTAGGGGCTACGTAGTAAACTCCCTAAATATTATTCTGATAGTTCTTTATTTGCATCCTACATTACCAAGGAAATACTATATATTTTATCAATGCTCCCAACACGTTAGTCAAGACCCTCTGGAAGGTTGCGGAGGCATTTCTCAGCCCAAAAGGCATTTTTGTTAATTCATAGCGTAAATTTTGTACTAAAATGGACTTTTGGCTCAATCTTTAGGGTGTATTTGAAGTTGTTAAAATGCACTCGCCGAATCGTAGGTAGAGAAACACCATACCTTAGTTATCGAGGATTTAGTATACAAGTATATTCGGAATGGGGTACTGGTGTTCGACTATTTTGTCTTTCAATTTCCTGAAATCTATAACTTGCTGCCATTTCTTCTTGCCCCTAGAGTCTCTTTTCTTTGGGCCCACCCAAACTACTCTGTTTGGATACAAGGACACGTATAAATTTTTGAGAGGTTGGGTATATCATCTGTTGTGGGTATATGGTGTTTGATTGTTTTAGGGAAAGTCAGGGACTATTCATCTTTACAAAATATGTTAGGTCCCCAAGCTCTTGATAGATGGCGAGAAGCCCTTGTCAATTGGAAAGTTTTTAGTGTTTATTTGAAGAACCGGGACTTGATGTAAACTACATATTTGATCGTGGCTATCCTCATTGTAAGGGACATTGGTTAACTTCAGGACGATATGGCGGTCGGAGGCTGTATAAAGTCTTCCAGAGATAATGAGGTTATTATTGATTACTATGGAGTTGCAGGAAAAGTTTGCCTCTCTAAAATCAATGGGTAGTTTTAAGAGAAATTTGCTTTGAAGTTGGACAAGAAGTTCGTCTGTACCCATATTAGTTTTTGTTATTTTTTTTTTGCGTGGCTCCCACTGCATAACGTACAGCCCAGCTCCCGCCCAACCGACCGAGGGGCGCTGCCGTTTATCGTACGGCTCGTACGGTTCGCGGGAATAGAACCGAGAGAATAAAGTTTAGAAAAGATTACGAGGAAAAAGTAAAGTTTCTTTGTTGCTCTGAAAGGTAGGTGAGAATTGAGGATTTGATAGAAGTGGACGTGCAGAGTGGAGTAATAGAGAATAAGTCATTGTAGTCAGAACATAAAACCCTGAAAGGCTCATGCTGGGCATATGTAGATCGACAACAACTTAGGAATAGGGGACTAAAACTTCTAGTACGTCTATTTGGAATGTTAAATGTTAGTCGTGTTAGTAGATGCTGGCTGTCTACATTACCATTAATAAGGTTATAAAGGAAAACGACCCCCACCATCTTTCTACGATTGGTTAGGGAAGGTAAATTGATTAGAAGGAGTCTGGTAAAATAAGATGGGAGGTGAAGATTTGCATCCCAGTTGAGTCCCCTAAGAGCAAACATCAAGAAATTCTTTTGAACGGATTTAATGCGATCTTCATGAACCCCATACTGAGGGCTCCAGACGCGTACTCCAGAATTGGACGTACTAAAGATACGTAAAATGCTTTAGTAACATAAGGGTCATTGAATTCCTTAGACCATATTTTAATGAAGCCAAGCACGCCCTTGGCTTTATTAACTATCGTAGAAATATGGTCGGAAAATTTAAGTTTAGCATCTAATAGGACACCGAGATCGTTAACCTGGGTTTATCTATCTAAGAAAATCCCATAGAGAAAATATGTCGCCTGGTTAGGGCACGAACGATAGAAAGACATAAGCTTACATTTCGACCCATTAAGTTTTAAGAGATTGGTGGAACACCAATTTTGAAAATTGTCCAAATCCGACTGAAGTTTATATTGGGCAGAAGTGGATTTGTATTGAAGACAAAACCTTAACGTCGTCTGCATACATAAGAACCAGAGGGTTCTTTATATAAAGGGGTAGGTCATTAATAACAAGTAAGAAAAGTTATCTTCGGCTTGCCGAAGATGGTATACCCTTGAAAACAACAAAGTTTTCCATACAAAGACTTGTTTTCATATCGGTCGTTTGTATGGCAGCTATATGATATGGTGATCCGATCCGGATCAAACTTTCACAAACTATGTATGGCTATGTCATTAGAATAAATGTTGAATTCGGTTGCAATAGATTGGAAAACAAAAAAGTTTTCAATACAAAGACTTGTTTTCATATCGGTCGTTTGTATGGCAGCTATATGATGTAGTAGTCCGATCCGGACCAAACTTTCACAAATCGTGTATAGCTATGTTAAATGAATAAATGTTAAATTAGAAAGTAAGAACATCATATAGCTGCCATAGAAACGACCGATGAAAACAAGTCTTTGTATGGAAAACTTTGTTGTTTTCAAGGGTATACCATCTTCGGCAAGCCGAAGATAACTTTTCTTACTTTAATTAAGTAAGGTTGCAATAGCTTGGAAAACAAAAAAGTTTCCCATACAAAGACTTGTTTTCATATCGGTCGTTTGTATGGCAGCTATATGATATAGTTGTCCGATGCGGACCAAACTTTCACAAATCATGTATAGCTGTGTCAAATAAATAAGTGTTGAATTCGGTTGCAATAGCTTGGAAAACAAAAAAGTTTCCCATACAAAGACTTGTTTTCATATCGGTCGTTTGTATGGCAGCTATATGATATAGTGGTCCGATCCGACCGATTCTTAAACTTGATCTGCGTGCAACAAAAATAATGATCTGGTAAAAATTTCAAAACGCTAGCTTTAAAACTACTGTCTATTTTTTGCATAGAAACAGACGGACAGACGGACATGGCTATATCGACTCGGCTGTTGATGCTGATCAAGAATATATATACTTTGTGGGGTCGGAGATGCTTCCTTTAATGTGTTACACATTTCTGGACAAAATTATAATACCCTTTTTCAAGGGTATAAAAATAGTGAAAAGTAGTGGCCCAAGATGGCTTCCTTGGGAGACTCCCGATGTAGCACTGTCAAGGCGAGAATGTACACCTTTAAAAAGAACAGGTTGGGTTCTCCCAGCTAAGTAGCTAGAAATCCACATGAGAAGATCTGAGGGAAATCTTATAATATGAAGTTAACTCAAAAGGAGTGAGTGGTTGACAGAGTCAAATGCTTTACTAAAGTCCGTATAGATGACATCTGCTTGAAGGCTTTTACGGATATCTATAATAAAGGAGGTCAGCTCCAAGCGGTTTGTGATGGTGGAGCGACGCTTTATAAAACCATGCTGGCATGGAGAAATAATTGAACTGCCGAGATGTTGAAGATGTGGTGTTACCAATTTTTCAAAAAGCTTCGGAATTGCTGACAATTTAGAGATTTCTCTATATTTTTTTCCATCCGATTTTTTTCCTTTTTTGTGTAGGGGAATTATGAAGGATTCCTACCACATTTGAGGGAAAAATCAAAGTTTCCAGTGACTAAGAGAAAAGTTTTAGAAGAGGTCCGCACAATGGCTTAGCGCAGTTTTTCAGTACACAGCCAGGAACACCATCAGGACCTGGCGAATAGACTGGTTTCACCCTCAGAAGGTCGGATAATACAGTGCTTTCGAAAAAAGTTGGTCTGAAAATAAGATTGGCTGATTGAATGTTATATGAATACGCTGATCCATAACTGTAGGAAATGAGTACGTTGTTTGAAAGAAAGTTGAGAATAGATCGGCAATACCCTGATCAGTAGTCGTAGATACATTTTCAGATGAAATATGTGAGGGGGGGTGAAGTCACATGCTTTCGCTTAGTGTTAAAAAAATTATAAAACTGCTTCGGATCCTGTGTAAACTGGATCCGACAGCGGTATATATAATTCATATAACACTCAGCGTTATGCTGAGTGTTATGATGCGTTATGATGCAGTGAAGTTTGACCGAGCTACTAAGTATCTTGAGAAAGTTACATTACAGCCAGTTTTCTTATGTCTCTTAAGGAGTCCATTATTTATGTATTTTAAGTTTTTAAGGCTCCTTGTAAACCAAGGAGGGTCGGTCGCGGCGGATGGATACTTCCATGGCACGCAAGAGTGGAAGAAAGCGTTAAGCGATTTGTAGAATGTTTCTAAAGGGATATTAATATCGCTGCATTCCCAGAGATCGGACCAATCAAATGTACAAACATGCAACCACGTACATAAATAAATTGGGAATCTACCCAAATCAGTTGGCTCGAAAACTCTTGATGAGAAGACGAGTATTGGGACTGAGGGCGAGAAGGAGGCTCCAGCGCATTCACCCAACAGATCTGCCGAGAAGATATATAAGTTAATTGAGAAAATTAATTAATGGCTCTGGACTCCCAAGTTAGGTTTAAGTATGTAAATATTTAAATACTCGTTGGAAATTATGATACTCTGCAGTATAAGTTACTACAAATAGTAACAGTGGAGTGTAATGTAAATAAATAAAATTTTTTATTTTATAAAAAAAAAAAAAAAAAAAAACCAAGATTCGGTAACTGAACTTCTTCGGAAGCAAAGTCGGAGTCAACAGAGATTAGGGCTCCTCCTCCCCTTCATAAGGGTCGGTCCCGTATGTAAGTGGTGTACCTGTCTGGGAAAAATTCGGAGCTAAAAATCTCCGGCTTTAACCAGGTCTCTGTGAAGACTACAATCTGGGATGCAAAAGATGAACTATCAGAATACAGTTTAGGGAGCTTATTTCGAAGGCCCCTAGTATTTTGATAGGTAAGGGTGATAGATGTTGTTGGTTTTTTTGAAGATGGAGGTTTAGGTACGGAAGACGAAGACGGTACAGGGTTTTTAGACTTTGGGAGTTTAACTCCCACAGGCTTTACCTGTTTTTTAACTGTACGCGGCTGATGTTCTTGTACGAATGTATTCACCGGCCAAAAGCTGGGCGAACAGATCGTATCGAACATCGGCAAATATACACGTATCTTAAAAAATGACGTAAGCCTTGAGTAAGATGTCGATGTCGATTGATGAATATGGCGTTTTAAATCTTTCGTTATTTATGTTTACTTTGTGGTCAGCTACGAATTCCATTCCAAGTATATCATCAAAATATTGATGGAACTTAAAGTGTAATAGGTTTATTTTGCCTTCCTCTTTTAGCTTCTCAAGCATGGGTAGGGTGGTCTTGTTTTTTAGGGTGTAGACTGTTGTGATTTTGATATCATCCTCTAGCTTTTGGATGACAGTTTGTGGAATGAGGGTGGGTCAATAAAATAATTGATGAAGCCAGTTTTAGGAAATTTCAATAAATTTGGGAAATTTTTAAAACGGTTAATCTTATGTACAAGGTGCAATTCAAAAGTTTCAGGACTTTTATTAAAAAACGAATATTATTTGTTTTTTTTTTTTTGAAAAATTTATTGGTCGCCTTTAAAATAGTCTCTTTCTGCCAAACCTGGCGTGTGACAGCCAGATCCGCAGAATCCAGAGCATCCAAAATAAAATGGAGAGGACGATCACTGGCTGCGAGTGGTATGTGAGGAACACCACCCTCCACAGTGATCTAAAGCTGCTCACGGTCTTTGAGACCATAAAATTCCACTCCAGCCGCTACAACGACCGACTGGAGCGCCATCGCAACCGACTCGCTAAGGGTCTTACCAGACCCCGCCCATAAAGGAGGCTCAACAGGCGACTTCCTAGGGACCTAATTGACCGGCTGCCAACAAGACGCACAGCAAGATGGTGATAAGCCAAACGATATACTCCCATCGTCTTTCTTTCTTTTATATTTTTTGTTTTTAAGTTTTGTAAATATTGTTAGTTTGTAAGTCTAAATTTAGTAATAATGGTAACGCTAAGCACACTTAGCCGGCGAGCCTCTCGGGCAGTATTAATAGATGCCAAGGTCACCAAGGGGTTTTAAGATACCCTGTATGCCTTAATAAATAGTTATAGAAAAAAAAGAGTAATTTTGATACGGATTCCTAGGGTACGATATATTACAGTCCGAGTCGGGTATTCTAGTTTTGTGTTTTATTTTTATTTTTATACCCTTGAAAAAGGGTATTATAATTTTGTCCAGAAATGTGTAACACATTAAAGGAAGCATCTCCGACCCCACAAAGTATATATATTCTTGATCAGCATCAACAGCCGAGTCGATATAGCCATGTCCGTCTGTCCGTCTGTCCGTCTGTTTCTATGCAAAAAAATAGACAGTAGTTTTAAAGCTAGCGTTTTGAAATTTTTACCAGATCATTATTTTTGTTGCACGCAGATCAAGTTTAAGAATCGGTCGGATCGGACCACTATATCATATAGCTGCCATACAAACGACCGATATGAAAAAAAGTCTTTGTATGGGAAACTTTTTGTTTTCCAAGCTATTGCAACTGAATTCAACACTTATTTATTTGACACAGCTATACATGATTTGTGAAAGTTTGATCCGGATCGGACTACTATATCATATAGCTGCCATACAAACGACCGATATGAAAACAAGTCTTTGTATTAACATTTATTCATTTGTCATAGCCATACACGATTTGTGAAAGTTTGGTCCGGATCGGACTACTATATCATCATAGCTGCCATACAAATGACCGATATGAAAACAAGTCTTTGTATGAAAAACTTTTTTGTTTTCAAGGGTATACCATCTTCGGCAAGCCGAAGATAACTTTTCTCACTTGTTTTTTGTAGATGTAGCTTTGTTTGATCTGGCACCATTCGTATGCCCTTTCGCTGGTTGTAGTTTTTTTTCCCAAATGACAGTTCAAAGTGGGTCACGCAGCCCTACTAGAATGGTATTAAGACAGATTCTATCGTAAAGAGCATTATCCCCGCCCTGGCCCCCAGTCAGGTGTAACAGCGGAAAAAAAGGGAAAGTGGCGAATTGGCAGATATGGATTTTTTGGGCAGCAACATAACCTCGCCGGCCATCTGCAGAACGGATTAGAAAAAAAACAAAAAAAACCCGTCAGTTCTCTGTGGGGCTAACAGTGGGCCAGAAAGCTCTGTGGATCGGAACAACTACACCACACAGGAGGGAAATGCCAAAAAGAAATCACAAAAATATAAATTCCCTTTCAATCCGATTGGCTCCGGATTTGGGAATATTTTTTTGTAAAAAGCTACCACTAATCTAAAGTGCGTTAAAATTCTCAAGCTACCCTTACTTATATCACTCAACGAAAAACAAAACAACAACTTAAAATAAATTCAATATATAATTTAACTTTTTCCAATGATGTATATGTTTGAGATGATGGGCAATTTGGATTGGCCATTATTCTTTCTCATTTTCTTCATTTACAGCGCAGCGAGTCGCAATGTTGTCACTGTAATTAGTTCTTCTATTCACCACCGAGGGCCAACTCGAACTGCCCTGCTCTCATTTACTACTTTTCCTTTACCTAACATTGCGCAACGCTCAGCAGGGATTTTGGTCTCCCTAATTTTGCATGGGAAAAGATAATCAATCTAGAATAAATCTGGTTATAACATTAAAATCAAATACTACAATACGAATCAACGGAAAACCATTAGTTGTTAATTAAGAGCAATATATAAGGGGATACATGGCAACCAGAAGTTTTTGTTGGACGGTTTTTAGTTGGGTATCTTCGAATACAATAATTTTCTGAGAAGATTATGCTCGGGAGGGTAGAGACCGCGAACGTCGATCAACACCTGAGACTTCGCCAGGAAGATGATAGATGCAGTCCGTTTGTTTATTAAATTATTTTTAATATAGTATTTTTTTAAGTTGGTTTTTGGTGCGTTAAATTGTAGCTTCAGCTAATAAATAATTTAATGTTAGCCTATGCTATGCAACAACGCACCCCACGCCGAAGCGCTAAGGCACCAGAGGATTCTGACCGCTATCCTATATCAAACCAAATGTCAGAGTAAGAAGTCGTTCTTTATCCTTTTTTATCCTTTTTTATCCTTCTCTATCATTGAACATCGGTCGTTACAAGGCTATTGTCAGAGTTGTTTGAGTTAAGTAATCTAAAAAAATAGTTTCCCCCAGAGAAAATCCGTCTGGTTGCTTTTGAATTTGTGCGATCAGAATGGGTTCGGTCTTTTTGCAAGCTTATTTGAGTTTACTATTAAGGAAATTCAAAGTTTTATCATCTGTCTCTTTCATCTTGTTCCCCAATGTTCATGGTAGTAGTTGTCCGTACGGGGCTTGTTGCGTTCCTATTATTATCATGATTATCTCTTCCACGCTCACCATAAGCTTCTGCAGAGTTGCTAGAATTCCCTTAAAGATAGACAGTATGTCGATTGGGCGTAGAGATATAATAAATTGGTATTAACTGATGTATTTAAAACTGATGTATTTAGATGAGGTTGGGGGGACCCAACGAGTCGAGTGACCCTAATCCATCGTAGATTTCCTCTTCGCTTATACTTCGAAGCCCTGATGTAGACTGATTTTACTACCAGATTCTTATTGGGTATTTGATAAAGGTGCTATAAAAGGACTTTTATTTGCTAAATTAAGTGTCTTAGGTTATATTTTGTTGTCGTGTGATTGTTTTTTGTTGTGTAGAAGTGGGGTGCTTTAATTTATATAATTTTATGTACTAATATTATACAAGATTTTTTTGGTGTACCTAACGTTTCCCATATGTGTTGTATGTTTCTTCCTTGACTAAAAATGCAATAATCTCTCCACCTCCTCAGTTTCCAAGTTATCTGTATCCACATGCCCTGGCACCATTACGCGTCGACTCTTACAATTCTTTCATTCGGAAATACGCTTGCTGTGGTACTCGATAAAGGTCTGCCGAACCTGATTTGCGTGCTTCTAAAGCAGCTCCTTGGAAGCGCGGGTGAGACGAAGGCGACCCTTCTGCTCGAAGACGATGTAGTTAATCATAAGGTTCTTCTTGAGATTTTGCTTCTCCGTTGTCACAGGAACTGTTCGAAATTCTGGAGGTACGAGACCACAAACTCAAAGTTTCCATCGTGACGTTAGCCATCACGATAAAATGGCCTCACGCCGACCAAAACAAATACGTGCAGGACTTCTTCTCCAGCCGTTTCACCAGGTTTGGCTTTACGCCTTCGTTCATCTCATAGAAACTTACGACGGAGACGTTGGGTTCGCTGTGAAGAACTTGTTGGCAATGGGCTCCCAAGCAATGGCGAGGATCAGCTTTCCTCCTAGAGACTCTGATTGCTGCTAGAATTTTTAGGATTATAGACACTCAGGGGATTACTCCTGAGCTGATTTTCGTCTTCAGCTGTGGTGCAACTTCACCGGCTAGTTGTACTCTCTCTACAGTAGTGATATGCCGCAACCAGACAATCCGTCAAACATGCTGGCCACGTTTTTAGATGACGATTGTATCACCCACTGATCAAGATGTGAAGCCTCTGCGGCTGATGGAATCCAGCAGTTTGCCACAACGTTCGCGCAATGGGCGAAGCGTGACAATTTACAAGCAAATTATTGCGCCGATCTGGAGGTATGGGTGCCAAATTTGGGGACTAGCCTACAATAGCCAAATAAAAGGAGCTCAGACGGCCCAAAATAGAACTCTCAGATTTATCCCCGGATGCAAATGGATGTCGAAACTTGACACTACACAAAGATCTAAAGCTAGCCACTATTTTTGACGAGATTAATAACCACTCCAGCCGCTACAATAACAGACTACAGGGTCATAGGACGTCACTAAGGAAGCTGAAAAGGAATCAGCCGTGGGAACTGATAACACGGCCCCCAAGGAGTCGACCCCGTAGATGACTTAAAATTGTTATTTAAAAAAAAGCTTTCCTCCTAATCGATGTCAGGAATCTTGATTGACTTCATTGATTGACTGGTGTTAAGCTTTCCGTCGAAATTTGGCAAAAGTGGATCCCGTCATTGGAGTGCAGTCGTTAATAGCATGGGCTTCTCCTCCACACCTTGCTACAACATCATTAGCTACATCATTCTTACAAGTTAACTTAACTTTGGCGACTTTAAATGAAATAAAATAAAAATTAAGTTTTAGTGGATTGTACTATTTTTACGGAGCATGCGGATCCCCTATGGAGGTATCTGTGGGTTCCTTAAGTCAAACTGATTTTATGTATGCGTGGTATTTTTTGCAGTGTTACAGCCAACATTAAATTTTTTAATTTAGTCATTGTCATTGTAGCATTTCTAGCTAGCGTTATCTCACATAAATGGCCCGTGTCAATTTGCGTATTTTTTTAGTTTATGATTGTAGTTAATTCTGATCTGCCTATTGTTTGATAGTGTCAGCCGCTATTCTGTAAATCTATCAAAAAAAATTTAACTGAGCGACCGAGTCACTTTAAGTTGTCCTTGGCGACGTCCCCTCATTAAGGACCGCTGTCCCCAGCTTTGCTGGTATGGCTTTTTTCTCACATAAAGGTGTAAGCTTATTGCCGAGCCTTCTATTGGATTTTACTAAAATATTTCGCCCAATTCGAAGACTCTTTTCTGTCCGGAGGCGTTCTCTCTTGCCCTTAGTGCGTTTTGAGCACTTGTAATTCGATTAGTGATTTCCACCTCTGGATCGTCGGCATGATTTTGCACCTGCTGTCCTCTTACTGATGACTGAATGGATTCATTTTTTAT
The DNA here is from genome assembly GCA_035047645.1 of Drosophila merina. Classification (NCBI taxonomy): domain Eukaryota; kingdom Metazoa; phylum Arthropoda; class Insecta; order Diptera; family Drosophilidae; genus Drosophila; species Drosophila merina. Next base: position 466,701 of record JAWNPH010000062.1, on the reverse strand, counting down.
ACCAAGTGATGGCAAGATCACCTCTACGGTATCACTAACACCCTTGCCGGTTTTCAGGCATCTGGTGATCTTTAGCTGAGTGCTGTGAAAGCTCATCATTTGCCCGTTTGACACTGTGAAGGGGTGACCCATTATAAATCCTGGTGCAAAAATAATTGTTCAACATGGACGTAAATGTGTGCGATTTAAACAATGATTCGTTATAGCAGCAGATTGTTTTAGCATTTGGGATGACCTGTAGTACGGCCGGTTTTAAATCCTCAATGGTTCTTTGGGACACGTGCTGCACGACGGCGACTTTCGGTGCAAGCCATGAAATGCGTTCTTTCCCACCCGAGAAGGTACCGGATTCTCCTGGTTTTTGGGATGCCTATAGTATTTGGCTTTCAATCTTGCAATTTATGACTATTTCATTAGCCAACTTTGTCATCTTGTCGGAGAGTGCTTTTCTAATGTTTTCTTGGGCCTACCTATGGGCCCTTTTATGTCTGGCTGTGAGGATATCCTTTCTGTCTTGTACTGCAATTATGTCGGTGACCGGTTTTTTACAGTGCCAGAATTTTACAGCCGGAAAATAATATAATAGCCTATATAATGGCTAGAGCGTGAAGATCACAATGAAAGGCATTTACACCCTTGGGGATGATTGTGTCTGCGACTTCTTTCAGCAATGACTCTATGCTTTGTGAAATGTGGGTGAGCGACTGTTCGCTGTGGATTGTGGTCACACAGGACCCACCCCTTGCTCCTCCATGACATTGAGCTGTTGTCTGGATCAAATTCTCATTGCCAGGCTTATAGAAGACGCGTGCAACAGCCTCGTCGATGCGGCAGGTGGTCAGTAAAACTGTTCATATTTCTAACCGCGTACAGGTAGTCCCGTAGTTTGGCCAGTGCCCAAACTATAGCTAATAGTTCCCGTTCATTGGTGTTCCTTTCTCTGTCCTTGAATGCCCTCAATATCATTGGTATCGTCTAAGGCATTCGTCGTTAGATCACATGCCTTTTAATAGTCAGGGTACCTAAGCAAAACATCCTCCGATGCCAAAATGTTGAGCAGTTTCTGGAATGCGTCGCGCTGTTCTCCGGAGAGCTGGTTTAGAATGTTGCTGGATCTGTGTCTACTGACACTTCCGTTTCCCCCTTGATGCGAAATCTTTAACAAAGCATCTGTAATTGCTGGCAAGGCCTAGGAATGACCTAATTTTAAAGCCATTATAGTGATTAGGAAATTCTTATATGGCCTTAAAATTTTCTGTTTGTTGTCGTTCGGTTATCGGTGATAATGAACCTAAGAAATCTCATGGTTTTCTTAAAAATAACGCGATTTTTGCATTTATGCTCTCATGTCCTCAGCCTGTTCGGCGCCCTCCGCGACGTGATCGACCCTTTGCTGTTTCCTTAGCCCTTCTGTGCGCTCAGTGGTGGCCAGTCTCTTATATTGATAGGCCGGGGCTTGAAAGGAGCGGGTTATTTTTGGCGAGAAGAGTACGTCCCAGAGATTACGCTTCAAGCCTAATATAAATAACCTCTAAGCGTCCTCACGGAACTTGTCACACAGTAAATTTGCCATATCTGCACATAAGACATGTTATCCTTATTGGAAAACAATGTGAATTTTTTCTCCACCTCATCGTTATACTCGTATTGTAACAAGGTTATATTGCCTTATCTGAGTGTGCCTAGCTCTTGTTCTATGACATGCATCAGTCTCTTGTCGCTATACATGAAATCGAGGCTGCCTCCAAGAGCTATACGCCTCTTGTGCCCCTGCGAATTCGGGTAGGCATTTAACTGCATCTAGGGGCTCATTGCACTGCACGTCGTCCCTAATTGATATAGCTTTGTAAGTTGTTATTTCAGGCAGTGGCCGTCCGTATGGGCAAAGACAAACAAACAATAGATAAGGCAATGGCTGGGTTGTCGTATATCGCGCCCGAACTGAACGGGAACATAAAACAACGGTAACCAATGAAAGGCAAACGTATGCTCTGTTATGTTTAATTATTACATTTTTTGCTCAAATGGAGCGAAATTCATTATTTCATGAGGCCGTTTTTGGCGTTGACCGGTTTTGTACAAGATTTGCTGGACAAACGTTTAAGTTTTATCTACAATATTACTTCTTATTATAAATTTTTTGTTTTTGCGGACGTGATCATTCTCTATGCTCCGAAAATATACAAAATTCTCCAAGTGAAAATTGAATAATAATCAACAATTTACCACAAAAATTTAGTGAGAAGACGCTCAATGCGAAGTATAATCGCTTATAAAAATTATTGTGCAAACTCCTTTCCCTTGTACATATAAGTTAACACCAGCTGCAAGCGGGGCCTTCCTTACCTCGCCGCACGTGGCCTTTCTTACCTCGCCGCGCGGGGCCTTTCTTACCTCACCGCGCGGGGCCTTCCTTACCTCGCCGCGCGGGGCGCTTGCTTACCTCACCGCGCGGGGCCTTTCTTACCTCGCCGCGCGGGGCCTTTCTTGCCTCACCGCCACGGCTGCCCCCCGACCTTTATGCGGAGTTGCTGGGATTGCACTCAGGATTGCACTCAGGATTGCACTAAGAGCAGCAGTCCCGTTGCTCGTGTTCGGCGCTGATGCGGGCCGACCGAGGGCTCGACGCTCGTGGCGCGGGAGCCGGGTGGCACTTGCAGAGGAGAACCGGAGCCGAGCGGATCAGACTTAACTGCAACTAACCAAAACTAATAAAGGAAAACCACAAGCTAATACTTTGCCGTATTATTTCACGTGGAACAACACATAATTTGGTAATATCTAACCTTGTGCCGATCTGGGGTCATTTCCCCAGGTGGTCGGCACGTAAGTGGCGCGCGAGCAGGGACCGGCAATGTCCGGTTGAGTGGCTAAGGCCGAAAAGAGATTTTTTTTTTTTTGTAATTGTAATTTGTTTAATTTTGGGTAAATTGTGAATAAAATAAAATAAAACAAACAAGAAAAGAGCAATTACCCGCTGCCGGGGGGAATTACCCCCATCCCGAAGCGCAAAAAATATTGCATAATTAAAAAAAAAATATAAAAATGTAAGACTTGTGTTGCGAATACTAAAACATAATTTAAATAATAAAACGACGACCCGCCACCGGAGGACGCCACGTCGTCCATGCCGAGCGCAAAAGTCGTACGATGCCTATAAATCAAAAAAAAAAAAAAAAAACACAATAATTATTTGCGAGCTCTGCTAAATAATGTAAATTAGATCAAAATATCTGAAAGGAATCAAGTGCTGCGTGAGCTGTGAATAAAATAAAATAAAACAAACAAGAAAAGAGCAATTACCCGCTGCCGGGGGGAATTACGCCCATCCCGGAGCGTCAAAATATTGCATAATTAAATAAAAAAAACATAAAAATGTAAGACTTGTGTTGCGAACACTAAAACATAATTTGAATAATAAATCGACGACCCGCCACCGGAGGACGCCACGTCGTCCATGCCGAGCGCAAAAGTCGTACGATGCCTATAACTCAAAAAAAACACAATCAACTCACTGCGGCGGTACGGCTTGTGAAATTTTTTCTAAATTGCCAATTCGCGAGTGCAAAAGATTGTGTGTGATAAACTGATAATTAAGAAACCATTGTCGCAGTTTACCTGCGGATGGCTAAAACAAAAAATAATACTTGTAATACGAGCGCCCAGTGCGATAAGGTGGTGTGTGGCAGCTTGTTGGATACGTTAAGTGGTGTGGAATGCACCCAAAAAAAAACCGCCCAACAAGTTGTGTGGCGACCGTACCTTAGTAGGCAAAACAGCCAAAAGGGATACTACGGAACCACCGCGCCCAGTGCCGAAATAATCTGAGGACATCAATAAAAGTATATGACAGCACGCACACAAAGAAAAAATTATTGCGAAATATTCATAGTGCACACGCAGCACCACAATTGTAAAATAAAATAAATAAATACAAAAATTCCTCAATTTCCCAAGATAAAATAAATTTAATACAAATTTTCTTGTACAACACACTTTTTTACCTTTTTTTCTTCTTATCTCCACAGAATTTTCATACTGTTAGGGTACAACTTATAACACGCCAAATAATAAAAGACATACAAGGGTGAGTGAAATATTTCATTTAATTTCCTTGCCACATTTACTAAATCCGGTTAGGAAAAAAAAGAACACGAAAAAAAAACAAAAAAATATATAAAAATTAAAATCCCTTTTTTGCCAAGTCGAAACCATCGTCCCATACCCTAATATAATAACGAGTCTAATACATTAGATACTTCCTGCATCTTTTCAACAAGAACCAAACCTTGAAATGGAGGAGACCTTGCGTATAGTCAGTGAGTCCCTTAAGGCCTTAACCAATGTAGTAACAGGTATTAAGGAGGATATCAAAAAGAATAATGATAGGTTGGTCCTTTTAGAACTGGAGCGTGAAAACGCTAATCCTATGGCCGATCAACCACAACCCTTGGTGCGTGCAAGCACCGAGTATGAATTAAAAGAAATATCGGTCCTATCTGACTGCGTCAAAGAACTACAGGCGTTTGAAGGGCAGCAGGAAGCTTATCTGTCTTGGATAAATAGGGCACAATCGATGTTGACCGACTATGATTTGATAAGAACGAGACCCTTGAATAGGGCCATCGTTTTGCATATCAGGCAGAAAATAAGAGGACACGCCGATATGGTCTTGGCGGCCTATGGCGTTCAAGACAATGACTGGGAGGATATAAAGCGTGTCTTGGCGTTACATTATGCGGACAAACGAGACATACGTACACTCGAGCATGAACTCGGTGTAATGTCTCAAGGTTCTAGACCCCTAGATAAATTCTATATGGACCTTAATGGCCATCTTTCATTAATCTTGAATAATCTGAAAGCCAAAAATCACCCTCGCGAGATGGTCAACGTGCTGATCCGAGCGTTTATATCCCAAGGAGTGGGGGGAGACTGTTCCAAACACCTATTTGTCCGCAACCCCAAGAACCTACCAGAGGCGTACTCTTTTTGTATGGGGTTGCAGAACGTAATGTCGAGGGTCTCCACACCTCAGAATTATCAACCGTCAAGTCCCCCAAGATTCGCAGCCCCATTTCAACATCAAGCCAGGGCACCATTCCGACCCTCTTTTTCTCCCGGTTCGGGCAGATTTTTACAAAATTCCTACAGAGCTCAAGGTCCCAGACATGCAATTAAAATGGAATCCAATCGGTCGGGTCAGTCTTACCAATCAGGGTACAGTGATCGCCAGGAAGGAGGCTCCGGCATTAAAAGAACGTCCGAAGGTGACAACCCATTCCGAAAGGCACAAAGATTATACCACACGGAATTAGCACCACCTCCACTAACCCCGGCGACTAGTGGAGACGACCGAGCCCCTTCACATGAGGGCTATTATGGTGACGCGTCTCAAGTTGTCAAAGAAGCCAACGATTATCCCCCGCAGAAGGTAGCGAAAAGAGATACAGATGCTCTACATAACCTTGAAACCGAGGGGGGCCGAATTTTATGACAAACGCCTCTCTAGTGTACCGTACATAGAATACGTGACGGGGAAGGGGGAAAGGCTAAAGTTTTTGATTGACACCGAGGCGAACAAAAACTTTATTAGCCGCAAGCTTGCAGCCGGTTGTACCACGATCCCCAAACCTTTCTCTGTACAATCCGCTGCAGGTAAAATTATGATAACACATTGCCTAGTTGGTAAATTCTTCGAACCCCTAGGAAACGATTCAGAAATTACCTTTTTCGTCCTTCCAAATTTACGTTCTTTTGATGGTATCATTGGTGATGATAGCGGTGGACCGCTATAACACTTCTGTTCACTCAATAACGAATCGGAAACCAGCAGACATTTTTTTCGACCGCTCGTCGAGAATAAATTATCAGGGTCTGACAGATTTCCGGCGACAAACTTTAGAAGATTTAAGGAGCTTAATCGAGTATAAACAAGCTAGAACTAATTTGGCTCGGAACAAAAATAGGAGCGAGCCCAAGTCTTATGGCTTGTGGGAAGACGTTTTTGTTGCAAATAAGCAAATAAAAATAAAAGAAAAGCTGAGGTTCAGATACAAAAAGGTACAGGAAGACAACAAAGTAACACTTAGAACCAGATCAGGAAAAACTTTCCACAAATCTGATTTAAGGAACTGAAACATGGTTTTTACTAACAAAAAAAAGAAAAAAAACTAATATTTAAAATAAAAATAATTGGTGGCAACCTAATGAAATATTTCACCTATCCATACACTAAATTTATAAAAACATCAAACACTAAAACAATACTACAATACAATACTAAAGATTATATTATATAAAAAAAAGAAAAAAAAAACAAAAAATATATAAAAAAATTAGAAAATATAAAATAAAATTAAAAATAAACACATAAAATGTACTGTGCCCCCACTTACACACTTGTAGCCTAAGAATAACCTAAACGATCAAATATTTACAAATTGTCCTTTCGTAAGCTCGATTTCTGCATGCACAGTAAGCCCCGCCCACGTATATAAGTACGAGGGGCCGGTGATCCCCTTGCAGTATGGCGAGGTATGGAGAATCAATGGCGTCTTCAAACTAGCGCACCTCGTCGATCTTGCAAAGATGAACAGACTAGCTGAGGAAATCGGACGAGAAACGGTTGCCTTGGCGGATAGGAAAGCTGAAGCTCTGGTCGACTACTACCTCTACACTGCGGGCCGCAGATCTTGGGGCGGGGAGGAGTTAACACCAGCTGCAAGTGGGGCCTTCCTTAACTCGCCGCGCGGGGCCTTTCTTACCTCGCCGCGCGGGGCCTTTCTTACCTCACCGCGCGGGGCCTTCCTTACCTCGCCGCTCGGGGCCTTTCTTACCTCACCGCGCGGGGCCTTTCTTACCTCGCCGCGCGGGGCCTTTCTTGCCTCACCGCCACGGCTGCCCCCCGGACCTTTATGCGGAGTTGCTGGGATTGCACTCAGGATTGCACTCAGGATTGCACTAAGAGCAGCAGTCCCGTTGCTCGTGTTCGGCGCTGATGCGGGCCGACCGAGGGCTCGACGCTCGTGGCGCGGGAGCCGGGTGGCACTTGCAGAGGAGAACCGAAGCCGAGCGGATCAGACTTAACTTCAACTAACCAAAACTAATAAAGGAAAACCACAAGCTAATACTTTGCCGTATTATTTCACGTGGAACAACACATAATTTGGTAATATCTAACCTTGTGCCGATCTGGGGTCATTTCCCCAGGTCGTCGGCACGTAAGTTATATTATATTTAAAGAAAAACTAACACCAATAAAATTAAGCCACGTACTCTTACAATAAGTCAAAACGATATTCGCGCTCAACGTCGGAAAGAGCAAGACAAATGTCGTCTCTCATCGATACGAAACAACGCGTATTTCTTTAATGTGTCTTCGTAACTCGCGGAAGTGCACGAAATGAATGCAAATGTCGATTGGCCAGGGTCGAACGCCCCCAACCCGACACATGAACTTAAGCCAACAACGAACGAGAGAGAGCGTTCTTGGTCACCCGCAATCCCAGGGGTGAGCCAAATTGAACTGACCTCTCCCACGATAACCAAAACTTCGACCTCATTAGCCACTACACTCGCAACAACAACAAATATTGCAACGGTATCGACCGTACGCATGGTGACGACTGCAACGCTCATTTCTGCTGAACCAGCAATAATGGCTAAAACACTGCAAACTGGGCTGGATCTCTTCATCCAACAAAAAAGAAAATTGAGACCACAAAATTCTACGGCAGGAAATAAGTAAAAAATCAATCGGCACACTCTAAGTCAGCGAACTTATACCCAAGTCCAACAGATTTGGAATACTGGCGGATATTGATATGGATCTACCCACCACAACTAAAAAAGGGCAGCGTTCGCGAAACCAAGGTCCAAGTAAAAACCTAAGAGAATTTTAGGACTCTTGCACATTACATAAGAAAAAATAACAAAATCTACTACACGTACCAATTAAAAAGTAGTAAGGGCCTTCAAGTCGTTCTTCAAGGTATAGAGCCTGACGTAACACCCTCAGAGATCACGCAGACATTAAACGATAAGGGTTTTAATGAAAAAACTGTCTTTAGCATCCTGAACAAAGACAGGAAACCGCAACCGCTCTTTAAAGTCGAGCTGGAACCTGACACTAAAGCTATCAGGAAAAATGAAGTGCATCCTATTTACAAGCTACAGTTTCTTCTGCATCGTAGAATTACTGTAGAAGAACCACACTAGCGCAAAGGCCCCGTCAAATGCACTAATTTCCAAGAATTTGTCCATACAAAAGCATACTGCAACATTGCGTTCAGTTTATGTCGTCTGAGAACAGCTTTATAATTCTGCTCATTGCACGACAAATAAAAGCGATTCCGGCACCAAAAAGTGCGGAAATGTAGGTGTAGTAGGTTTATACTTACTACAATATAATAAGTATAATAACTATATAGACTGACAAATGCACACTGGGCCAGATTCCCTATTATTTGGCATAAAGTCAAAAAATTTTGTGAATTATATTTTAAATTTAACTATATATTATGAAAGAGCATATATTAGGGACGTCAAAACGATATTTAAAAACATTTTAGTTGTAACACTGCGTTTTGTATTCGATAACAAATGCATATGTTTGATCTGCTGTTTGTTCAAGAAAAATTGGCGGGAAGCTTTTACTCAACTTTGTGCTTCGGTTAAAAAAACACCACGTGTCCAAATATTTCCAAATAAAATGGAACATAAAGATCAAGGTATTCTTAATACAGATATAAATTACTGATTTCGATTTATGTGTTCCATGTTGTAATTGTTGTTGTCTTTGTTTATGTCTTAGTTTAGGCAAAATCTAACCAAAGTATTCGTCTATTGTGGAGTGAGAAATAATTTGTGCCAAAAACTAATAACTGATGTGTTTACTAAAAACTGTAATTAAATTGATCCTAGTAGTGCCTTATGCCTAAACTAGCCTATGCTCTTTATATTTTGTTGTTAAAGGCAAGTTTGAGTTTAGCCGATCGGTTCTGCTGGATGAGTGGATCAAAGGAGGTCGAAATGACAAAGCCTTAGTTGTTGGCGAATTTAAATTTAATGATATTAATATTGACGAGAAAGCTAAAATCGCTAAGCAAATCAGAAGCTTTCACCTGTATATGACGAAAAATCTTGCTAAATGGAACCGTACAATTAAAGCATTTAAAAAAAAACATTTTAGTTGGCTTTCATCCACCATGATGGTTGTCGTGGAGCAAAATAACAACCAAATCGCTTCAGACTGTCAAATGGGACGACCACGACTCCCTTACAGTGATGCAGGATCGCGGCTACTCCTTAACTTTATATCCTTATATGGGCGGTATGGGTGGGCGTGTTCCGATTCACTTGAAATTAAAATTGCGTAGTTTAAATGTGAAATGCACCAATTCTTCAAAAATTCAGCTCTCTAGCTTTATTATTAGACTTTATGCCAAAAAAAAGTGAATCTGGCCCAGTGTGCAATGTACAAAGAGTTCTAAAGCCGGATTCATCACCGAGTAACGTCTGCACGCCTCCATAACGCACAGAATATCCCTATACTCGTACAATCAAAAACAACCCCAGAAGTCTTTTTCGCAACCCCATTGGGTCCTGCGACCACTTTCCAAAATGTGACCTTCGCAAACGTCCTAAAATCGGGACTTAAAGAACCAAGCTATACGACAACATCCCTGCATGCAGCCCAAACTGATCCCCCACCGAATTCCCCATCATTGACGCAACAACAAAGTATCTTTGAAACTATGATGCATATTCTGCAGAAGAAAATGATCACATTTATGTCCTTCATTAGGACTACCATGCAACCCCTAATGCGGAACCAAAATCTTTTCATGGAGATGCTTGTATCCCAAAACTTAAAATAATCAATGGCTGCTCTACGAATATCATTGTGGAACGCCAACGGCGTTTTATTTCATAAACTTCAGATAACTTAATTCCTGCATGACAATCATATTGACGTCCTGCTACTGTCAAAAACACATCTCATTTCTAAGTACAACTTTCAAATTAGTGGCTTTTTGTACTACGGAACAAATCATCTAGATGGAAAATCAAATGGCGGAACCGGTATCCTGATTAGGAACCGCATCAAACGCAACTACCATAGCGAATTTGGAAAAAACTATTTGCAGGCCACATCTGTAAAGGTACAACTAAGAAGTGGTAAGCATACCCTCGCAGCGGTATATTGTCGCCCTCGTTTCAATGTTTCCGAACAACAATTTCTGGACTTCTTCAACACCCTAGAGGACCACTTCTTTGCTGCAGGTAACTATAACGCCAAACACAGCCACTTGGGATCACGCCTCATCAAAGGCAAACAAAAAGCTTTGTTACGTCTCTTTAGGTAGACCATCATACTGGCCTACCGACCCGAACAAATCTCCTGACTTGATCGACTTCGCAATAACCAAAAATATTCCTCGAAACCTTATCAGTGCCAAATCTCTACCGGATCCATCATCCGACCGTCAGTCTTTTAGATCTCAGCCTCCTTCATTGCCCTGAGACTACAATGCAAGCTAACAGATTAAGATCGAAGAGAACAAACTGGGTTAAATACAGAAAATACATAAGTTCACACATTGAGCTGAACCCAATGCTTAACTTTGATGCTGAGATAGAATCAGAAGCAGATACCCTTAAGAGTGTCTTAGCCACAGACGACAGAATCTCAACAGTTCAAATAGAGAGCACACCTAGCAGACCCAGGATGACAAACGAAAACATTGAGCGGCTCGTTCTTGGAAAACGACGTATGCGACAGGTGTGGAAAGGTCATAGATCGACAATTGCAAAGCAAAGATTCAAAAATGCCTCACGAAATCTCCCCAATGAAGGAAGAAGATAAAAACGCTATATCGCTATATAGAGAAACTTTCAATTTCAAGCAGCAAAAACTCACTATGGAAAGCTCATCCCAATTTAACCACACCGGCAGAAACTATATCACCATTAAGAAATATCACTGTTGGTTGGGACCACATTTGCAACGCATCTTCAACGTGTGGAACACACACCCGAACTCTGCTACAAGCTCGTTTGTATTACCCACGGTTACAGGCGACGACCAAGCACCACATAAGCCAATCGAACTTCAAGCAAATGAAGTATCTAAAATCATCAAGGATAAACTAAATACAAAAAAAAGTCCCCAGGATGTAGTCTAATAACTCCAAAGATGATTATCGAGCTTCCATACTGTGCCGTATGCACTATTTCCTAGCTTTTTAACGATATCACAAAACTCGGGTACTTTTCAGAGAGATGGAAAAAATCGGTCATAGTAATGATACCAAAGGCAGGCAAGGACTCTACGTACAGTCCTATAAGCCTATTGTCTTGTCTCCCAAAACTATTTGAAAAATGTCTGATGACCCGAATAACCCCCTACCTGAGGACACGAAATCTTATTCCAGCACACCAGTTCGGTTTTCGAAAGAAACATGAAACCACTAAACAAGTCAGTTGAATAATATCAGATATACGATCTGATTTCAAAAAACAGAAATATTGCAATGCAATATTTTTGGATGTCACTCAGGCTTTTGATAAGGTCTGGCTGGACGGATTAATGTTCAAAATTAAAACAATGCTTCCCCAAAACACCCACAAGCTCCTGAAGTCGTATCTCTACAACAGAACCTTTGCTGTGAGATGCAACTCTGACATGTCCGACGACCACGCTATGGAGTTCTCAAAAGTAGCGTACTTGGACCAACGCTGTACGTTCTTTATATAGCAAACATACCCACAAGCAGACTACTAACAACTTCTACTTTTGCCGACGACGCAGCGATCTAAAGTCGATCCAAATGCCTTGTACAAGCAATAACTCAACTCTCTTCTTACCCAGTGGCCGTGGAGAAGTGGCTATCAGACTAGAAAATCAAAATAAACGAACAAAAATGTAAGCATGTTACATTTACCCTCAATCGACATGACCGTTTTTCAATAACTTTAAACAACAACGTACTACCGAAAGCAAATGAAGTGACATATCTTGGAGTGCACCTCGACCGACGGGTCATCTGGCGCAGGCACATCGAAGCCAAAAAAACACACTTTAAGCTTAAGGATAGTAGTCTCCACTAGCTTATCAACTCTCGGTCACCACTCTGTCTGAACTACAGGGTCCTACTCTACAACTTCGTACTAAAACCAATTTGGACGTACGGCTCCCAACTTTGGGAAAGTGGCAGCAGTAGTAACATTGAGATTATGAAAAGGGCCAATCAAAGATACTGAGAACAATCACTGAAGCACCCTGGTATATTCGAAATGAAAATATACAAAGAGACCTTAACATCAGATCCGTCAAAGATGAAATAACCCATCAAAGGCAAAAGTACATGAGAAAATAAACCTCACAGCCGAACCGCCTTGCAAGAAGTTTAACACGGGTTTGCGACCGATCCCGACTTTGCCACAACGACCTTCCGACCCAGCGCTGATCATTAGGTCCTTTTTTCTAGACCAAAGTTAAAAGACTGTTGAATATCGCTTAAAATTAAGATTTGAAAATTTATTGTTAGTCTCATAATTCCTAAGATCCAATAAATACAGCAAAGTTAATAGTAAACAAGTAAGGAAGCAGCAGTCGAGTTTCCCGATTGAAAAATACCCTGTACCCTTAGACATGCTTACAATTTATTTATTTAGTATCAATAAATAAATGAAACAATATTCTATTATAAACAAGTGAGAAAAGTTATCTTCGGCTTGCCGAAGATGGTATACCCTTGAAAACAAAAACGTTTCCCATACAAAGACTTGATCTTATATCGGTCGTTTGTATGGCAGCTATATGATATAGTGGTCCGATCCGACCGGTTCTTAAACTTGATCTGCGTGCAACAAAAATAATGATCTAGTAAAAATTTCAAAACGCTAGCTTTAAAACTACTTTCCATTTTTTGCATAGAAACAGACGGACAGACGGACAGACGGATAGACGGACAGACGAACATGGCTATATCGACTCGGCTGTTGATGCTGATCAAGAATATATATACTTTGTGGGGTCGGAGATGCTTCCTTTAATGCGTTACACATTTCTGGACAAAATTATAATACCCTTTTTCAAGGGTATAAAGAGTACCACAACAATTTAAATTTTGTATTATTTGTTAAAAACTAATAAATAAAATGATTTTATTTAATTTAAAATTCAATATTTATAATTATTTATAATATATAATAATCTAATATTGCTTAGAATTTATTTATATAATATCAATAAATAAATGAAACTATATTCTATTAGAAAAGACTACCATACCAATATAAATTTGGTATGATTTTGGTTATGAAAATAAGTTTCGTGTGTCATAAAGCCATACACATTTCGCTGTCAACGTCGCAGTCGGCGTCGCGCAATGCGTTCGAGAAATCACTTCACCTTCATAGCGAACGGACGTGTTTTTTTCTTGCGATCATTCGATTTTATTATTTTCTTGTAAAAGACAAACCGGCGTTTGTTGAGAAATTAATTATTTAAATCTTACACTTTAAACGTTTCCATTCGCACTCGCGTCTGCGCGGTACCGTATTTGGTGTGTTTTAAGTTATTTTATTATCTACCCAAGTAAGGTACTGTGCCCTATTTATTTCTATTCCCTTTTCTTACGTTTACTGCAATTTCTACTTTAGCAATAACTCTCTCTCCTAGTTTGCGCTCTTATTTTCCCATTACCTCTTATTAACAATGTCTCTTATTAACAAGTACAGTGGTTCAAGGCTACTAGTTTGTCTAATATTAATTATTTGTTGTTAACATATTTCTTATATATCTTAAATTTCTAGTTCTTACCATAAATTTTTTATAATGGAATTTTATAGCATCTGCGCTATAAAATCGTGCAATAAGCCGATTTCCGCGTCCCAGCCTAGCATCCCCTGTTGGCTGTGTGAAAATGTTGTGCATACGAAATGTGCAGGTTTCACCGCCTCAGTTTCGGATGCAATCTCTAGAAACGCTGGTTTCCACTTTTGCTGCAGCGGATGTCGCGGTTCAGAAAGAAATGCGAACGTTCATGCGGCAAACTAAAAACGGTTTTAAAGAGTTGATCGGGGGTTTCCGTAAAATCAACGACCAACTCTCTGCGCTGGATTCCCAATTTAGCAGCCTACAGCTACTAAATGAATCCCCAAAGCGCAAAAAAACCGCTATTAGGGACTCCGTATGCACTGATATCGCTATTCAGTCCGATCAGCCGACGACCATGCAGCCGCTCATAACTCTTACTACCCCAAGAGCTGGAGTGCGAAACGAAAACGTGGTTTCGGAATTTGACTCCATAGTTGAACATAACTCGTCTGAAATACCACCCAGGGTATCACTCCAAGTGATTCCTCCGGCACGAGTAGAGTCGACCCCCTTAAAATCCACTGCCAAGGGTAAACCACCGTCCGGACCCCCAGTACGGACTAATGTCACGGTCTTACCAACCGTAACACAAAAGCCCTTACAATCACCTGTAAACATATATTTATTTCACGGCTGGCCCCTGACACCTCAGAGATTGATATCTCGGCTTATATCCAAGCCAAACCCAAGGCCGTTGTTAGAGTGGAGGACATTAGGAAATTTAAATATTCTTATTCAAGGCTTACGTCATCTTTTAAGATACGTGTACCTTTGCCGATGTTCGATACGGTATGTTCGCCCAGCTTTTGGCCGGAAAACATATTCGTACAAGAACATCAGCCGAGTACAGTAAAAAAAAAAGTTAATAAGCCTGTGGGAGTTAAACTCCCAAAGCCTAAAAACCCTGTACCATCTTCGCCCCCCGTACCTAAACCTTCATCCTCAAAAAACTAACAACATCTTACCTATCCCTTACCTATCAAAATACTAGGGGGCTTCGGAGTAAGCTCCCTAAACTGTATTCTGATAGTTTATCTTTTGCATCCCAGATTTTAGTTTTCACAGAGACCTGGTTAAAGCCGGAGATTTTCAGTTCGGAAATTTTCCCAGACAGGTACACCACCTACAGACGGGACCGACCACTACGAAGGGAAGGAGGAGTCCTAATCTCTGTGGACTCCGACTTCGCTTCTGAAGAGGTTAGGTTACCGAATCTTGGTGATATTGAATCCCTATGTGTCAAAATCACTATGTCGCTTCAATCAATATTCATAACATGCTCATATTTACCACCTTCTTCTGAACCACCTACATACTGGCACCACTTATCTGCCATTCAGCTGGTTTCTAACCGCATGTCTGATTGTGACCTTTTAGTGACTCTAGGAGATTTCAATTTACCTGAACTTATCTGGTCAAACATCGAGAATTCACCATCTTTAACACTCTCAACACATCACGATTTTACTGAGGATATGTTCGACATATCCCTTGGTCAAATTAACCACGTAAGGAATTCTTTAGGTCGGCTTCTAGATCTATGTTTCGTTTCTGACCCAGATGGAAGAACCGTTTCCAGAGCCACTTTCGTTCCCAGAAGATCCTTACCACCCAACGCTTGAGGTTTTGATTGAAACCCTTACTGCTAGCAACCTTCAGTCTCGCCATGGAGTTCATAAAACTCGCTGCTTTCGTAAGGCTGATTTTCAGAGACTAAGCAATTTAATTTCTTTATTTGATTGGTCCGATCTCTGGGAATGCACCGATATTACTATCGCTTTAGAAACATTCTACAAATCGCTTAACGCTTTCTTCGACTCTTGCGTGCCATGGAAGTATCCATCCGCCTCGACCGACCCTCCTTGGTTTACAAGGAGCCTTAAAAACTTAAAATACATTAAAAATAGACTCCTTAAGAGACATAAGAAAACTGGCTGTAATGTAACTTTCTCAAGATACTAAGTAGCTCGGTCAAATTTCACCGTGCATAACGGTGAGTGTTATAAGAATTATATATACCGCTGTCGGATTCAGTTCATTCAGGATCCGAAGCAGTTTTATAATTTTTTTAACACTAAGCGTAAGCAGGTATCTTCTCCCCCCCTAATTTCGTTTGAAAATGTATCTGCAATTACTGATCAGGGTATTGCCGATCTATTCTCAACTTTCTTTCAAACAACGTACTCATTTCCTACAATTATGGATCAGCCTTATTCATATAACATTCAATCAGCTAATCTTATTTTCATACCAACTTTCTCCGGAAGCACTGTGTTATCGGATCTTCTGAGGGTGAAACCAGTATTTTCGCCAGGTCCTGATGGTGTTCCTGGCTGTGTACTGAGAAACTGCGCTAAGCCATTGTGCAGACCCCTTCTATAACTTTTCTCTTTGTCTCTGGAAACTTCGATTTTTCCCCAAATGTGGAAGGAATCCTATATAATTCCCCTACACAAAAAAGGGAAAAAATCGGATGCTGCAAACTATAGAGGAATCTCTAAATTGTCGGCAATTCCAAAGCTTTTTGAAAAATTGGTAACACCACATCTTCAACATCTCTGCAGTTCAATTATTTCTCCATGCCAGCATGGTTTCATAAAGCTTCGCTCCACCACCACAAACCTCTTGGAGCTGACCTCCTTTATTATAGATGGCTTCCGTAAAGGCCTTCAAACAGATGTCATCTACACTGACTATAGTAAAGCATTTGAGTAAACTTCCTTTTGAGTAAACTTAGTATCCTAGGATTTCCCTCAGACCTTCTCATGTGGATTTCTAGCTACTTAGCTGGGAGAACACAACGTGTCTTCTTTAAGGATGTACACTCTCGTCTTGTTAGTGCTACATCGGGAGTCCCCCAAGGAAGCCATCTTGGGCCACTACTTTTCACTATCTTTATTAACGACCTACCCCCTGCCATAACGAACTCTCTGGTTCTTATGTATGCAGACGACGTTAAGCTTTGTCTTCAATACAAATCCCCTTCTGCCCAATATAAACTTCAGTCAGATTTGGACAATTTTCAAAAGTGGTGTTCCACCAATCTCTTAAAACTTAATGGGTCAAAATGTAAACTTATGTCTTTCTATCGCTCGTTCCCCAAACAGGCGACATACTTTCTCGATGGGATCTCCTTAGATAGATTAACCCAGGTTAACGATCTTGGTGTCCTATTAGATACTAAACTTAAATTTTCCGACCACATTTCTACGATGGTTAATAAAGCCAAGGGCGTGCTTGGCTTCATTAAAAGACGGTCCAAATAATTCAATGACCCTTATATTACTAAAACTTTATACGTATCTTTAGTACGTCCAATTCTGGAGTACGGGTCATGCGTCTGGAGCCCTCAGTATGGGGTTCATGAAGATCGCATTGAATCCGTTCAAAAGAATTTCTTGATGTTTGCACTTAGGGGACTCAACTGGGATGCAAATCTTCACCTCCTATCTTACTCTAACAAACTCCTTCTAATTAATTTACCTTCCCCAACCAATCGTAGAAAGATGCTGGGGGTCGTTTTCCTTTATAACCTTATTAATGGTAATGTAGACAGCCAGCATCTACTAACACGACTAACATTTAACATTCCAAATAGACGTACTAGAAATTTTAGTCCCCTATTCCTTAGTTGTTGTAGATCTACATATGCCCAGCATGAGCCTTTCAGGGTTTTATGTTCTGACTACATTGACTTATACTCTATTACTCCACTCTGCACGTCCACTTCTATCAAATCCTCAATTCTCACCTACCTTTCAGAGCAACAAAGAAACTTTACTTTTTCCTCGTAATCTTTTCTAAACTTAATTCTCTCGGGTCTATCCCCGCGATTCGAGCCGTACGATAAACGGCAGCGCCCCTCGGTCGGTTGGGCGGGAGGTGGGCTGTACGTTATGCAGTGGGAGCCGCGCGAAAAAAAAGGGTATTTTGCAGTTGGGCAACTCGACTGCTGCTTCCTTACTTGTTAACTATTAACTTTGCTGTATTTATTGGATCTTAGGAATTATGAGACTAACAATAAATTTTCAAATCTTAATTTTAAGCGATATTCAACAGTCTTTTAGTTTTGGTCTAGAAAAAAAGACCTAATGATCAGCGCTTAAGTTTAGGTTAATTGTGGGCGTGGCAGTTTTTTGCGGTTTGCGGGGGAGCGGGGGAGCGGGGGTTGATATCAAAATAAAACAACAAACTTGTACTGCGTATAGTAATTACCTATCCAACGATATATGGTACATGTCTGTAGCTCTTGTAGTTTCTGAGATCTAGGCGTTGATATGGACAGACAGACGGACAGACAGACGGACAGACAGACGGACAAACCGACGGACAGACAGACGAACAGACAGACGGACAGACAGACGGACAGACAGACGGACATGGCTATATCGACTCGGCTGTTGATACTGATCAAGAATATATATACTCTATGCGGTCGGAGATGCTTCCTTCTGCCTGTTGCATACATTTGCACCATATTATGATACACTTTTCACCCATTTTTAATGGGTACAGGGTATAAAAAAATATTGAAATCAAAAACACCAATAATTTAAATGACTCCAAATATTTACCCAAGAATCTCTAGAGGCTCTGAATATTAAAAATCTGAAACACTTAAAGGAACTCAAAACTGATTCTCCCACTAACATAGTGGGTATACTTCTTTTAGTCATTTAATAATTATAATTATTTCAAAATGCTATCTAAAACTAAAACAAAAACAAAAATTCTATCCTTACAACAAGAACCACTACAAAAACCAAATAACAGCAATGAAAATAATTATATCCCTTGCAACAATATCCAGCATAAATTTAATAATATACCATATTTTTAAAACCTACTTAAGGACAAGTATGAATTTTAAGGTGGAGAAGTTAAATAAAACATTTTTGAGCTATGTTGCCCGACTACAGACTAGATTTACAAGACCTTTCCCAACATTCTACGGGCATGAAATTTCTAAACCAAACTTCTCTGACATTGACTTAATTGACGTATCCGTACTGAAAAAACACTTAAATCCCTCCGTTATAAACGGCATTTATACAATAGAAGACCTAATGGGGCAAATACAAAAATTATATCCTAATTATTTCTCCTCACTAAAAATAAAATTTACACAATCAAATGTAGAAGATCTAATAAAGGAAATAAAACAACACGAAGCTATCTTAAAAATTCAAAATACGTAGAGCACATAAGAATTCTGAAAAAAAAAAAATTTCTGAAAAATATTATTTTCCTAAAATGAAACAAAAAATAACCATTTTGGTATAACAATGCCAAATTTGTAAATAAGGAAAGTTAGATAGAAATTAACCTAACCCAGAACTAAACAAGTAAGGAAGCAGCAGTCGAGTTTCCCGACTGCAAAATACCCTGTACCCTTAGACATGCTTAAAACACCAATCACATGTATTGGTATATTCATCTCCTTTTTCTAAATAGGCATTAATTTTTTGCAGTTGCACCTACATCAGTCAAAATTTTACAAAGTGAACTCATTCTTTAAATTGTAGATCGCAGGTACTTAGTAGATATGTATATATAAGGTACGGAAACGCATATAAGTTAACACTGCTAATGGGTAAACTTCAGTCGATATACAGGTAAGTCCGGGGTTGTTGCCCTAACATTTTATATGCTGATTCAGCATGAACGTCTGTAGGGGCGTGTCTGGTTCCCATTGGTCTTCCCAGTGTAGGGAAATATGCTGTTTCTGCTAGTGTCAGCACTTTGCTGGACGAGCGGTCGGCTTGCCGGCCGCGATCGGCTTTTGTAAAATAGAATAAGTTCAGTTTGATTTCATTTATAATAAAGAGCACTCGCTCAAGAATTCTACTCCAGCGAAAGTTGCATTTTTAATATTGATTGGCTAGCCTTAAGGGCAGTCAATAACGGAGAAGGTTCTCCAAACATATACTAAACTTATGTATATCAAGCTGCGCAACGAAACGTTGCGCACCACGAGCAGAGGAAATCTCCGGTCCCCCCCCTGATCGATAGGCCGGCCAAGTCGGACCGACTTCATGACCCCTTCCCGTTGGACTGCGGCCTGGGACAACCCAGGAAATACACCTAAAACATAACTGGCACCCAATTGAATAAGAATTCACGACCCCCAAGAATGTAAGTGGACTGATCAAAATTAATACAGCTTCAATTAAATTAAAATTAATTAAATTAAATTAATTAAATTAAATTCAAATAAAGTGTGATTGTAAATGTGACTCGCAAATAAAGACGAATTAATATCAGCCGTCGCTAAATAAATATTTCAGACGCCAAGCACTCGGTTATTAATATAATTATACCACAGTCAAATTAATTTCTGTCGAATTAAAATATTCGGCCATATTCTATACTTGTGTTTAGTGTTAACCAATTAATGGCCTTATGACTTTCCCAGGCCCATATAGGGAAACCAAACGCGAATTGGAAAGTGATAGTGAAGAGGAGTTCGGCGGAGTTCCAGTAGCACTGACAGAAAATAACACATACACCATGAACGCGGTCCAAATTGAAATGTTAATTCAGGCGGCTTTGCCTAAGCCGAGTTTGCGGGGCAATTCAATGCAGTTAATCAACAATTAAAATATTTGCGTGTAGAAGCGCCAGAGGTAGAAACCTACCAGAGGGTAGCTGTAAAACCGGGAGCAACACCGTGTGATACACCTTTACACATTGTGAAGTCAATTCCAGAATTTACTGGTATACAGGATGAATACGTGGCATGGAGGCAATCGGCCACCGATGCTTTTGAATTATTCAAAGATTATCCAGACAGTAGCGGACATTACCAAGCCGTTACAATTATTAGAAACAAAATTAAAGGCCCAGCGCACGCGCTGCTAGTTTCACATAACACAGTGCTTAATTTACTCGACATTTTGGCTAAACTAGACTGCTCCTATGCAGACAAAACATCCTTGCGCCTATTACGACAGGGTCTTGAGTCTGTCCGTCAAGGCGAGCTAACCCTAATGCAGTACTACGACGAGGTCGAACGAAAATTGACCCTCGTTACTAACAAAATCGTCATGACATATGACGACGAAAGAGTCACATTGCTTAACACAGAGGTTAGGGCTAATGCCCTACATGTATTTATTTCAGGTCTAAAAAAATCCCTAAGGGCTGTTGTGTTTCCAGCACAGCCCAAAGACCTGCCAGCAGCTCTGGCATTAGCAAGAGAGGCAGAGGCCAGTATCGAACGAAGTATGTTCGCGGCTACATACGGTGGAGGCGGTGGAGCAAAGAAATCAGAATACTGATTTCCACAAGAGCCAACACCGTGCGCCTGAAAAACGAGGCAAAAATTTTGGTGCCGACCGCGGCCCAGAAAAAAACCCCTATTATTTCAAAAAGCCAAACAAGAATCAAAGTACCGGTTCATGGCGCAAACATAATGACTGGGTCCCTGATCTACACAAACACGATCAATTCCCAGAACCTATGGACATAGATCCATCATCCTCGAAATTTCGACATCCCACGAACTTTAGGCAGGGAAGTAATAAACATGCCCCTAAAAGATCAAACTCTTCTGAGAGAAATTCTGGCCAAAGGCGCCAGAGCGTTTTTAAGGTTGAACAAGCCACCAAAGCGGAGGAAGAGGATGATTATGAAAACGCGGCTGCAGCCGCTCTTAATGCGATTGACGACGACAGTGACTACTCGGAGTCCAATGACATTATTAATTTTTAAGAGGAAGGTCCCGCTTGCCCTTCATTGAACGAAGGCTGGCGGGGAAAGTTTTAAAAATTCTCATAGATACCGGAGCGGCAAAAAATTATATAAAGCCCCTAAAGGAGCTGAAAAACATAACTCTTGTCGACTCTCCATTCACTGTGAGTTCCATTCATGGCTCCAGTAAAGTAAACAAAAAATGCTTAATGCACATATTTGACCTAACGGCCCCATTCTTTTTACTTGACACTATTATTAGATTTGATGCCATAATAGGTTTCGACTTTCTAACGCAGGCCGGAGCGGCATTAGATCTACCCAAAAGCGCAATCAGGTATGGTGTTCTAGCCGCAGTCCTTGAACCCCAATGATCTGATCGGATATGTTTTGTTCTCGACCTTTTTCGTTGTTCGAGGTTCTTTTATTGAATGATTAAAGTGTGCTGAAGTTGGGTTCAGCTAACCCGTACATACATTGCCTTTTTCTATGTGTTCTTACTTATATTTATACATATACATATGTATGCAGAAGGCATTGACCACTTGAGCTGCAAAGCTGCATGCTCAGCATTCCCACGCTCCGCGATCGGCTTATGTATAAGCGTTAGATCGTATTACTGGGGCGCTGGAGTGCTTACGTAGTTTTGGTGGTCTTTTTGTATATTTATATATTTATATTTATTATGACAAAGTGTCACAATGTATTGACGCTAAGTTATACCCAATCATTTATTGTATTGTTAGGGTAGATTAGTCCAATATGCTACACCTCCCTTTTTAAAGAAATGACGTAATATATGTAGTCATTTAGTTCTTAATATTAATATTGTGTTTAGAAAGGTATTGATTTTTCTTATTAACTATTAGCAATGTTTTGTCTCAAAGCATTTTTGTATAATGACAGAATAATACAAAAAATTTATGTTGAATTACGATATTTTTGGATTTATGTTTAACTTTCTTAGAAGGAAAAATAATTATTTTATTTTATTTTTTTTTTTTTGAGGTCGATCAGACCTTTTCTTAAGTGAAATGAAACGTTTCATTGATTATATATTTTTAGTCTATCCTTATGTACTTTTTGATTCTTTTGTTTTGTATCTCTAATTACTATGTTTTCTCTGTCTTCTATGGTTTCAACATTATAAGGGCCTAGGTATACTGGATCTAACTTATGACCCGATTCGTTCCTTAGTATAACTTTATCTCCTATTTTTAATTGAAAATCTGAAGTTTTCTTATAAAGATGTTTTCTATAAGACTTAGCTTTTTCTAACATAAGTCTAGCTCTTTTATATGCTATTTCTAATCTAAATTTTATTTCCTTTGAGTAATCTTCTATATTATATAGTGGTTCTATTCTATCTGTTTTGTTAAAATTTACGAACTGCCTTGGTAATCTTCCAAAGACTAGTTCATATGGACAATAATTATGCATGACTGATGGTGTTGTGTTCAAACAATATGTAAAGTATTGTATCCAAACGTCCCAATCAGTTTTATCTGCAGAGATGTATGAACGAATGTATTCATTGAATGTTCTATGACTTCGTTCGATTGTCCCTAAAGTCTGGTGGTGATATGCAGTGGATGTAAGATTTTTAATCTTCATATATTTACACATATCTTGAATTACATTGTTTTTATACTCGGTACCCATGTCCGAAATGAACGTCTTCATTGGACCGTACTTTAGTATAAAATTTTCGAATATAGCTTTTGCGACAGTACTTGCGCTCTTATTCGCAACAGGTATGGTTACTAGATACTTCGTCAAATCGCATATTAGTGTGACGATGTATTCGTTGCCATATTCTGATTTCGGTAGTGGACCAACTGTGTCCACTATCACTATATCAAAAGCATTTGTTGGGGTTTCTGTGTGAGTCATTGGGGTCTTTGTATGTGTCGTTGTTTTTGACATTTGGCATTTATGACATCTACGTATGTACTCTTTTATATGACGAGTCATATTTTTCCAATAATAGTGTCTTTTTATTTTCGCTAGCGTTCTTGTAATGCCTGTATGACCTCCTTGAATTGGATCGTCATGATATGTAGACAGTATCGATTGTATCTCTTTTTCAGTTTTTATAATGGTCACCGGCTGGAGTAGCGCTACTCTTAATGATTTCAATTTTATATTGCCCATATTTTTGAAATTATCTATTGAAATGGTTTCAAAGATTTTTTCACTCGGTGCCAATTTGAGTTGGCTGATTTTTAGTATACCGGCTTGCATTTCAAGCCTTTGGAAGAACTGACCTAAATCAAAAATTCCATTGGTATATAAATCGTCAACATCAATTCTTGCAATAACTTTATTTCCTCGTTTTAGTAAACAAATAGATTCAGTTATTCGCAAGGTCACTACTTTTCGTACTTCATCATTTGTTATGACTTCGTGTATGTTGGGCTTAGATACATTTTGGATACTTTGCCTAGGCAATAGTTCCTTATTTGTTACTGTACAGTTTTCTTGTCTACTTTGTTGCCTGGTAGTGACTTTCAGGACTTTATGTTGCATGTCTTTGAGTTCCTTTATATTTATACGTGAGAGTGCGTCTGCTACAAAATTATCTTTCCCCCTTAGGTATTCTACTGTGAAGTCGTATTCTTCAAGCTCTAGCCGCATGCGAGTTAATTTAGAACTGGGATTAGTCATAGAAAATAGGTACGTTAATGGTCTGTGGTCCGTTTTAATGGTGAAATGTTTGCCATAAATGTATGGTCTAAAATGGGTAATTGCCCAATGAATTGCCGCTAGTTCTTGTTCCGTTGTACTCTTATTGCTTTCTCCTTTTGTAAATGAACGTGATGCATAAGCTATTGGGAGCTGAATCCCGTCACGGTTCTGAGTTAGAACCGCTCCGCAAGCTTGTTTAATAGCATCCGTTATAATGCAAAATTCTTTGCGAAAATCAGGATATTGTAATAGTGTGGGGTGCATAAGATTTTCTTTAAGGTATTCGAATGCGTTCTGGCATTCGCTTGACCATTCAAAAGGGACATTCTTTTTACATAATCTAGTTATGTGCCGTGAATAGTCGGCGAAGTTCCTTATAAATCGACGATAATAGTTGCAAAATGCTACAAATCGTCTCGCACTGTCCGCATCATGAGGGACAGGATAATTTTTGATGACGTCATATTTCTTGTCATCTGGCAATACTCCTTTGTCTGTGCATTTGTGACCCAGGAATGTCACTTCGTGCATGAAAAATGAACATTTTTCTGGATGCAACTTTAGGTTATATTTCCTACATACATTAAAAACGTCAGTTAAGTTTTTAATCATTTGTTTTTCGGAACATCCTATCACCATTAAGTCATCCATGTAAAGGAATGCCTGAGAGGGTTCTAATCCCGAGAATGATATAGTCATCATTCTCTGAAATGAAATTGGTGCTATTTTAAGACCAAATGGTAATCGCGTGAAGCGATATGAGCCATTGCTCGTTGAAAAGGATGTTATATTCCTAGAGTTTTTCTCAAGTTCTATTTGGTGGAA
The DNA here is from genome assembly GCA_035047645.1 of Drosophila merina. NCBI lineage: Eukaryota > Metazoa > Arthropoda > Insecta > Diptera > Drosophilidae > Drosophila > Drosophila merina. The sequence goes on along the minus strand of JAWNPH010000062.1, from coordinate 441,608 downwards.
ACCTGACATCAAGTCAAGGCGTGAAAAGTATTTAGCTCGACCTAGTTGATCTAAAATGTCATCAATTCTAGGGAGTGGAAATTTGTCAGAAAGAAGTTTTTTGGTTATTTGACGATAGTCAATTACTAATCGCCATTTTTTCTCTTGTGAATTTGGTAATGATTTTTTTGGAACCAGCAAGAGTGGGCTGTTATATTCAGATACAGACAGTTCGACGATTTTGTCGCTTATTAATTTCCCTACTTGTTTTTGAATTTCCTCAATATGGCTATGCGGGCTTCTATAGTTTTTTATATAAATGGGTTCATCATCTTTAAGTCTTAATGTTTGTTTATAAAAATTATTTGTTGATATTGGTTCGGTTTCCAGTCCGAACACATCACTATACTGTGTGCATAATTCTGTTAATTGATTTTTAAATTGGTCTGGAAAATTTTTCTTTAGTTTTGAAAGTATTTGTTCGCTTCTATTTCCAGTGTCGGTATTATGAATGTCATAATCTTTTAGATTTTCATATTGTATTTTATTTACTTTGACCACTTGGTCGAAATCAGTTGTATTTAGAAGTCGAACGTATACATGTTTGGATGCTGCTATTGTATTTGCAACATAAATCCCACTGTGTATTTCTTGATTAGGAACAAATATGAAATCATTTACAACATTAATGTCTATTTTCCGAATAACTTGTGATCTGGCTGGCAGAAGAACTGTATTGTTGCCAGCGCTATATGTTATCGGAACATATATTGGATAATTTAAATTTTGGGGTCTAATTATAAACCAGTCTTCACTTGGTTTGAAATCTAGTTGACAATTGAATTTCTTTATAAAATCAATGCCTATTATTCCATCACATGGTATTGCAAAATTTGGGTTTACCAAATGAAATTCATGTGGAATAATATATTTTGTTGATTGGAGTTCTATTAAGGTTGTTCCTTGAGACTTTATCACACCTTGGCCTATGCCTTCGATGTTTATTATTTTTTCATTTTGAATTATGAAGTTATCAGAATTTACTTTCAAAAGTGAGATATCTGCACCAGTATCTATGAGAAATGTTAGTTTATTTTTAGTTGAATGATTATAGAAGGTTACGAATATATTAAGACTATAATTGATGGAATGAACTTTTACATTTATTGGTTGTTTCCTAAAGGGTTCTGTTAGTTTTCCGACGTATTTTGCGTGATTCTCACACTGCTATTATTATTATTATGGTTGTAGTTTCCGCGGCCTCTCCCTTGATTTTGGCCTCGTCTACCTCCACGGTTATTATAGTTATCATTATTGTTGTTATAGCTGCCTCGGTTGTAATTGTTGTGGTAGGTATTTCTTCCACGATTATAACCCCGGGCGCCTCTATTATAATTATTCGCACCTCGTCGATAATAGAGTACAGTGTTACTTTGACCTGTTATCTCTGTGCAACTGTTTACAAATTTGGAGATGGCATCATTCATGTTTGTGAATGTGCCTGCTTGCATGATGAGTTTTACCTTATCAATGGAGCAATTCTGTGTCATTGCTTTTACAGCTGTTGTAGTGCTGTATTTATTTGCTAAGGATTGGACCTTCACTAGAATCGCTAAACCATCCCATTTTTTTTTGTATTTTCAATGAAACGTTTTTTTTTGAAGAAGAAAAAAAAATTAGATTTTCTATTTATGAGTTTTTTCTCATTATTGTGATATTGATTTATTCTTCTAGAAAATCAAAAATAAAAAATGTTTACGTTTAATGAAGATAAGAATTGTTCTGTCGTTAAAAAAAATTTTTGCAGCTGAATATATACATATATATACTCAGTAGCGGAGACGTGGAAATATTAGTTGTTAATAAATGTGGTTGGCTCACATATTTGTTTACAATATAAACAAAAAATTGTCCAACCGCATTGTTAGTAAAAAGCCTAACAGATATTAGTGTTTTTCAAGCAGCGGTTTCCCGCATCGGCTTGGGTTTAGAAATTAAAATTAAGGCAAATTGGGGTATTGGCATTTATTTATGCAGCCCGTTTGCGTTGTTTCGCACCTTGCGAAATCCTGCTTTCGATGTCCTCAAGACGCTCTTTGTAGCGTTGTCGGGATGCCTCGGCGACGAGATGTTGCTTGCTCCAGAGACGCGATGATGATGTTACGCTGCTGTCGAAGATGTTGCTGCCCGTTTTCTTAGTCCGTGTCGTTGGTAGCTGCTGCTTTTTTTTTTTATTTAATTAATGTTTTTTGTTGTTGGTTTGTTATTTAGAATTCCTAGTTGTTTGGCGGCTCAACAGAATCAACAGAAGATAGATGCAAATGGTTTTATATATATTTATATATATTTGTTGTTGATTTCACCATAAATGAATACAGGGTGCTGCTGTTGCTGGTGCTGCTGCTGTTGGTGCTTTCGGCGGCTGCTCGGGTTTTTTTTTTTTTTTTTTTTGAAGATGCTCCAGTTGGCTGTGAATGTTGTATCGTTTTCCCATGATGTATAAAGTTCTTAATAGTTGAGAATATCGTAGTGTCCCAATCTCAGAGCTCGTCCTTGTAGGGTCCTAGTAGGGTCCTGGTAGGGTCCTGGTAGGGTCCTGTCACGGTCGCCATGTTCTAGCCGCAGTCCTTGAACCCCAATGATCTGATCGGATATGTTTTGTTCTCGACCTTCTTCGTTGTTCGAGGTTCTTTTATTGAATGATTAAAGTGTGCTGAAGTTGGGTTCAGCTAACCCGCACATACATTGCTTATATCTATTTATTCTTACTTATATTTATACATTTACATATGTATGCAGAAGGCATTGACCACTTGAGCTGCAAAGTGCATGCTCAGCATTCCCACGCTCCGCGATCGGCTTATGTATAAGCGTTAGATCGTATTACTGGGGCGCTGGATTGCTTACGTAGTTTTGGTGGTCTTTTTGTATATTTATATATTTATATTTATTATGACAAAGTGTCACAATGTATTGACCCTAAGTTATACCCAATCATTTTCTGTATTATTAGGGTAGATTAGTCCAATATGCTACAATGGAAATGTATCTGAAAAGTTAAAATACCACGAATGCGATACTGTGACCTTCACAAATGTCGATGACGTGGAAGTCCCAAGTTCAGTAAAAGCTGAGTTAAAAAAAAAGATCCTTAAGAGGAAACAAGTGTTTTCGCACTCTAACGAGGCGCTTCCATTTAACACCTCGATCATTGCCACAATTCGTACGGAGACTAACGAACCCGTATACTCGAAGCTATTTCCTTATCCTATGGGAGCAGCGGATTTTGTTAACACAAAAATCAAACAGCTGTTAAAGGATGGCATTATTCGGCCTTCTAGGTCGCCATTCAACAGCCCCACATGGGTTGTTGACAAAAAAGGGACCGATGCTGTCGGCAACAAAAAAAAAGAGGCTGATCGATTTTAGGAAACTGAATGAACGAACCATTGTCGATCGGTACCCTATGCCAAGTATTCCTATGATTCTAGCGAACTTAGGAAAGGCAAAGTTTTTTACTACCATAGACTTAAAATCGGGATACCACCAGATCTATCTGGCTGAGAAAGACCGCGAAGAAACAGCTTTCTCCATAAACGCAGGAAAGTACGAATTTTGCCGTCTACCCTTCGGACTAAAGTATGCCGGAAGCATCTTCCAAAAGGCAGACGACGTGCTTCGCGAAAAGTTAGTAGTAGTAGAGTAAGTTAGTTACGTCTATGTAGACGATGTAATAATTTTCTCCGAAAATGCTGCGGACCACGTCACACACATTGATACAGTTCTTAAATGCCTGTGTCAGGCCAACATAAGAGTGGCCCCAGAAAAAAACCAAATTCTTCAAAGAAAGTGTTGAATTTTTAGGTTTTATTGTCACATCAAACGGAGCCAAAACAGATCCGGAAAAGGTAAAAACCATACAAGAGTACACTGAACCAAAAACCTTGTTCAGCCTCAGGTCTTTTCTTGGATTGGCTAGTTACTACAGAAGTTACAGAAGTTCCTGGAAAGGAAAATTTTGTGGCCGATGCCTTGTCCCGTCAAAAAATTCATGCCTTGGAAAATGAAACCATTCCGACGCAGCCACTGTGCACAGTGAAATGTCGCTGACCTACACGGTCGAAACCACCGATAAACCTTTAAACTGCTACAAGAATCAAATAATCCTGAAAGAGGCAGGCCAGCCCTCACGGCGACATCTTATTGCTTTTGGAAACAAAAACCGACACATTATCAACTTTGATAATAAAGACTCGCTACTAGGATTGAATAAAGAAGTTGTAAACGTAAATGTTGTCAATGCTATTTACTGCAACCTCCCTACTCTAGCATACATCCAGCATGCCTTGGTTACGGAATTCCCAGCAACCAAGTTTTGGCACTGCAAAAACTTCGTGAATGATATCACTGATGCTAATGAACAGAGGGAAATTATCACATGCGAGCACAACCGCGCTCATAGGGCAACCCAGGAAAATGTTAAGCAAGTCCTTCAGGACTACTATTTTCCAAACATGGCAAAACTCGCCAGCGAGGTGGTTATAAATTGCAAGACATGCACCAAGGCTAAGTACAACAGGCACCCCAAGAAGCAAGAACTGGGTGTCACCCCAATTCCCTCATATGCTGGCGAAATGCTGCATATGGACATCTACTCCACGAATAAAAAGTTATTCTTAACCTGTGTGGATAATTTCTCAAAGTTCGCCATAGCCATTAACCTCTAGGGCCATTATTGACATACGCAGCCCCATACTACAATTGGTAAATTTTTTTCCAAACACCAAATCAATATACTGCGATAACGAGGCATCCTTTAATTCGGAGACCATAATTTCGTTATTGAAAAACCTGTATGACATTGACATCGTTAATGCACCCCCTTTACACAGCAGATCCAATGGGCAAGTGAAACGATTCCACAGGACACTTACGGAGATAGCTACGTGCATTAAAATTGACAAAAAAGTTAACGACACCGTCGAACTCATCATGAGAGCCACGGTAGAGTATAACAAAACGTTACACTCAGTCACAAACTTACAACCCAAATATGCGTTACATTCTGCCAACGACACTCAGAGACTGGCAATAAATACCAGTATCACAAAAGCGCAGCAGGCTAACCTAGATAGGTGTAACCCTACCAGGCAAAACCGAATTTTTGAAAAATCGTTCATCAAAAAGGAACTTTGTTTTCGGTTTTAAATTGAATTATTTTTCGGAATTTTGTGTTTTGTTTTCCCCGCACGTGGGACTTGGTGGATTGCGCATTTTACGGGCCGGGTCGGGCTGCCAAGAGCGGAGTCCCACTGTGTCCGTTGCCCTTTCGCTGCCGTTGCTGCTGTGACTTATTATCTGCATAAACGTTATAGAACGCCAACCTAGAGTATGGACTGGCAGGCCCCGCCGCGTGCCATTAAGCTCGGCAAAACCATGCCCAGTAAGAAGGCCCTCAAAGCAAGGAAGTGCAGCTCGAGCAGAGACTCAAGCTGGATCTCTTCCTTCTCGGAGCCCAGTGAGATCAAGCGCAAGTCCGCGCGTAAAAGGCAAGGAGAGAAGCCAAACGTCACTCCTAGCACCAGCGCAGTTCTGCGCAGCAAGCTGGCAAATAACCCCTTTGCCCTCCTTTCAAGCAAAGAAGATGACGACGATCATGACGAACCCAAAACTGCCTCAGAAGCAGTCGCATCTAAAACAGAAGAGAAACCAATCCCGATCCCGAAGACCCTCAAGCCTCCCCCGATCTACATCCCAGACGTGACCGACATTACAGCGGTTGTCAAGATGATAACGACTCTAGTCGGATCCGAAAAGGATTTCTCCTATAAAACGGAGAGAAATAATAACGTACGCGTAATGATGCCAGACAAGGAGTCCTACACAGCCCTACGTCATCACCTCGTGGCACATAACAAAAGACACCGCACCTTCCAACCAAAGGATGAGAGAGCTTACAGGGCGGTCATCAAGGGACTTCACCACTCAACGGACCAGACTGAAATTAAAGAAGAGCTCCACAAATACGGCCATACTGTGAGGGATCTGTACAATCCCATTGGCAGGAAATCCAAACAACCACTGGGGATCTTCTTTGTCAATCTAGAACCAGCAAGCAAGAACACAGAGGTTTTTAAAATAAAGAGGATTTGCAGATCAGTCGTCACCGTAGAGCCCCCACTGAAATTCAACGACGTTCCACAATGTTTCAGATGCCAAGGGTTTGGACACACCCAGCGCTACTGCTTCCTGGAACATCGCTGCGTGAAATGTGGTGATTCTCATGACTCTAGGTCATCCTCAAAAAAAAAAGACGAGAAAGCATGCTGTTTACATTGCCAAGCTGATCACCCTGCGTCGTTCAGAGGATGCCCTGCCTACAAAAAGGCAAAAGCGCAGCAATCTCCTAAAGCCAGACCCGTTGAGAGTAGCAACAAACCACCTCTCATCCAGATACCAACCATCATCAATGGTATGAGTTACAGAGACGCACTTCAAGGGAACCAAGTGACACAGCCTCATACCACTCCCGAAGCCCCACAACCCAACCAGTTTGATACGAAGCTTGCCCGCATGGAAGGATCGATTGAGAGGATGATGGAAAAGTTGATATCGCAGATGTTATCGCAGATGTTCTCACAGATGATGCACTTTATAGCTCCCATCCTCAACAAAAAATAATGCAAATAAGCCTTAACATAGTTTTTTGGAACGCAAACGGCCTTCAGAGGAGCAAAGCCGAAGTAGAGCATCTCATCAAAACAGACAATATCGATGTTCTTCTAGTTTCGGAATCCCACTTTTGTCCCAGATCCTACTTTAAAATTAGCGGGTACGAACTTGTTACATGCCAACCATCCATCTGGTAGAGCACGCGGAGGAGCAGCTATGCTCATCAGGAGTGGCATTCAGCACACGGAACTTCCCGCGTTTCAGGAGGAATGGGCTCAGTGCGCCGTGACCAGGATTTCTAGCCCACAGGGAGATATCACCATTGGTGCGGTCTACTTCCCACCCAGACACTCGATAACCGAGACCCACCTTCAGGACTTCTTCGAGTCCCTCGGTCCTCGGTTTATAGCAGCCGGAGACTTTAACGCCAAACACTCCTGGTGGGGGTCCCGCACAAACAACCCCAAAGGCATAAAGCTCTATAAGTACCTGCAGCGGAAAAGTCTGGACTGCCATTCAACTGGAGAGCCCACACACTGGCCTACCGACCCTTCAAAACAGCCGGATCTGCTGGACTTCGCCTGAATGAACGAACCATTGTCGATCGGTACCCTATGCCAAGTATTCCTATGATTCTAGCGAACTTAGGAAAGGCAAAGTTTTTTACTACCATAGACTTAAAATCGGGATACCACCAGATCTATCTGGCTGAGAAAGACCGCGAAGAAACAGCTTTCTCCATAAACGCAGGAAAGTACGAATTTTGCCGTCTACCCTTCGGACTAAAGTATGCCGGAAGCATCTTCCAAAGGGCAATTGACGACGTGCTTCGCGAAAAGTTAGTAGTAGTAGAGTAAGTTAGTTACGTCTATGTAGACGATGTAATAATTTTCTCCGAAAATGCTGCGGACCACGTCACACACATTGATACAGTTCTTAAATGCCGGAGACTTTAACGCCAAACACTCCTGGTGGGGGTCCCGCACAAACAACCCCAAAGGCATAAAGCTCTATAAGTACCTGCAGCGGAAAAGTCTGGACTGTCATTCAACTGGAGAGCCCACACACTGGCCTACCAACCCTTCAAAACAGCCGGATCTGCTGGACTTCGCCGTCTCCAAGGGCATAGGACACTCTAAGATAACATGCTCAAGCTATGATAAACTGCTATCTGACCACAGCGCAGTAAACTTGCTCCTAAACATCCCCGTCCTCAGAAAAACCCCGCTTAGAAGACTCACCGGAAAACACACAAACGCCTCCAAGTTTACGTTTTGGATGCTTTCCTCCCTGAACCCAGATCCCCCTCTTTCAACACCAAGCAACATAGATGCGGCCATAGAAAAACTAACCAAAGAGATGCACAATGCCGCTGAGTTTGCGAATCCCCCTCCACCGACTACCCCGAGAATACCTAAAAGAGACGTGCACTTGTGGTCTCCGGAAATCGCGGCCCTCGTGGCCGAAAAAAGGCGCCTCAGAAGAGTCTGGTTTTCCATGCGCAACCCCAGGGACAAGACAACACTTAATCGTGCCACCAAGGATTTGAAGGACAAGCTATCCATCCTACGGCAGGACTCGTTTCATAGATTCCTTATGGAGCTGGAACCTGGAGACCCGCAACACAATCTGTGGAATGTCACGAGGCACATAAAAAGACCTGTGACGAAGATATCACCCGTGCGAAAAGTGGACGGTTCCTGGTGTCGGACTGAGGTCGAAAGAGCAGAAGCCTTTGCTGATCATCAACATAGTGCATTCTCACCGTTCGACAGATGCACTGGCGAAGAGAGAGCTGCAACCATAAGGTTCATAGACAGCCCAAGTGCTCCTGGCCCGCCAATACAGCCCGTCGAACCAGAGGAGATTGCGCAGGAGATCGCCTCCCTAAAAAATGGCAAGTCACCGGGTCCTGACCGTATCGATGCAACAGCACTGAAAATGTTGCCCCTAATCTGGTCCCAAAGGCTGGCCAACATATTCAACAGCTGCCTCCGTCTAGGGTACTTCCCTAAAGAGTGGAAGCGAGCAGAAGTTATTGTCCTCCTCAAACCTGGGAAACCTGAAGACAACCTAGCATCGTATCGACCGATTAGCTTGCTGGCAATCCTTTCCAAAATACTTGAAAGAGTATTTTTACGTAGAGTACTGCCAGTATTGGAAGAGGCCGGTCTGATCCCTGACCACCAGTTTGGCTTCAGACGCCTTCACGGAACACCTGAGCAATGCCACCGGATTGTTAAGACTATACTTGAGGCCTTCGAAAAGAAGAAGTACTGCTGCGCCGTTATGCTTGATGTCAAACAGGCGTTTGACAGAGTCTGGCACCCTGGACTACTTTTCAAAATTAAATCCCACCTCCCAAGTTTCCAGTTAACCTTCCTCAAGTCATACACAGAGGGAAGAGAATTCAGAGTGAGATGCGGATCATCAATCAGCACGCCTAGGCCCATAAGAGCAGGAGTACCACAAGTTCTTGGACCCATCTTATACACACTCTACACAGCGGACCTCCCCATCACCCCCTCCCGGAACCTCACAGTAGCCACTTATGCCCATGACACCGCCTTCCTAGCCTCCGCCACAGATCCTCAGGAAGCATCAGCCATCATCCAGAGGCAACTGAATGCCCTCGGTCCATGGATGAAACGATGGAACATCGTGGTCAACGCTGAGAAATCTATACAAACAACCTTCGCACTACGCAGGGGAGAATGCCCCCCCCCGTCACACTCAACGGGGCAACCATCCCAACTAATAACACTCCCAAATATCTAGGGCTGACACTGGACCGCAGGCTCACATGGCGTCCGCACCTAATCAACAAGCGCAACCAGGCCAACCTACGGCTTAAGCAACTGCATTGGCTCCTGGGAAGAAGGTACAAGCTCAAAGTAAAATTCAAGCTGCTTATTTATAAGGTAGTGCTTAAGCCAATCTGGACATATGGGATACAGTTGTGGGGCACGGCAAGCTGTTCGAACCTCACCAAAATCCAGCGATTTCAGAATAAATGCCTGAGAACAGTTTCGAACGCCCATCCGTACCACGAAAACTCAATAATCCATAAAGAGCTTGGAATTAGATGTGTAGCTGAGGAGATCACCCGTCTCAGCGGAAGATACATAAAAAGACTGGATAACCACCCCAACCACCTGGCCATCAACCTCCTAGATAATAGGCAATCCCCAAGACGCCTGAAAAGGAAACACCCGCTTGATCTCCCCAACCAATAGACACCTAAGTCAACCTCATAAGATATACATTCCATGTACCTCCCTTAAGTCAAGGTCTCCCCCAAACCATTTAATGATTGTCCACTTGGACAGATTTTAAATACAAATTAAGAATGTTATAAAAAAAAAAAAAAAACAACAACAAAAGGTTAGGGAATAAGCTAAGCACACTCTACACAGAAGAACGTGTAGAAGCAGACATGGGAACGTCTGTCCTTATTAGAGGGAGGGTGGTCCATAAGGACAACCTTAGATAAAAAACCCTCTCAAATCTACATCTCCCACAATTTTTATACCTTTATTCATGCACTTTGTCTTTTTAACATATCCTTATAAGAAGCACATTTGGTTTAATCTTCCGCTTTCTTACAGGATTGCCGGAATTATATTAAATACGTTAGCTATAGTTAACGCTAGAGTTACGAATTACTCTCAGGCTAACTATATCCCCAAACAGATGGTATTGCACTGGTGTGGGAGCAGAGAAACTGGCTTAGGCACTCTAATAACTTGTCCGAGTTCGAAACTATTATAGAAGAGACTACGAGTTGTAGGTTGTCCGAGCTTTTCCCAGAGTCGTATATGCGAAAATTGTTAGACTTCGATACCGAACATCTTAGAAGTTTATTGTCCGTATTGAAAGTGCATCATAGGATTGCCAGAAATCTAAACTTCCTAGGCACAGCACTGAAAGTAATAGCGGGCACCCCAGATGCCGGCGATTTTAAAATGTTAAAAATGTCCGAATCTAGACTAATAGAGTCAAATAATAGACAGGTGGTCATAAATACACAGACCCAGCAAAAAATTAACGAATTAACAGAAGCAGTCAATAAAATCATTTTAGCGAAACAAGATAATATGGTTAACACTCCTCACTTGTACGAGGTACTCTTGGCAAGGAACATAATATTAATTACCGAAATCCAAAATCTAATGCTTACTGTCACACTGGCTAAAGCCAATATTATAAACCCGGCCATTCTTAGCCATAATGATTTGAAGTCTGTATTAATTGATCACCCCACAGATGTCCCCGTAATAAGCCTAATAGAGGCATCTAACATTAAAGTCCTTCAGTCCGATAGTATCATCCATGCGATAATTTCATACCCTAACATTAAAACCACTTGTAAAAAGGTCACCATTTTCCCTGTATCTTACCAACACATCATTCTGCAATTAACGGACAACATAGTACCGGAGTGCAACAACGACGTCCTGGCAGTCACCGATTGCGTACCAACAACTTACGCATCGTACTGTAAGCTGGCTACCCACGATACCTGCGCTCGAGGCCTGCATGCGGGAAGCACTGCACTATGCAAAACGCAGCCCAGCCATTTAATCCCTATCACACTGGTAGACGACGGCGTAATAATAATCAACGAGTGCCAAGCTAAGGTTAGCACTGACGATGGCCCCGAATTAGAAACCAACGGCTCACATCTAATTATGTTCGAGCGAGTGGCTTTCATCAACGGCACCAAATACGTCAACCAACGTGAAGCCAGAACGAAAACACCGGGTATGGCTGCATCCCCGTTGCTTAACATCATCGGCCACGATCCCAAGCTGAGCATACCACTTCTCCAAAGGATTAACAACAAAAACTTGGAGGTTATCCAAGGCCTTAAGGGGGAAGTGAAATCGGCCAGAACTACTGACATTTGGTTTGCGGTCGGCGTGGGAATCAGCGTCCTCATTAGCTGCTCTATCTTGCTCATCTTGGTACTGAGGAGGAGACGAGATGCGAGGGAAATACAACAGGTCGTCGACAAGTTCCAGATGACCCAGGACGGTCATATTCCTAAGGGGGGAGTAGTTAACACTGCTAATGGGTAAACTTAAGTCGATATACAGGTAAGTCCGGGGTTGTTACCCTAACATTTTATATGCAGATTCAGCATGAACGTCTGTAGGGGCGTGTCTGGTTCCCATTGGTCTTCCCAGTGTAGGGAAATATGCTGTTTCTGCTAGTGTCAGCACTTTGCTGGACGAGCGGTCGGCTTGCCGGCCGCGATCGGCTTTTGTAAAATAGAATAAGTTCAGTTTGATTTCAATTATAATAAAGAGCACTCGCTCAAGAATTCTACTCCAGCGAAAGTTGCATTTTTAATATTGATTGGCTAGCCTTAAGGGCAGTCAATAACGGAGAAGGTTCTCCAAACATATACTAAACTTATGTATATCAAGCTGCGCAACGAAACGTTGCGCACCACGAGCTGAGGAAATCTCCGCTCCCCCTGATCGAGAGGTCGACCAAGTCGGACCGACGTCATGACCCCTTCCCGTTGGACTGCGGCGTGGGACAACCCAGGAAATACACCTGAAACATAACTTATATACAAATTTGATATAGATAGATTAATTTTGCATGTGGCATAACTCCCGTGTTTCTTATCCGATTTGGTTCAAATTAATTGTGGGCATTGCGAGACAGCGGGGGTGATATCAAAATAAGACAACAAACTTGTACTGCGTATGGTAATTACCTATCCAACGATATATGGCACAAGTCTGTAGCTCTTGTAGTTTCTGAGATCTAGGCTTTGATACGGACAGACAGACGGACAGACAGACGGACAGACAGACGGACAGACAGACGGACAGACAGACGGACAGACGGAAATGGCTATATCGACTCGGCTGTTGATGCTGATTAAGAATATATAAATTAACGATGTTTTATGTGCTGCAGGGGGGGGGATCCCTCGCCGCAGTCACTGGTAAATTGCCGGTTGGCCGATGATCTCCTGAAGTCCTTCGTACGAAGGCGGGGGTAGTGGATTCTGTCTTCCTTTTGGCTTCTGGCCTAGGGACTCAGATAGCTATGATAGTTTATAATGATAACGACAGATTGCCGGAGTTGGTTTTATGAGCTTGTGCTCTTTATTACTCGATTATCCAAAACGAACTGAACTTAAAAGCTGACAAAGGAAAGCTTCATAGCGGCCTCTGCCAATGTGCAGAGCTTCTGCCGGCTATGTATGGGCTTCCGGCCAAATGCTTGGTCAGCAATTTGACCGGAGCTGGGGTGCGGACGATCGGTCCGGTTAACTCAGTTAACTATTCCCCCTCAAGATTAAGGCCGCCCTCGGCCGACCCTATTTGGGTGAGGATTTCTTTAAGTTGGGCTGCGGATCTTCTAGCCCTGGTGGCACGCAGGCAGTATAAGCCAAAGCAGATAAGAGCGCATAAAATTGCTCCTGCAATTAGCGCTATCTGACTTAGTCGGTATCCATCGACTTTTTCCCCGAATCTTATGATCTGCTCCAAATTCCTTTCACTCAAGCGGCTCAGGATCTCATGTTTCATTGATATATTTAGGACAGGGGAGTTAGCTACTCCCGGTGCCCTTTTCTGGACCGTGTCGTGGTTTATAAAGACGGTCTCATTGACCATAGCACTCTCAATGAATGTTATTAAGTGCGTGCCTTTAATGTGGATGTTAGTTCCATTGTCCACGTGCACTAGTGCTGGTCTATCGTTGATGACAATCATCCCTTCGTCGACGTAGGTGATCGGATGCAGGTCGCTCTGCTGCGTAGTGCAGTGCGCCATGACTCCAGCGTGGAGTTCTTGGGCACACGAGCTCACCATGGATAACTGGCAGAACATCGCCCCAGGTGATATGGAGCAGTTCTTCACGGTGCGGACTTCTCCATTGCACTCTGCCACCACATTATCCTCTAAGTTATCCTCGAGTTAATAACATCTCGAATAGGTGGCCTAAATCAATTTGCGCATTTTTAGAAAATTCCAAGATTTGATTGACGGTGGTCGTGAGTTCATTAATGCGAACTTGTGTTCTAGTGTTAATTTCGATCTGGCTATTGTGCGCATCAACTAAACGTGCTTCTGTGAACTTTATTTTTTTAAAACCCTCGGCGTCAGGTGTCCCAGCGACAACCTTTAACGCAGTTCCCAAGAAGTCCAGGCTCCTGGCAACTCTGTGATGGACGCTCAACGAATTAAGCATATCACGGAGATGAGCGATATCAATGCTCAGAAGCTTCCTCATGTGAGACTGGGGGAACATATCGAGCATGTTTTCAGTATCATCAACTACCCGCCTATACTCAGAGATGTTAGCTGAGTGTCTAACATAGGCATATTCCTCCCAGACCAAGACTTGACCGTCGACGACGGGAATATAATTAGCCTGGGAATAGTCTGTTATATGGGCCGATGTCACGGCCAGGAAACAGAGAAAAAGCGTTGGAAACGACCTGTAAAATGTGTGGTTGATTAATACATGTTCGAATTAGGGTTGCCCACCACCAATAGATATAAAAAACGTATGCCGAGCGGCTATGAATAATAAAAAGTATGAAAAAGTAACGCCAAGCGGCTATGGATAATGAAAAATAATGAAAACTTATGCCAAGTGGCTATAAATGATAAAAACTATCTAATAACAAAAAAATAACTGAAAACTTATGCCAAGTGGATATGAATGAAAAAATGAAAACCTCGAGTGAGGTTTCACTCGAACTTTGTTCCGCCGAGAAACGTTTTCTCGGCTTCTGGTCGCATTTTGGGCGTTCCTAATTTTTTCTTGGACATCCTTTTGCGTTTCGTCCGGACTTGCCCGCATAACCTCGGCCGGTTTCTTGTCAATGACAGAATGGATGGACTTGTTGTATCTGACAGTGGCCAGCAAGATCAGCTCCACCGTGTCATCTATGCTTTTGTCGATTTTTAGGCATCTAGCGATCTCAATCAACGTGCTGTGGAAGCGTTCCACCGGTCCGTTGGAGACACTATGGAGGGGCGGTGCATTCGAGATGCTGACGCCAAAATGGTATTTCTTATCCGTTGAGAAAATATCAATGTGCAATATTTCTTCTACATGGGCCGGGATTGGTGTTTCACCGAGCTCCTGTTTTTTCGGATGTCTATCATATTTCGCCTTGGCGCAAGTTTTGCTATTGGCTGCTATTTCGCTAGCCAATTTGGCCATTTTCGGGAAGTAGTACTCGGAGAGTACCTGCTTCACGTTTTCTTGTACCGACCTGTGAGCTCTGTTGTGCTCAGCGGTGAGGATTTCTTTTCTCTCCTGAACCGCGAAAATGTCGGTGACCCTATTTTTGCAGTACCAGAATTTTGTGGCCGGAAATTGTCGAACCACTTCATTCTGGATTTGTGCCAGCGTGAGGAGATCACAGTGGAAGGCATTCACACCATTAATGATAATGGTGTTGGAAAGTTCCTCTAGCAAAGTTCGTTTGCAGGAGAGTGACTCTTCCTTTTCCCAAATAATATAAACGTGCGTTTCCAAGGGGAGCGCGCCTCTTCTAAAATTATCTGGTTCTGGAAGCAATTTACGGGTTTGTCCGTTGACTCGATAGTGTGGGTGAGCGAAAGTTCGCTGTGAACCGTGGCCGCGCACGACTGTGGTTCTTGGTCTTCAACAACGTTGAGTTGTTGTCTGGAGACTACTACTTTTCCGGGCTTGTAAAACATTCGAGCGCCAGATTCGTCGATGCGTGCTTTCCACCTCTTGATCTTGGCGTTCGGATTGGATTCCGATACCGCAAACGTCAAGGGTTGGTGGTCGGTAAAGATGTTTATCTCTTTGAGCGCATAAAGGTAGTGTCGCAATTTGGCTAGTGCCCAGACTATGGCTAACAGCTCTCTTTCGTTGGTAGCATAGTTAACCTCTCTGTCGCTCAATGTCCTAGAGATCATTGTAATTGGACGTCCCTCTTGGGACAGCACTGCGCCAATGCCGTAGGCCGAAGCATCTGTCGTTAGATCAAATGCTTTCTTGTAATCAGGGTATCCAAGGATGACGTCCTCAGACGCCAGGATATTGCGTAGTTTTTCGAAGGCACGTTGCTGCGCTTCGGAAAATTCTACCTGGATACTCCTGGACCTGTGTCGGCTAACACTCCCGTTCTCGCCCTTCAGTATGTCTGAAATGGGCCTCGCTATTGATGCGAAGTCTTTAATGAAGCAACGATAATAGCTGGCTAGGCCCAAGAATGACCTTACCTCAAATACGTTTTTGGGTTCTGGAAAATTTCTTTATGGCCTTAACTTTTTCTGGGTCAGTCGCCGCGCCATTGTTGGTGACGATGAACCCCAGGAAGCTCACGCCTTTCTTAAAAAAACGCGACTTTTCTGCCGATATTCTCATGTTAGCATCGTACAGGCTCTTCAAAACCCAATCTACGTGCTTGACATGGGCATTTTCATCTTCTGAAAAGATGATGACGTCATCGACGTAAACGTAGCAGAACTTTCCGATCTGCTCTCACAGAATATCGTCAATTGTTCTCTGGCAGATGCTTGCAGCATTCCTGAGTCCGAACGGTAGTCTTCGGAACTCATACTTCCCTCCGTTCACTGAGAATGATGTCTTTTCACGGTCGCGTTCAGCGAGCGTGATTTGGTGGTAGCCAGACTTCAGATCGAGTGTCGTGAAGTACTTGGCCTTTCCAAGATTCCCCAATATCATTGAGATATTTGGCATGTCTGGTACTGTTCTTTCGTTCAGTTTGCGGAAGTCCAGAACCAAACGAATTTTTTTCTTGCCCGTTTCGTCGGTGCCCTTCTTGTCTACGACCCATATTGGGTTATTGTAGGGGGACTTCGACCTCTGGATAATGCCATTTTTAAGCAGTTCCTGGATTTCGCCGTTGACGAAATCAGCTGCTCCCATGGGATATGGGTACAATTTGGCATAAATGGGCTCCTCATCAATCGTCCGGATGGTGGCTACCACCGACGTATTGTAAGGAAGAGCCTCATTAGGATTAGCAAAAGCTTTTTTCCTATTCCTGAGCATTTTTAAAAATGCACCCTTAATTAAGGGCGGTGCGTCCGAGCAATCTACGTTGGTAAAATTGACATCGGGGCAAGTGTGAAAGTCAATTTGCTCTGCTTCGGAGCCCCATTTGAGCTGGCCGGAAGCTAGGCAAAGCGACGCGCCGGCTTGCTTTAACAGGTCTAGGCCAACGATCGCGTCGAAGGAGGTCAAATCCGGTAGTAAAAAGAAAGTAGCTTTAAGGTTAAAAATGGACACAAAACATTTTTTTGTGATTGTAGTCACACCATGAATCGAATGGATTGTAAATGCTGACTCCACTGGGCGGATGCCTTTCAACCCCTTAAATGGTCGGATGAAATTTTTTGACGCGCCCGTGTCAACCAAGAGTTTCATGTCGATCCCTACTACTCTTCGTCTGATGACAGGTAGCAGGGATTTTCCCCTAAAAAAATAAGGGCATCCGAGTCGTATTCTAAGATGGCATCGTCATCGATCTTATCCGCTGCACTGGAGGCTGCGGTGGCGTAAGCCGTGTCGGAATTATCTAAGGCCGGAGCAACATGGTTGACCCGTTGCCTTTTAGGGGGGGCCGACCGGCCCGACGCGGCCGGCTTGAATTTTGGGAAAGCCGGGGCGTGGGATGTGTACTCTGGACAATGAGGGATCAACGTCCATAGGCTCTGGTGTGCCTTCTCGAGCCGTTCTGCCGCTTCGCGGAGCAGAGTGCACTTGTGCTCTGTGCTGCCTGGTAAAGTGCGGGTTCTTCCCGGCACTTCCCTGCGAGTTGGACTGTGGAGGGGCTTGTTGGCGCTCCTGCACTTTGGGATACTGCTTGCGGTCCCTATCTTCCTGGCTTCTTGCAAACGAAGTTGCGAAGGTGTATCTCTCGTGATTGGACTCCACCTCTTGCGCCAGAGCAAGCGCTGATGGCATGTCTTTCGGCTTTGCCGCAAATAGCACATCTATGAGGTTGCGCCTGAGTCCTGAGACGAAAACTCGCAAGGCGTCATCTCGGAGTTTTTCACACAGAACTGCCGACGGTTCATATGACATATTCGCCTTGTTAGTAAGTAAGGTAAGTTTTTTCTCTACCTCATCATAGTATTGGAGTAGCGTGAGGCTACCCTGTCTGAGGGTGCCCAGCTCTTGTTCGATCACATGAATCGGCCGTTTGTCACTGTACGTGAAATCGAGCCGATTTATAATCGCATCGAAATTCAAGACAGTTCCGAAGGATGATAACACTGCATCAGCAGGGCCTTTGATCTTGCTCCTAATAATAACCACCGCTTGATAGTGGCGTGAACTATCTTCATATTTCCTGAACATGTGGTAAGCGGCATTTGCCGCTTGCCGCCAGGAGACGTATGTCTCCTGTGTCCCCAAAAGTTCTGGGAGACATTTAACGGCATCTAATGTTTCGTTACAAGGGACCAGTCCGGAGACATCCACTGGCTTATAAACCTTAATCGGTGGGGTCTCTTTTTGTACGGGGGCAACCCGTAAAGCTGCGACTTGTCCGGCAAGTGTCTGAATTGTTGCACGCAACTCAGTCTCCTTGCGCTGACTCTCTAAGGCCTGTTCCTGCAACGCCCTTATGAGAGCTTTAATTTGTTCCGCTTCGAGAGACATTTCACTTGAAGAAAATGTACTCGCTCGGATATTTTTTCGTGCAGAGTTTTCTGTAGAATCGTCGCTTTCGGACTCTGAGTCGCTAGCGTACTTTTTAGAAGTTCTATACCGCCGAAATGGCTCGCTCATGGCGAGCTGTATATGGAAAAAACTCAAGCCATTGGGCCCATGGGGCCAAACCGTACGGCGAGGGGACGCGGGGCTGAGTCGCCGCTTTGAAGGCACTGGCCGAAGACTCAGTGAGCAGAGCCGCTGCCCAGCTAAGTAACAACAAGGAGAAGGGCCTGCGGGGGGCGGGTTTCCATTAAAATAAACAAATATACAAAGATAAAATTTGCCACCGCGAAGACAAAGAGATATATAAAAGGCACAAAATTGTCACAGCAATGCATGCACCGGTGTCGGTTGGCGAAGTGGAGTGGGGTAACAACAACAACGCTCGAGAGGGCTGCGAAGCTATTGTCGCGAATTCAAATGAAACGACAGTGTCCCTATGATGCACAAAAGTGGAACGAAATGCACACAATAGAATATAAATTGCAAAGTCAATAATCTTTGCGACAGTGTCCAAGTAAGATATTAGTGTGGAATAAAATAACCCGCACAGTCAATCAAAATTTAAAATTCAACATTTAATTTAATTCACGACGTTTAAAATGTTATGGAAATGCAGATTTTGTTATTATATTTATGTTTATCGCACAAATGTTTTAAATATTTAAAGCTCTAAGTGCAGTTTGGAGTTGGTGTGGGACCAGGAGCTCACTTACATAATTTGTGTGTAGTTTTGTGGGTTCGGTTTCCTGTAGTTGGGTGCCAATTAACGGTGTTTCATGTGCTGCAGGGGGGGGGATCCCTCGCCGCAGTCACTGGTAAATTGCCGGTTGGCCGATGATCTCCTGATGTCCTTCGTACGAAGGCGGGGGTAGTGGATTCTGTCTTCCTTTTGGCTTCTGGCCTAGGGACTCAGATAGCTATGATAGTTTATAATGATAACGACAGATTGCCGGAGTTGGTTTTATGAGCTTGTGCTCTTTATTACTCGATTGTCCAAAACGAACTGAACTTAAAAGCTGACAAAGGAAAGCTTCATAGCGGCCTCTGCCAATGTGCAGAGCTTCTGCCGGCTATGTATGGGCTTCCGGCCAAATGCTTGGTCAGCAATTTGACCGGAGCTGGGGTGCGGACGATCGGTCCGGTTAACTCAGTTAACTTATATACTTTATGGGGTCGGATATGCTTTCGTCTTCCTGTTACATACATTTGCGCCATATTATGATACCCTTTTCACCCATTTTTAATGGGTAAAGGGTATAAAAAGAAATTTGGGTGCATGACTGCAAACTTGAAGAACTTGTCAACACATGTTAGGAATTGCTTCCTGTAGGCTTAGAAGTTGTCTATGTGTATCATTTCACCGGTATAGCTCGGGATGGGCGTTTGTACAAGCTCTATCTATTTCTTTATGGTGAAGACAATTCAGTTTGCAACCATTTCTTTGATTAAGCTGTCCATTTTTGTATTAGTAGTCACAAAGGACCTATTTGACATTTTTTTGAGCCGCTCTGTGCACTCGGTTGTGCTCAATATTAATGATTTCGAACTATTCGTTCTTGTCAGCTATGTCCAACCCGACATTCTTGCAGTGCCAGAACTGGGTGCCTGGGAAATGGGTAATTAGGTCATGTTGGATTCTTGCTGGAGTGGATACACTTCTTTATCATCAAGTGGCGAGTTTTATTACAAAACTACACTAGGTGTCACTTTAGCTGAAGATGTGCTTCCTTCAGAACGATCGGAAACATTTTCTAAGAATCTGGTGAATCGGGTGATACCCTGACTTAAGATGGTGGTGAAAAATTATGCATAGGAATACTGGGCATACTGGGCAATGGTCTGGGATGGTTCGCTCATTCAGATTTGTGAAGTCTATGACCAACTTCTTTTTTGTATTACCTTTGGCGTCAGTTCCTCTTTTGTCCGCAACCCAAGTTGGGCTGCTTTAGAGTGACCTCGAAGGCCTGACAATAACGTCTTTCAGTATTTGTTTGACTTCGTTGATTACGAAGTCAGAAATACCCATGAGACTTCTGGAGCGTTTGTCTAATGTACGAAACGCGGCAGTGATAGCGGTGTTGAATGGGAATGGGACACCATTTTCCTCCTAATGATTGTGTCCTTAAACTGCTTTTTAATGGAGAAACCACAATGTCATTTAAATCAGAAAATTTACATTCACTTAGTTTAATTTTACCCCGGCCTGTGTTAACATAACAAAATCTAAAATAGCGGCAAACGTAGTAAGCGTATTTAGTAGTAGAAAAATGGGGCAGTGTGCTAGAAAACTTTCATTACGCACTTTTTTTTATCTAGGTGAAGCCGTGTATTGAGCTCACCGAGAGTGATTTGGCGACTAGCATTATGGTTTTTAGTTCCTTTACGGGCGGGATGTTTAATAATTTTTGCCTCACCAGTGTCAATTATTATTTTCGAAATTCTGCCAGCCAACTATCACACAATGAACGGCAAACGGGAGCTTTCCCTAAAAAATGAATTGAAGAGTTCTCATTCTCACATTCAGTTACAATTGCAGCACTTGCTGCTTTTTCGTATTCGTCCGTAGGGGCTTTATGATTTTTTGAATAATATTGTTAAGACGCTGACGTCTTGGGCCTGTCAAACGTTCAGACAAGTTCTACAAGGTGCGGTGCCTAAAACTGATGGGTCAACCTCTCCATGCCATATATTCGCCATAAGTACCAGATAACTCTGACACACTTTATTATGTCTAGTGGTATTCCACACCTAAAATCAGGGCCACCAGAAACTTTTTCATCCGTGGTGATTTGAGGTGCTCTACCCTGCAAGCCCGGCAATCAATCAGCCAGAGAGTCTAATAGAATTTGAGACGGCGATCGTTGTTTCGCCAATGACTATCTCAGGGCATTTTTAATGACAGCTTGAATTTAAGCGGGGTTCATAATGTTGCCTACCGGGATACCAGCTTCACCCAGCTATACACACTTAGGTATTCAACTCTTATTGATTATTCTTGGCAACAAAACTCAGCGCTGGAATATTGATTATGTGCTAAAAATTACTTCTGCGGAGGTACACGTATGCAATATTCACAATTCAAGAGTATGCAACAAAATATTTGATGCATTAAAGTATGCAGAATTTTCGTACGAGTATGCAATAGAAAATTAATTTTGTTTTAATTTCCCGCTTAAACCGGACGGGATTTTAAACGCTGCGCAAAACTTAACTATTTCTAACGACGTCGCCGTCAGAAATAGTCGAGGAGTGTGCAAAGTCGCACCGAAGTTGCATTCCGTGTTTGATGCACGATCACAGGTGGAGGAACGTGGATTCCACACTTTTTTCGATCAATTATAAAATATAAACAATTGTTGCGGTAGGTCCGGCTGACTAAACAGCTGATAGCGCAGCCAACCGATCGCGGAGAACGCGGGGGTGGCCCAACCGATAGTGCTGCCAGACCAACTGTGATTTCAGACTTTGTCCATTTGGCGCAAATCGTTTAAATTCCAATTTGAACTTAAATTTAAATCTCGTGCGAAAAGACGCTAACTAATCAAAGAAAAAAAAGAAACCAACAACCACCGCCGGAGTCATGCTCCCGGCATTAACTATCGTACAACTTTCTTCTTTCATAAATTTATTCCAAACAAAATAAACCGTTTAAATCAAATAACAATAAATAATAATAATGAGTCACAAGGACCTTCGGGATCAGCGCCAACTTGATCAAGACCAACGTCGCCTCTCTTTGCAACGAAACAACGCGTACTTAGTCGTACGGTCAATCACCCCCGACCCAATCAAAAACAACGACTTAACAACAACAAGCGAGAGAGCGCGGTCTTGCTCTCCATCAAACTCGAAAAAGACCGTCGAAATGCCCGAGCAAGTGCTAGCTAAAAATTTTTTCTTATCAATTAGGTCTATTCCACCTGCTGTGACAAAAACAACAACTCCAACGGCACACGTCCGATCAACGGTGACTGCAAGTTTTGCTGAGCAAACACCAAAAATAAATGTACCGTGTGCTGCGCCCTCAGCAAAAAAAAGTTCCTCGACCATACAGACTAGTATAGATCGCTGCATACAAATAAAGCTAAAACTAAGCCCGCAAGATTCTTCAATGGGTATTAAATCAAAAATAAATTGTGGCATAACAAAACAGAAAATGGATATGCCCAACAATGATAGCCGGTTTACCATTTTGGCCGATGATTTAGACGATCTGCCAAACTCTGATGAAGCTATTAAGAAGACCCCTAAGCCGCCTCCAATCTACATCAGAGAAAAAAGTTCAAGCGCTTTCGTAAACAAAATAATGGACCTTATTGGGAAAGACAGTTTCCACATAATTCCCCTGACTAAGGGAAACATTAATGAAACAAAAGTGCAAGTCAAAACGGAAGAAAACTTCAAAGCGCTTACCAAATACCTCAACGATGCCATGAAACACTTTTATACGTACCAGCTAAAAAGCAGCAAGGGACTACAAATAGTCATTAAAGGCATTGAGCCTGAAATAAATCCTGAGGAAATATTACAAGATCTAATAGAACAAGGTTATAAGTCGAAATCAGTTATCAACATATCTAACAAATATAAAAAGCCACAACCTCTTTTCAAGGTCGAACTTGAACTAGACTCTTTGGCATTGAAGAAAAACGAGAGTCACCCCATTTATAAGCTGCAATATCTCTAACACCGTAGAATCTTTGCTGAAGAGCCGCATAAGCGCAAAGGACCCGTACAGTGTGCAAATTGCCAAGAATATGGTCATACAAGAACTTATTGTACCTTTCGCCCTGTATGTGTAGCTTGTGGTGCGCTTCATAGCTCTGTTAACTGCACACCGAGCACAATAATACCCTCAAAACAGACACCTGACGTCCACTTAAACAGTCTGGCCAACAGGAACGTAACATTTGCAAGTACGCTTAAATCAGGTCTTGCATCTACAAATCTTACAACACCATTCCCACTCAAAGAACAAAAGAAGGTAAATGCTGATCAGCCAACAGGACAGCCACAAGGCAATATTGAAATAATGATCTTAAACTTGCAACAAAGCATGACCGAATTCATGACATTTATTCTTTCGCGCGGCTCCCACTGCATAACGTACAGCCCACCTCCCGCCCAACCGACCGAGGGGCGCTGCCGTTTATCGTACGGCTCGGATCGCGGGGATAGACCCGAGAGAATAAAGTTTAGAAAGATTACGAGGAAAAAGTAGAGTTCGTTTGTTGCTCTGAAAGGTAGGTGAGAATTGAGGATTTGATAGAGGTGGACGTGCAGAGTGAAGTAATGGAGTATAAGTCATTGTAGTCAGAACATAAAACCCTGAAAGGCTCATGCTGGGCATACGTAGATCTACAACAACTTAGGAATAGGGGACTAAAATTTCTAGTACGTCTATTTGGAATGTTAAATGTTAGTCGTGTTAGTAGATGCTGGCTGTCTACATTACCATTAATAAGGTTATAAAGGAAAACGACCCCCAGCATTTTTCTACGATTGGTTAGGGAAGGTAAATTAATTAGAAGGAGTCTGTTAGAGTAAGATGGGAGTTGAAGATTTGCATCCCAGTTGAGTCCCCTAAGTGCAAACATCAAGAAATTCTTTTGAACGGATTCAATGCGATCTTGATGAACCCCATACTGAGGGCTCCAGACGCATGACCCGTACTCCAGAATTGGACGTACTAAAGATACGTATAAAGTTTTAGTAATATAAGGGTCATTGAATTCCTTAGACCATCTTTTAATGAAGCCAAGCACGCCCTTGGCTTTATTAACCATCGTAGAAATGTGGTCGGAAAATTTAAGTTTAGTATCTAATAGGACACCAAGATCGTTAACCTGGGTTAATCTATCTAAGGAGATCCCATAGAGAAAGTATGTCGCCTGGTTAGGGCATGAGCGATAGAAAGACATAAGTTTACATTTTGACCAATTAAGTTTTAAGAGATTGGTGGAACACCACTTTTGAAAATTGTCCAAGTCTGACTGAAGTTTATATTGGGCAGAAGGGGATTTGTATTGAAGACAGAGCTTAACGTCGTCTGCATACATAAGAACCAGAGAGTTCGTTATGGCAGGGGGTAGGTCGTTAATAAAGATAGTGAAAAGTAGTGGCCCAAGATGGCTTCCTTGGGGGACTCCCGATGTAGCACTAACAAGACGAGAGTGTACATCCTTAAAAAGAACACGTTGGGTTCTCCCAGTTAAGTAGCTAGAAATCCACGTTAGAAGGTCTGAGGGAAATCCTAGGATACTAAGTTTACTCAAGAGGAGTGAGTGGTTGACAGAGTCAAATGCTTTACTAAAGTCAGTGTAGATGACATCTGTTTGAAGGCCTTTACGGAAGCCATCTATAATAAAGAAGGTCAGCTCCAAGAGGTTTGTGGTGGTGGAGCGACGCTTTATGAAACCATGCTGACATGGAGAAATAATTGAGCTGCAGAGATGTTGAAGATGTGGTGTTACCAATTTTTCAAAAAGCTTTGAAATTGCCGACAATTTAGAGATTCCTCTATAGTTTGCGGCATCCGATTTTTCCCTTTTTTGTGTAAGGGAATTATATAGGATTCCTTCCACAATTGGGGAAAAATCGACGTTTCCAGAGACAAAGAGAAAAGTTTAAGAAGGGGTCTGCACAATGGCTTAGCGCAGTTTCTCAGTACACAGCCAGGAACACCATCAGGACCTGGCGAATAGACTGGTTTCACCCTCAGAAGATCCGATAACACAATGCTTTCGGAGAAAGTTGGTCTGAAAATAAGATTAGCTGATTGAATGTTATATGAATAAGGCTGATCCATACTTGTAGGAAATGAGTACGTTGTTTGAAAGAAAGTTGCGAATAGATCGGCAATACCCTGATCAGTAGTCGCAGATACATTTTCAAACGAAATTAGGGGGGAGAAGATACCTGCTTACGCTTAGTGTTAACAAAATTATAAAACTGCTTCGGATCCTGAGTGAACTGAATCCGACAGCGGTCTATATAATTCTTATAACACTCAGCGTTATGCACGGTGAAATTTGACCGAGCTACTAAGTATCTTGAGAAAGTTACGTTACAGCCAGTTTTCTTATGTCTCTTAAGGAGTCTATTTTTAATGTATTTTAAGTTTTTAAGGCTCCTTGTGAACCAAGGAGGGTCGGTCGAGGCGGATGGATACTTCCATGGCACGCAAGAGTCGAAGAAAGCGTTAAGCGTTTTGTAGAATGTTTCTAAAGCGATATTAATATCGGTGCATTCCCAGAGATCGGACCAATCAAATAAAGAAATTAAATTGCTTAGTCTCTGAAAATCAGCCTTACGAAAGCAGCGAGTTTTATGAACTCCATGGCGAGACTGAAGGTTGCTAGCAGTAAGGGTTTCAATCGAAACCTCAAGCGTTGGGTGGTAAGGATCTTCTGGGAGCGAAAGTGGCATGGCTCTGGAAACGGTTATTCCATCTGGGTCAGAAACAAAACATAAGTCTAGAAGCCGACCTAAAGAATTCCTTACGTGGTTAATTTGACCAAGGGATATGTCAAACATACCCTCAGTAAAATCGTGATGTGTTGAGAGTGTTAAAGATGGTGAATTCTCGATGTTTGACCAGATAAGTTCCGGTAAATTG
The DNA here is from genome assembly GCA_035047645.1 of Drosophila merina. Lineage (NCBI taxonomy): Eukaryota > Metazoa > Arthropoda > Insecta > Diptera > Drosophilidae > Drosophila > Drosophila merina. Next base: position 415,636 of record JAWNPH010000062.1, on the reverse strand, counting down.
AAATCTCCTAGAGTCACTAAAAGGTCGCTGTCAGACATGCGGTTCGAAACCAGCTGAATGGCAGATAAGTGGTGCCAGTATGTAGGTGGTTCCGAAGAAGGTGGTAAATATGAGCATGTTATGAATATTGATTGAAGCGACATAGTGATTTTGATACATAGGAATTCAATATCACCCAGATTCGGTAACCTAACCTCTTCAGAAGCAAAGTCGGAGTCCACAGAGATAAGGACTCCTCCTCCCCTTCGTAGTGGTCGGTCCCGTCTGTAAGTGTCTGGGAAAATTTCCGAGCTGAAAATCTCCGGCTTTAACCAGGTCTCTGTGAAGACTAAAATCTGGGATGCAAAAGATAGACTATCAGAATACAGTTTAGGGAGCTTACTCCGAAGCCCCCTAGTATTTTGATAGGTAAGGGATATGTAAGATGTTGTTAGTTTTTTGAGGATGAAGGTTTAGGTAAGGGAGACGAAGATGGTACAGGGTTTTTAGGCTTTGGGAGTTTAACTCCCACAGGCTTACTAACCTTTTTCTTTACTGTACTCGGCTGATGTTCTTGTACGAATATGTTCTCCGGCCAAAAGCTGGGCGAACAGATCGTATCGAACATCGGCAAAGGTACACGTATTTTAAAAGATGACGTAAGCCTTGAGTAAGAATATTTAAATTTCCGAATGTCCTCCACTCTAACAACGGCCTTGGATTTAGCTTGGATATAAGCCGAGATATCAATCTCTGAGGTGTCAGGGGCCAGCATGAGAACAACAGCATTATGAGAACAACTATGCAAAATTTTATGCGTAATCAGGATCTATTGATGCAGATGCTCGTATCGCAGCAGTCAAAATAATCAATGACTCCCTTACGTATAACTCTATGGAATACCAACGGCGGTTCATGACACAAGCTTAAAATGCCTCAATTTCTCCACGAAAACCATATCGATGTAATCTTATAGAATCTTATAGATCGCCATTTGCAAAACAAAGGCTCAAAAACGCAACTCGTAGATTAAGAAAGGAGCTCATCAACGAGCAGGAATGCGGACAACGCCACTACATAGAGCAATTATCACCTTTTATCACAAAATACCCATTATGGAGAGCACACCCATCTCTAAGCCCCCGGTAGAATCTGTTGTGCCAATAAGAAATTCTGCAGGCGAATGGGTCCGCAGCGATAAAAATAGAGCTTCTACATTCGCGGAGCACCTTCAAACCGTGTTTCAATCACACCCAGCAACGAATGATTTCGTATTACAAGAGCAAACAGTTGGAAACCAAACGACAGAGGATCCAATAGAATTTAGCCCAAATGAAATTTCTAAAATCATTAAGGAAATAAAACCTTATAAGAGCCTCGGCTGCGATCTAATAACCCCGAAAATTATCATCGAACTTCCATTTTGTGCCGTCCAAACTATTTGGCAGCTCTTCAATGCAATAAATAGAATAGAATAGAAATAGAAGTGGCCACACTTCCCCCCGTTATGGAAAAAGTCGATCATCATTATGAACCTAAACCCGGAAAGGATCATACAGTTTCATCATCATACAGACCTATAAGCTTACTACCAAGTACATATGTCAAAACTATTCAAAAAAAAATTTTTGACCTTTGTTATACCCTACCTATCAAAATACCGGAGCATCAATTCGGTTTTCGGGAGAAACATGGAACAATCGAACTAATCAATCGAATCACATCTGAAATTCGAACTGCATTCGAAAAGCGAGAGTTCTACACTGCCATTTTTCTCGACGTGTCCCAAACATTTGACAGAGTCTGGTAAGACGGCCTAATGTATAAAATTAAATCAACACTCCCTGAATGCACCCATAAGCTTTTAAAGTCGATAGAGTGTTTTCAGTTGAATGCGGCACTGTTATGTCTGAGGACCACATTATAGAAGCTGGGGTTCCTCAAGGCAGCGTACTTGGCCCAACACTATGTATATCTACTATATACAGCCGATATACCAACATCGAGTCAGCTAACAATATCTACATTTACCGATGACACTGCAATCCTGAGCCGCTCTAAATGTCCACGACAAGCTACTGCACAACTTGGCCTCTACCTGGCACATATTGAGAAATGGCTTTTTGACTGGCGAATAAAAATCAACTAGCAGAAATATAAACACGTAACTTTTACCCACAACAGACAAGATTGCCCTTCCCTCATGCTAAATAACACTGTACTTTCAAAATCAAATGAAGTAACGTATCTAGGTATTCACCTTGACAGACGACTCACTTAGCGTAGACACATAGAAGCAAAAAGTACACACCTCAAACTAAAAGCCAATAGTCTACATTGACTTCTTAGTATACGCTCTTCCCTCAGACTGGAATATAAGGGGTTACTCTACAACTCCGTCCTTAAACTGACCTGGACCTATGGCTCCCAACTATGGGGGAACGCCAGTAACAGCAGCGTAGAAATCATCCAACGAGCCCAATCAAAAATCCTCAGAACCATCACCGGCGTACTGTGGTACGTTCGAAATGAAAACTTACAGAGGGATTTAATCATACTTCCGGTCAAAGATGAAATAGCCAAACAAATGGAAGCAACAAACTACGTGTTTATCTCATAATGAGAAGCTTCCATAAATAAAGCAACGCATAAAAAAAACACAAAAAAAAAAATTACAATGTTTAGAGAAAGTGCCGTTTGACGACCAGCACGAATCAAAACCTCGCAAGCGGTCAAAATACAGGTATCCCTCCTATAACGCGACAGTTACGTTCCAGAAGTATTGCGCGTTATGTAAATAAAATATATATATTGTATATATTGTCATATAAATTTGGGGGTTACGTTCCAATACATTTTTTTTTAAAATAAAATACATACTAAATAACAGATACACATTTATTTCAACTCAATACAAAAATTCAGACTTTCTTATACAAATAAAAACACAAGATATGAATAATAATACATATACATATGTACGTATTTCAAAATTCAAAAAACAAAATTTAAAAAATTATGTGCACATTCAAAAATTTAAAAACAAACTAAAACAAATTCAAGGGTTATTCAAAACTTTATTGTCATTCTTCAAACTTTATATGGTAATTAATCTGTTTCACTGTCTTCAAGGCTCTTTGACCGTGGGCGTTTTGGGGGAGCAATAGCGTCGTCAGAAGATAGTTTTTCAACATAGTTTTCGCTATTGGAAAACAAACTAGTTGTGGGAAAAGTTCAAAAAAAAGAGCGCATGTAATCGAACATAATCGTAACCATCTCGCTTTAAATAGATTTGCTGCTCTTGCAAACCATGATGACTGTCAAGAAGGCGAAAATAGCATGGACATTCTCCAGGTCGAAACCGTTGCAGAGGAAGAATCTCGACAAGCTCAAACTCCAGTGACAAAGAAGTCACCAAAACCTAGTCAAATAACAGTACTTGTTGTCAGCGACGTACCTGCCTTGGAAAGGCTTCTTGACTCTGAATCATATGAACTCAAGATCGCGCGTAATGGCAACTTGCGCATATACCCCCGTGACTCTGATGCCCACAGAGCTATCACTAAAAAGCTATCATCAGTAAATCTTCAATACACTCACTTCTGCCTCCCGGAAGACAGAGCCTACAGGGTTGTGGTGTGCAACTTGGCTGCTTCTACTCCAGTCGAGCAAATTTTAAATGCGTTCACCTCCCAAGGTCACGCTGTAGTTAACACCTATAACCCAAAGGTGAAGTCTCAGAATGTTGACTCCTCTGATCCGGATTCAGGCAAGGCTTCTGGCCAGAACGTCTGGTTTATTGATATTAAAAGGGCTATCAATAACAGAGAAGCTCTAAAAATAAATAAAGTTGGCCGTCAAAGAGTCAGAGTGGAACTGCCGAGAAAAAATGTAAATATGCGCCAGTGTTATCGATGTTTTGGCTTCGACCACACCAAAAACTATTGTACCAAAGAGCCCAGATGTGGTAGATGCAGTTTGCCTCATTGGACTGGTTCCAGTCAATGCCAGGCAAAGACCTATGATGACCTGGAGTGCGTTAATTGCCAAGGAAAACATGAGGAAACTTTCAAGGGCTGCAGAATTTACGTACAGAGGCTCAAAAGTCGAAAAACTGGGATCAACATTACTCCCATGACCCGCGTAGAACATCCACAGCACATGCGCAACATCAAGCAACAAGCTATTCCAACCTCAATCGTGCGGCAGGGCCTATCGTATGCAGATGCGACTAGAACTGGACAACAGAGCACACGACCTGACGGAAATTACTCCCAACAGCGAAATGCTTTCTCAAACGCAAGGTTCCAGACTTTTCCGAATGCTGCGTTTGCTCCTGCAACAAACGCAGGTGAACCTCAACATCCTAGCCAAATGGTAATTGATGGCTCCCTTGCACAAGTAATTATCTCTATGCAGCAGACCATTGCTGGTCTTCAAAAAACCATCGCTGAGCTATTTGAGGAGATCAAAGAACTCAGAGGTTCTAAGTCGTTGACAGCGCAATTAATGACTTGCGAACTGCGCCTCGGAGCCTGGAACGCTCGTAGCATTATCCCCAATGCTAATGAGCTTAAGGTGTTTCTCAGCAAGCACGAAATTGATGTTATGCTTATTTCAGAGACACTCCTACACGTCGGATCCTACCTCAATATGATAGGTTACAGCTGCTATCGAGCAGATCACCCAGGAGGTCGCCCCAGAGGAGGAGCTTGTATCCTAATCCGGCAGGGATTAGTGCACTTTCACCTGCATTCAATCACAACGAATCACCTACAAATGGCGACGGTAAAAATTTCCACTAATTTGGGCGAAATTACGGTGTCAGCTGTGTACCTTCCTCCAGGCCTGCCTTGGAATTCCTCTGAGTTTGATAATCTCCTTGGTCAACATGGTCAAAAGTTTATCATTGGAGGTGATTTTAACGCTAAGCATCGCCTCTAGGGTAGTATAAGAGCGAATGCTCGAGGCTCAGCACTTCACGATGTTATTTCCGGCAGCTCAACTCAGGTTCTGGCTACAGGCAGACCCACTCACTACCCGTATAACGCGAGGAATGTACCTTCATGTATCGACTTCTTCTTGTACAAAGGTATAGCTAACAGTCTACTATCAGTACGCGAAGAGTATGACCTTTCTTCTGATCACTTGCCGCTGATCGCTTCACTAACAACGTCACCTCATAGTACCGCCCCTATTAGGATGCTGGTTCCACCTGGTGCGAATATAAGGCTGTTTCAGTACGAACTTAACAATGCCTTTAACCTCAATACAGAGATAAATACAGCAGACGATATCGAGAAAGCGGTTGAAACTTTTATGAAGAAGATCAAAGATGCAGCTCAAATTGCAGCTCCTGGCGGCGCAGTTCAACTACGCAACGTGCGTAGCAACATCGCTCTCTTTCCGGAAGCAGTAGGACTCTTAACTCTCATGAAACGTCTCCGGCGTGAGTTCATCAGGACCAATGATCCAATAATTGACAGACTGTACCGAAGGATATCAAATCGGGTGAGAAAAGTACTAGCCATACTGAAAAGAGAAGCAACTGACGCGTTCCTGGGGAAAGTTACTGCCGATGAAAACTCAAAATTCGCGCTCTGGAAGCTCACGAAGAGATTCAAGAGACAAGTTGCTCCAAAGTTTCCAGTTCGTAACCCAGATGGCACTTGGGCAAAATTACCTCAGGATAGAGCTGAACGTTTGCCAGAAACCTGGAGGAAAGATTCCAGCCGTTCGAGACAGCATCGCCAAGACGAGTACAACTGGTTGCTGAATCCCTAGAAGCCCCATTGCAGATGGCTCTTCCTGTAAAGCCTATTAAACTCACGGAATTGGAAGATGATATAAAATCCCTTCGCAAAAACAAGGCTCCTGGTGCGGATCACATCGACAACCGCTCCATTAAGCTGATGCCCCACAGAGCTTTGTTATTCCTTGTATTAATTTTCAACTCTGCTCTTCGACTGGGACACTGCGTAAGCGCCTGGAAGAAGGCGAATATCATTATGCTCCATAAAAGTGGGAAGCCAGCAGAGGAATTAGACTCCTATCGCCCAATAAGCCTGCTTCCAGCATTTGGAAAATTACTTGAGAGGTGCATCCTGAGAAGATTGCTCGAGTCGCGAAAGGTTCAGAAAGCTATTCCGAAGTTTCAGTTTGGCTTTAGACTCAGGCATGGCACACCTGAACAGCTACACCGCGTAGTAAACTTTGTATTGGAAGGTTTCCATGGAAAGGAGTACGTCGTTGGAGCTTTTCTGGACATCCAGCAGGCTTTCGACAGAGTGTGGCATGAAGGACTTCTGCACAAGCTTAAAAGGCTACTAAATCCTCAGCTCTTTTTAATAATAAAAAGCTTCCTCCACGAGCGATCCTTTAAAGTAGTACAGGACGGACTGTCCTCCCAAACAAAAAGAGTCAGAGCAGGTGTACCCCAGGGAAGTGTGTTAGGTCCAACACTATATAGCCTGTATACGCACGACATGCCCTCAGCTGCCAACATGTCGCTTACAGATCCCAATGACCTGCTAGTTGCCACTTTTGCTGATGACACTGCAGTCCTGGCCAGAGATACTTGCGTCTATACAGCCACTGATACGCTTCAGCTGTATCTAAAAAAATTTGAGAACTGGGCCCTACGCTGGAACATTGCAGTCAATCCGGAAAAGTGGGTTTCCGTGACGTACACCCTGAGAAAAGACACATCACCTGGTGTGTTTCTGCATGGAGAGCTCCTCACACAATCGAACGCCCACAAATATCTCGGTGTTACTCTGGATAAGCGACTTACATTTCAACGCCATGTAACGGATGTAACTCGGCGGCTCAAAACAAAGGCGAACAGCATGGCTTGGCTCCTTAGGCCTGGAAACAAACTTTCAGTCTCCAACAAGGCCAAAATTTATAAGGTTGTCTTGGCTCCTATTTGGAAATATGGCATCCAAGTGTATGGCATCGCTGCAAAGTCGCACCTCAACAAAATTCGTGTGGCGCAGTCGCAAATTTTGCGTAAACTATCTGGAGCGGCTTGGTACATCCGAAACAAAGACATTGAAAAAGAGCTGAAGGTACCAAGGATTGGCGATGTCATAAACGCACATGCAACTGCGTACGTTAACAAATTGGGAATCCACCCAAACCAGTTGGCTCGGAAACTCTCGATGAGGCGACGTGTCTTGGGACTGAGGGCGAGAAGGAGGCTCCTGCGCATTCACCCAACAGATCTACCAAGAAGATTTATAAATTAATTCATAAAATTAATTCATGCCTCCAGGCTCCCTAATTAAGTAGGTTTAAGTATTTAAATATGTAAATACTCAATAGAAATTATGTGATACCCTGCAGTATAAGTTGCTACAAACAGTAACAGTACACTGCACTGTAAATAAATACAATTTTATATAAAAAAAAAAAAAAAAAAAAAAAAATTCTACTGGTTTTATTATTGCAAAATCTGTTATCAGTGTTTGGTGGGTGGTTTTTTTAAGCTTCTTTTCAATTTCGTAATAAGGTGCTAGTTTAATATCTATTTCCCTTATTGTTTTGCTGTATCTCTCCAGTGAAGGATCATTAGTTGTAAAGAAAGATTTCATTTTCTTAACCAAACTTTAACCCTCTCGTATGCGCTTCAGAGTGAAACTGGGAATTGATTCACAGATATCTTCTACCGAAGTGACGTCATCTTGTGCGAGTTTAGAGACGGATGGAGATTCAGTTGCTAATTGAAGTAGGTCTGTTTCGGTGAGGTCTGTACTTCATAACATCATAAATGTCATCTTCGTTCATATCGTCAAAGCCTTCTCCACTGAAACGTTGACCTATCGTTAATATACGGCTCACTTCCACATGTAATGGTGGCACAGCATTATTTTTTGCAACAATCTCCGGCCATATGTTTTTCCATGAGCCATTTAGCGTGGACTGCTTTAATTCGTTAAGAGATGTTTCTACAATTTTAATGCAGTTTAAAATTTCCATTTCCAGTTCTATAATTCTGTAACTGTCATGTTAGGATTTGAATCCATTTTATCAAGAATAAGTAGGAATACTTGCCGAATATAAAATGCTTTGAACGTTGATATTATACCTTGGTCTAACGGTTGAATGATGGACGTGGTATAAGGTGGTAGGAACACTATTTCTACATTGGGATGGTTTAAGTCTTTTGGATGTCCAGGAGCATTATCAAGTACTAGAAGCACTTTGAAAGCACACTTGATATCCAAAAAAAGTTCACACTTTACTGATAATATAATAAATATAAATGAGCAAGAAGAGTACAAATATATATGCCGTGAGCATGCCTGGTATACTCACACATGTTGTGAAGGCAAAAAAGGGTAATTCCCGGTTTACATTAAAAATACATTATTAGAAATATGTCGTACGCAAATTAGTGTTACCAGATTTTATAATTATGTATTTTCCCCTTCGCGTTATATAAGCCAAAATTTCGCGTTATACTGGAACCTCATTTTCTGAATCGTGTTATATCGAAACCGCGTTGTATGAAACCACGTTATAGGAGGGAGACCTGTAATATTTTCGACGCACCAATTAAAGACAAGCCCACAATGGTGGCACAAATTGTGAATAGTGATCACTAGACAAACTATTAGTGATATCAACGTACAAGCGCTAGGCCCCCAGAAGCCGAGCCCATCAACCTGTTCTTTCTGAACATTGCCGCTGCGGAAACAACAAGGAGATTCTGCCTCTCAAAGGTCTATGCCATATGAAAGCTGTCATTGAGCCCCATCGACAGCGAAAGAGCCAAAGAGTGTGCGAGACCACAGAACGAGCCATGCGCTTGCTGCAATTGTGGTGAACAGCAACCAGCAAGCTACTTTAGCTGCAACGTAGTTCAGGCATTTCTTCAGTGCTTTACGCCAAGAAGAGGTATGGTCGGAAGATGACAGCCAGTATGGGTCCCAAGCAGAAACAGTAATAGGAACCACAACCCAATCAGTAGCAACAGTCCGAGAACAGGAGCCACAGCTGGCAAATGAGTCGGTCAAGGGGCAGACATCAGCACCCGATGGAAACCAATAATATTACTAACAACATTCTGTACTTTTTTTTTTTTATTTAAACAACAAAGATCTGCTAAATATGAATAAAAATATAAATATAACTACACTATAACTAATCTAGGAGGTATTCTATGATTTTAAGTTTATTTACATTAAGAGAGAGTTCAGGGGATAGAGTATGTGATAAAAGGTTATAGTTCTTACAAATAGTGCGAAAGGGTCGTGCTCAGCGAAGTTGGATCTGCAGATAGGTAACCAAATAGGGGTTTCCTAGTTTTCCTATTAGGGATGGAAAAATATAGTTGGCTTAGAAGGTGTTTAGAATCAACCATGCCATGGATTAGCATGTGTAGAAACATGACCCAGCACAGGTTCGGTGCTCCTTCAATGGAGGTAACTTTAACAATTTAAGCATGCAACGGTACGGCGGGACACGATTATCATTATCCCAGTTTAAGTTTTTTAGTGCAAATAACAGAAACTGCTTTTGCACCGACTCAATACTAATTTGGTGAGAGGAGTATTGAGGACTCCAAACGCACGAGCAATATTCAAGGATAGGACGAACTAGGGTGATATACAGGGATTTGGTGAAAGGATCGTTAAATTCTTTAGACCATCGCTTAATAAAGGCTAACATTCCTATGGCTTTATTCACTGTCACAGAAATGTGATCATTAAACTTAAGTTTATGATCAAAAAGAACTCCAAGATCATTGATTGAGGAAACACGATCAAGGACGTGATTTCCGAGAGAGTAAGATATGATAAGCGGCACACTGCGATGGAATGTCATAAGTTTGCATTTAGAGCAGTTTAGAAACAGAAGATTAATTGAGCACCACAAATAGAGTTCGTCAAGGTCTAGTTGCAGATGCCTATGCAGAAAATGTTCCGAGAAGGAATAGCATAACTTGACATCATCAGCATACATAAGCGTAGAGGCATAACTAATCACATTGGGAAGATGGTTCACAAAGAGTATAAGCAACAGTGGTCCTAGATGACTACCCTGAGGGACACCCGATGCGACATGGATGACCTTCGACTTGGTAGATTTAAATAGGACACGCTGGGTTCGATCTGAAAGGTAGGAATCAACCCACATCAGGATATTTGGTGGAAAGCCAATAAGTGAGAGTTTCCGTAGCAAGAGCTGATGATTAACTGAATCAAATGCTTTTCTGAAGTCAGTAAATTACATCAGTTTGCAAGCGATGTTAAAAAACGTCGGTTAATTATCGTTGTTGTTGAGCGAAGCTTGACAAGGCCATGCCGCGCAGGTGAGATTATGCTCTTGCAGGCTTGTTGCAGCTGCGATGTGATGAGTTTCTCAAGAAGTTTGGGAATCGCAGAAAGCTTATGAAGGATCTGCAATGAAAGCATGAAGGATCTGCGCTCTATCCAAGAAAATCATATTAATTTAATGAGGATAATGCAGCAACAACAAGGGCAGGTCCTCAATCTTCTCACGGCGATACAAGCGAACTAGTGACAAACTTATGTCGCCACACATCTTAGTGTGGAACGCCGACGGCATCTCTACGAAGCCTTCCGAAGTTGAATGCTTCGTGTAGCTTTTCGAGATTGATATATACCTATACCGCAAACGACCCGTGTGAGGGAAACGACAAAGTGTACTCACAGATTTTGGTCAAATTTAGTTTGGTACATTTTCCTCTCCCACCAGTACCCACTGGCAGGGTGCAATTTGCATCAGCAGCTGTCAAAACTGATTACGGACCTATAAACTTTGGCTCGGTCTATGGTCACCCGAGGATCTTTATTCTGCTTCTTAGGGACCAACCAAACCGCGGACACCGTGTGAAATAACTATCTCCCATAATATTCACGACCAGTAACTTTCTTATTTGACTTTAAACTTCTATTCTTTTAAAATTTCTATACCCGAATGGCTTGGTTTAAACGGGAATATCATCCGTGGTAGGGGAACTATGTTTTATTGTATTGGCAAAAGTTATTTTTGTATCTTCGTTGTAAAATATTCTTTTGAATTTGGAAAACAGTTTCTTTACCTGTGTCTACTGTTAATTGGTACAGTCCTTCTAACAGAAATAGATCCGGAGCGATTTTTTTTGTTCTGTAAGAAATATGCCATGTGCCAATTTGCCGTCAATGGGAGGATTTCTACACTACCGGATTCTATAACATATATTGAGGATTCGATTTTATTTGGAAATATTGGGGTAGCAAATTCTAGACTTTTAAGTGATCTGGAAACGACTGTGTCAATGAGAAATATTAGTGGTCATCTTACGAATCCCTATTCTATAGTACGAGTATTTTATGGTAGGTCGGTTATTTTAATTATTGATTTTCTTTGTCTAAGGCTTCTTGTTCTAAGGCAAAATTTTCAATTTTGAAAAGATTTCCCTAAAGCCTACTTTGCTGGTAGGTTTTGCCATAATGACCAATCTCTGATTAGAGCTAAAATCACTTCATGTGATAAAAGTGAATTGCCCTCTTGATTAGTATTTTCGTAATAATTATTAGGGTTCGACTGACTTTTATAATATCCAAATCTATTTTTGTTATTCTCTAACAAGTCGTGCTAGAAGCTAGAGGTGTTAACAAGCAAGACCTTAATTCTAGCGGCTTCTTATAAACTAACTATTGGAATATCTTGTTCAATGAGTGACTTTAGATCGGCATGATTAAGGATTTCTGGATTTACTATGTTAGCTTTCGTCAATGTTATAGTGAGAATTAAATTTTCTATTTCTGTTGTCAGCATTCTATTTCTCGCTAGAAGTGCCTCGTACAAATGTGGGGTGTCAACAAAGTCGTTCTTTCGGGCTTTAATAATTCTATTAATGGTGTCGGTTAATTTGTTTATGTGTTTTTGGGTTTCTGAATTTATGGTAATCTGGAATTTGAGTCCACTAGCTGAGCTTCTGTCATCCTGATTTTCAAAAAATCCGAGGCGTCAGGGGTTCCCACAACCACTTTAAGGGCTGTCCCCAAGAAATCTAAGCTTCTTGCAATTCTATGATGCATTTTAAAGACGTACATCTAGTAACTTGCGCTTATGCGACTGCAGAAAGGACTCGGACAATTTTTCTGTCTCATCTACCATACTAGTAAATTCGGAAAGGTTGCTCACGTGCCTCGAGTAGTCACGTTGTTCAAACACAAGTACATCTCCGTCAACGACTGGGATGTATTTGGCGTGAGAAAAGTCAGTGATCCGTACATTTGCCACTGCTAGGGTGATGGGCGTTGTGAGGGCAAACCTGCAATTCAAACGTAGAGTGAGACCACGATTTTTTAACTTAAATCTGGCTTACTATTAAAAATATGGCTTAATTGCAAATTATAAGTGAGGGGGCCTACTTGAGGTTGTCCTTATGGAGTGTAGGGTCCTGTTATATTCTACAGTTGCCCTCAAGATTAGTTCTACAGTATCGCTGATTTTTTTGTCTAGCTTAAGACACTTGGCGATTTCCGTTAACGTGCTGTGGAACCGTTCCACCTGACCGTTTGACGAGCTATGTAGAGGGGCTGCGTTCACAATGTCGATGTGGTAGCTGTTTTTCAGTAAGGAGGTGATGGTTTTAGAATTGAAAGCGGCCTCATTATCGCAATATATTGTCTTGACTTTAGGGAATAAATTCACGAGTTGAAGCAGAGGCACTGTGATGTCCACTATTGTTCTGGACTGCACTGGTTGTACCACCGCAAACTTCGAGAACTTATCAATGCATGTTAGGAATTGCTTCCTATCGGTTGAGAAGATGTCAACGTGCAACATTTCGCCGGAGTAACTTGGTATGGGTGTTTCTCAGAGCTCTTGCTTTTTTGGGTGCCTGTCATATTTGGCTTTGGTGCATACTCTGCAATTTGCAACCACTTATTTTGCTAAGCTGCTTATTTTGGAAAAATAATAATCGCGGAGGACTTGCTTGGTATTTTCCTGAGCCGCTCTGTGTGCACGATTGTGCTCTGCCGTGATAATTTCTAACTGTTCGTTTTTATTAGTAACGTCCATTACAAACTTTTTGCAAAATCGAAACTGTGTAACCGGGAAATGAGCAATTAAGTCATGCTGGAAGCTTGCCAGAGTGGGTAGGTCGCAGTGTATCGCATTTACGACGTCGGGGTTCACGACTTCTTTGAGCATTTTTTAAATGCTGCCGTTGTTGGCGAAACTGATTACCAGGTGTACAAGTATGGAATGTCGGTTCGAACATATAGATGTCTCGCGAACGTAAATATTTATCGATTGTCATAAAACTTTGACCTTGTGAAATGTCAACCTTGACTGTCGAACCACCATAGTAGAACGATGAGTTCCACTGGCGTGGAATCCACAAATTGCCCGAGAGATGGGAAAAATGTGTAGCTAGCGACGGCAAATACTTTAAATGATATAAAAATGATAAAAAATGATTTTTTCTTTTTCCACAAAATTTAACATGTTTTTTTATTTAAAAAAAACGACATTTCATACTTGTACACCTGGTAAGTGGCGAGCTTAGCTACGAAACAATACTAAGTTCGTTTTCGCTGGAAACATGCTCCTTCTATAATGATTTGATTTCTGAAGCAGTTTAGTGGTTGATCTGTCGTTTCGACCGTGTAGGTCAGTGAAAGTTCGCTGTGAATAGTCGCAGCGTCTGACTGTGGCTTATTCTGTAAGGCATTAGTATTCTGCCTGGAAAGAGCATCGGCCACATGATTTTCTTTACCCGGCTTGGATTTTCGCGTTATGGTCGTCTATGTACGCTTTCCATCTTATAATCTTCGGATTAGGATTGCGTTCGGACACCGCGAATGTTAAAGGCTGGTGGTCTGTATAAATGTTGATATCGCGAGTGCCGTACAAATAGTGGTGTAACTTGCCTAGAACCCACACTATGGCCAACAACTCTCTTTCATTCGTGGCATAGTGTGACTCGCATTCAAACATTTCTTAGCCTCTCAAATGCATCTCTCTGCAAGTCGCCGAAGTCAATAGGAGTTTTCTTAGACATGTGTTTGCTGACGGAGCCATTTTTTCCTTTCAGCAAGCTTGTCAAAGGCCTCGCGATTGCCGCAAAGTCTTTAACGAAACATCGATAATAACTGGCCAGGCCCAAAATTGACCAAAGCTCATACAGATTTGTCAGTTCTAGGTACTCCTTTATGGCTTTTTCTTTTTCTGGGTCGGTTTTTGCACCGCCATTGGTTACAATAAATCTCATATTTCAACACTTTGTTTGAAAAAGTGTGTTTTTTCGTTGGACACCTTCATGTTGGCATCACATATGCTTTTTAAAACCCAATCTATGTACCTAACATGGTCTTCCTCATTTCCGGAAAAAAAATTCACGTCATCTACGTAAACGTTGCATGATTTCCCAATTTGTTCTCGTAGGACGTCGTCGATCGCTCTTTGGAAGATGCTTTCCGCATTCTTCAAACCGAATGGTAATCGACAAAATTCATACTTCCCGCCATTTATTGAGAAGGAGGTCTTCTCGCGGTCATGCTCGTCCAAGTAAATGTGGTGATAGCCGGACTTTAAATCTAGCATTGTGAAGTACTTGGCTTTACCTCAATTCGCCAGTATCATGGGAATATTAGGCATTGGGTACTTGTCAGTGATGGTTAAGTTTCCTAAGTCTATAACCAAACGCTTATTCTTATTCCCCAGATCGTCATGGCCTTTTTGTCCACAACTCTTGTTGGGTTGTTGTAAGGCGACCTTGAAGTTCTAACAATGCCTTTTTGCAATAAGTGTGCGATTTCTCGCTTCACGAACTCAGATACGCGCATGGGATGCGGGTATAGTTTGGAATATACCGGCTTATCATCGCTTGTCCGAATTGTGGCAATGACAGAAATAATAAATGGCAGTGCCTCGTTAGAGGCCTCGTTAGAGACGAAAACGTCTTAGATCTGTTCGTGATCATATTTTGAAATTCAATTTTTAAAGATTCTGATACGGCAACGTCATTCACGTTAGTGAAATTTACATTTTCGCAATTAGAATGCTGCAGCTTTTTGGAAACAGAAACATAATTTATTGTAGCTTTCTCCGTGTCCAATTTCGCCCCTACTTGAGCCAGAAAGTCAAATCCTATCATTCCATCGAAAGGTGTTAGCGCATCTAAGAGAAAGAACGTAGCTGTTTTCCCAAAAACGTTCATCAAACATTTCTGGTGAACCCTGTTAGAACCATGAATGGAACTAACTCTGAAATGGGAATCGACCGGCACCACATTTTTAGCTCCTTTATGGGCTTGATGTAGTTTTTCCCCGCCCCTGTGTCGATTAGAATTTTTAGTTGTTTCCCATGTAACTGGCGTTCAATGAACGGCAGCCGGGAGCGCTCCCTAAAAAATTTATCTGATCATTATCATCAGACTCCTCATCTATTTCGGTAACGGCCACTGCGGCGGCGCCTTCATATTAGCTGTCATATTCTTATCGTCAGCCTGTTGCATGGTATTTTGCACTCTCTGACGCCTTTGACCTGTCATACGTGTGGAACCTGGCCTTTAATGGCCTCAGAAACTCTCGCTTCTGGTATTTGCTGGTTGACCGCTTCCGAAGGCGGTCTGTCTAATCTGTGTCATAGTGGAGCCTAATTCTATAGGCTCAGGTGACTGATTATGGTATTTGCTTGTGCCTTGGGGCAAATTATCCTGTTGGGCCCATTTTGTTTTTTTTTAAAGTGAGGTTTTTTCCCCTGGCCATCTTCGGCCCTGCTATTTTTTCCCTGTGGCTCTCGTGAGCGTCTTTTTTTTTCGCTGCACATAGGTTAGTGCCTTATCTTCCAAAGCCCTTGCATACGTGGCAGCAAAGGTAGTGCGTTCTATGGTTGCTTCGGATTCCCTAGCTAAAGCAAAAGCTGATGGAAAATCCTTGGGTTGAGCCGGTATGCCTCTCAAAGGGTTTCCTGAAACCTGCAATGAACGCATGGAGGGCATCTTCTTTTACCTCAGTATTCAATAAAATAGCACTGTCCGGTTCGTATGTCATAACGATCTTATTTGTTATCAATGTCAACCGTTTCTCTACGCCGTCGTAATACTGCATAAGCCTAAGTTCCCCTTGCCTGACCGTCTCAAGTCCCTGCCGAAGATCACGCAGTGACGTTTTGTCCGCGAAGGTGCAGTCCAATCGAGCAATTATGGTACGAAATTTAAGACTGTGTTATGGTCAACTAGTAGCCGTCTTGCCGATCCCCTGATTTTATTTCTGAAGATAGAGACGGCTTGGTAATGCGCCTTCCTGCCATGATATGGTTTGATTTCATATGCGTCTACGGCTGACTGTCACCACGACACATAATCATCCTGGTCTCCCATAAAATCTGGCATGGTTTTAACGATGTCAAGCTTGACTTCACATCGAATGTTTGGGTCTACAGCTATTTTTTTGTAGGCCTCCAATTGCGGTGCTTCTACACGCAAGCATCTGTTGTTAAATCTCCTCTAATTGTGTTTTAAACGCCTGAGTCAGCCTAGGTTTTCACAAAAATATAATTCCCGCTGCTTTTTTTCTTTTTTTTTTTTTATTTTTATGCCGCAAGAAAAATGGGATAACTTGGGGTATGCAATTTATTTTTAATTTAATAAAAAAGGTTTCTCTTCTTTTTTTTATTTAATTTTTAATAATTTATTTTTTTGTTATTACTTTGTGTTGTTACTTTTATTTATTTTTTTTTTCAATTTACGCAACAGAAAAACGAAAGATATGCAATATATTTCCAATTATAAACTCTCGAGGTTGTCGCTGAGTTCACTCAACAAATTTAAATGTTTTCCTAATTTAACTACCTGTTAGGTTAAATTGGTGTTGTAGGTCTGATGGAGTTGGGCGCCAAATATGTGTAGTCCAGCCGCATTAGCTGCTATCCTGGAATTCTGCAGTAGTACTGCAGTTGTTGGGCCAGTCTTCTTATGAAGATTAGGTTGGAGACTTTACTTCCTCCTTAATCACCGGCTGGAGCTATGTTTTATTGATGAAGCGTAAGCTTTCGTATTTTAGACAGAACTGAAATACATAATACACGTGACCCGTGTGATTCGTAAATAAAATTGTTAAGGAAAAGTCAATTTGTTATATTTTTGCATAGGCATTTATTTTAATTCAAGGAGATTAATATTATTAACATTTAAAATATTATTTGGCTCAAGTGCTCGCCTTTTTCTGATGACGAAATTTGCTCTTTTTTCGTCATTTTTCATCACTTTCTCGAGCGTAGCTTGAGGTATCGCCGCTATTTCACGTTCGATGTTCGCCTTGAGTTGAGTCTAAGTCCTTGGCTTGTTGATGTACACTTTAAATTTCAAAAATCCCCACAAATAAAAGTCGGGTGGCGTCAGATCGGGCGAACGCGGTGGCCAGTCAAAATCGCCATTTTTTTATATCAACCAACCAGGGAAGAATGACCTTAATAAATTGAATGTGACAGCTGCAGTATGGCATGGCGCGCCACCTTATTGGAACCAGAAGTTACGCATTCGCTTTCTACGCACAATTGGCATCAAAAAATCGGTTAACATGGCTCGATATCGGTCGCCATTGACGGTAAGTGGCTTCGATTGATCGTCCTCGAAAAAGTACGGTCCAATCACTCATTTCGCAGTAATACCACACCAAACTGTCACTCTTTAGTCAAAGAGAGGCGCTTCGTGGATTATTTGTGGGTTTTCAGTGGCGTAGAAGCGGCAGTTTTGTTTGTTTACCGCTCCATTCACTGAGAAATGTGCCTCGTCGATCATGATGATTTTACGCCAAAAATCAACATTACTCTCGGCCATGTTGACACAAAACTGTCCGTATGCAACGCAACGTGGTTTGTCCTGTAGCTCGATTTTATTCTTCACTTGTATTTTATATGAGAATAAATTCAAATCGTCATGGATTATACGTCGGAGAGTGGATCTTGGGATATTCAATTGCGCAGATCGACGTCGACTCGATGTTTTCGGAGACCTTTTAACACTGGCTACTACGGCAGCGACATTTTACTCGGAAGGCCTTGGTTTATTTGGACGTCTGGCATTCCTAAGACTACCAGTTATCTACTGCAAATTTATCGTACAAACGCTTTATGGAGTTTTTTGCGGGAGCACTTTTGATTTCATTTTTGGAACGGAACGCACGTTGAGTAGCCACGATAGAGAAATTGTTTTGGATGCATAGCTGAACAATTTCAGCGCATTCAGGTGGAGTGTAGTTATCCATGCTTATAGACTACTTGAAATGAAGAATCAGATGTGGTATGACTTTTGTCGATTTGACAATGTATGTCAAAATTATGAAGAGTTGACGTGGGTCACATTTAGATGGCGCACCCTGTATATTGAAACATAAGTCTACCCTATCTCCAATGCATCATGCCATAAAATCGTGCCGACTCAGTTGTCATGTATTGCAATTCGGCACTCCGGATATCGCGGGGTGCTGAACTCAACTTGGACGCGTCAGCATTGTTTGTGTCAATCTACTTAGTTGCTAGGGTATTATTTATGTAAAACTACTTAGTTGCCGAATCAGATATATTGAGTGTTCTTTTCAGTTGTTAACTTAGATAGAGTGGTAACACTAATAAATTACATGCCGAACCTCATACTGAAATGGATAGTGAGAGCAACGCTAAAGAAGTACTTAGCGATCAGTCCAGCACCAGCCACAATAGCTGCCGCAAGGCACGCTGTTGGCAAAGCACCGCAGAAGCCTCCACCTATTTTTTATGGAAGGCGACTTTGCGCGACCGACGCCAACGCCTTCCATTGCATTGTCAAGTGGTTTGAAGAAGAGAAATATGAATATCACTGCTACCGTTGCATTGTCAAGTGGCTTGAAAAAAAGCAGTATGAATATCACTGCTATCGATTAAGGGAAGAGAGACCATTAAGTAATGTATTAAAAGCATGCATTCTAGCACGCTTCAAAGTCACATCAAGGAAGAGCTGGCACAGCTCGGCCACAAGATGTAAGACGCAGGAACCTGTATCACAGTAGATTTGCAATTGAACCACTCCGGAAGCAAATAACAATTGTCCAGTGTCATCGATGTCAGCAATTTGGTCACTCGGCCAAATCCTGCATGTGCAGGAGAACATCCTGCGAATAGGTGCACTCGACCCCGCAATGAGCTCTCAACATGCTGGAACTGTGGTGAAAAGCACCCTGCCATCTACTCAGGATGTTTCAAATTTCAGGCATTCCTACAACGCTCCAGACCCAAGCGCGGCTTGGGTACCAAGAGTTCTGCCAACGAACGTTCGGTGCCTCAACTTGCGCCCAGCGGCCATGTAGCCATCCCCAGAGGTAGTGTCACTTATGCTGACATAACAAGAGGCAGGTACCAGGTGCAGGACCAGACTCAGGCACAACATTATCACCAACAAAGTATTGATAGAAGCCGCACTCGGTCAAAAAGTCGCCGTGACTTAGCTATGCATCCAATGGAAAGCTGTACCATAACTGACGCCGTCCTGAAAACGCTAAACGATGATGCCGTTGCGCATCTTAGTGTGAAACGCCAAAGGTGTGTCCACAAAGCTGCCCAAACTTGACAGTCTGGTGCGGCGAGAAGAAATCTACATATATCTGCTTAGCGAGACTCACTGCCGAGGGACAGGCGCGCCTAGGCTGTACGGCTTCGATGCCTATCCCACAAATGACCCAAGAGATGGCAACGTAAAAGAAGGATCAGCTATCCTTGTGAAGTCCAGCCTATTCCACTTTCTGCTAACCCCAATTGCTTCCGACAAGAAGCGTTTGCAGCCATACAAGCAGTACTTGGCACCATTAACTTTAAAGCAGTCAACTCCCCACCGAGATTTGCATGCACTACGGAGGAGTTTACCGACATCCTAGACCAAAGTTGCGCGAGATATATTGTTGCGGGTGACTGGAACGTGTCCCACTGGCTCTGGACCGATGGTCTCCAGGTTTTTTTTGCCTTGACAAGGGGTATCCTGGGTGTCCACATTGAGTATGTTTGGTATATCGTTGAGCCCAGCTCCGACCACCTACCGCTAATAATCACGCGGGACGCAGCTGCAATGGCATACCCCATGACTGAGAGGCTGATAACCAATGAATCTATCTGCAACTCCACACTAAAGTCACGCAATTCTCTACATAGCGTTGTTCTTCAACGGCATAGTGAGGTAACAATGCTTCCCTGCACAGTAGATTCTCGCATTAATAACTATGATCCACAAACCGGGCAAGTCGGCAATGGACCCCGTTTCCTATCGGCTGATCAGTCTCCTCCCTTCGATTTCGAAGGTGTTTGAGAGACTAATTGCTGCCCAGATTCTTAGCATTATGCACACTCAGGGCATTACTCCTGCTGAGTTTGGCACACAGGCTTTCTGGTCAAAATAAAGGAGAGACTACCTGCCCCAAAATTCCAGCTACTGAGGTCATACCTTGAGGGAAGACAGTTCGCGGTTCGGTTTCACTCAGCCGTCTCCTGTACTGTTTCTACAGTAGTGATATGCCGCAACCAGACAATTCGGCAACCATGCTGGCCACGTTTGCTGACAACGTCTGTATCACCCATAGATCAAGCTGTGAAATCTCTGAGACCGATGGAATCCAACATTATGCCACAACATTGGCGCAATGGGCGAAGCGCAGTGTCCAACCATTTCTTATAACTAGTAACTTGTATTGGTTGTTGGTTGTTGTGTTGTTGTCTATAGCTTTTCACTAGTCCTTTCGCTTCTGTGTGAACACCGTGCCGCTGTATTATCAAATTTTTGTTTTCTGTTTTGTTCTTGATAATGAATATTTCTTTCTTTGATAGCAGACTCATAAGCCACTATAAGCGAAGTATGTTTAGTTGATCTAATGAAGGAACCCAGAGGTTCTTTAATAGCTTAGCTTTCCTTGCACTAGCTACTGCGGTTGATAATTTCTGGATTTCAACCTGATTAAGCAGGCTTCCTGTAATCAGCTTGAATAATTTAGTAACTGACAAATTTTGGGCGGATAATGAGTGCAATTCTTATAGTAACGTAGACTTAACGCGTAAGTCGGAGAATGTTGTCATTTCATTTGCTTTTCCCTTAATTTTATTACGAATAACAACCTTAACCTTAACAACATTGTGCCATAGGGATTCTTATCCGTACCTTTAATTAATAATAGAGTTTCGTCAAAAATAGGTTTACCCTCGTATACTGGTAGAAACCAAATTGCGTCCGGTATACGGAGGAAGTTGAATACATCTTGAGGGGTAGGTACCGAAATAGAGTTGCTACGGAGGGATCCTGAGACAGAATTCATGTCGTCCGTTGATAGGTCAGAGTCTAGTCTAGTCTTTTATCTAATTTTTTTCTTGTTTTGTTTTATTTAAATGAGATTGTCTTAAAATTTATGTAAGGTATAGTTTAACTTTGGTTAGTTTATATAGAGGATACGTGTTACATTGGTAAAACTCGTTGAACATTTATCACGTCTTAACGTGTTCCGTGCGAATAATCTATTTAAATACCGCGGAGTTGTTCACACACTGAACAAAATTCTGAGAGTTTTAATTTAACGGACTATTCTTCGTTTATTTTTAGCTTCGATACATAAAGCTCTGTCAAAGATAATTAATTTTTTTTTACCAAATATGTATAATATATATATAATATATAATATATAATGTCTTTTGGGAAGATCGCCCAACCTTTGGAGATTGTGCTCTCATTACCGTAAACAAAATTTACGCAGCGGAACGCAACACTATCACTAATCCTTCCGGAATTCAATTTTTAGCCGTTAAAATTCATTCTGTGTCCTTTAACCTTTTCGTTACTTGTTCCTACATTACTTTTCTATGTGATGCAATCATTTATATGCACCACTTAACTGCCATTAAATCATTTTGTCTCTGCCAAATGATTCTGATCTTATCATAGTTATGGGTGACTTCAATTTGCCCCAAATTTCATGGATCAACTCTGACGATGGTAACTCATTGTTATCCATGAGCCAAAATGACTTCCTTAATGGCTTAAACGATTTTGTTATTTTGTAGCTTAACACTATTAAAAACTTTTGTGTCGACTTAATTTTCTTCAATTTAACCCCCTTTGCCACAATAATTAGGTCCCCTCATGAGGACTCATACCCTCCAACACTGTTTGTTTAGCTGAATATCGGCTCACCTCAAGTTTCCACCTGTAACAGCGCGCAGTCGACAGAAGTGTTTTAAAAGAACTGACTATTATGCCCAAAGAAATTACTTGTTCAATATTGACTGGGATTTTTATTGTTGCATCAATATTGATGCTGTTACGAAGCCTTGTGGTACCATATTTCAAATTACCTACATTTTCGTAACCAGTTCGTTAACCTTAAAAATCAAGTATATACAAATTGTATTTCCAAATATAAACTCAATTATCGAACGAATCCAGTCTCTTTCTATCCTTTGTAAACTCCAAACGTAAATCCAACCAGACAATGTACCTAGCTGCATCCTCAGACGGTGCTCTGATCTTCTTAGCTTGTCTCTCACTACACTGTTTAACCTATCCTTAGAGCTAACATCCCTACCTAAGTTATAAAATAAACTATATCTTATACCTATTAATAAAAAAGGCTCTAAGGCTTCTATTGCAAACTTAGCTATCTTCTCAAGCTTCTTGAGAAACTCATCACATTGCAGCTTCAACATGCATGCAAGAGCATAACCTCCCCATCACAACATGGTTTTGTCAAGCTTCGCTCAAAAACATCTAATCTACTAGAATTTTCTACAATCATCCATCGAGGGTTTCAGTATCGCTTGAAAACAGACGTAATTTACACTGACCTTACCAAAGAATTTGATTCAGTTAATCATCAGCTCCTGCTACGAAAAGTATCGCTCATTGGTTTTCCACCAAATATCCTTATGTGGATTTCTTCCTACCTTTCAGATCGAACTCAGCGTGTTCTATTTAAAACTACCAAGTCGAAGGTCATCCATGACTCATCGGGTGTCGCAGGGTAGACATCTAGGACCACTGTAGTTTATACTCTTTGTTAACGACCTTCCTAATGTGATTAGTTATGCCTCTTTGCTTATGTATGCTGACGATGTCAAGTTCTGCTGTTCCTTTTCGGAACATTTTCTGCACAGGCATCAGCAATTAGACCTTCGTGAGCTCTGTTCGTGGTGCTCGAGCAATTTTCTCTTCCTAAAGTGCTCCAAATGCAAACTTATGACGTTTCATCGCAGTGTCGCTTAGGGTTGCGTGGTTGGAGACGTACCAGTGGAGCCTGGAGCAAGACGAGCAGCACGTGTCTGGACAGTTTTCAGCCTGTCAAGCTGGTGCTTAGAGGTCGTTTCCCATACTTGGATGGCATATGTCCAAGTAGGGATTAGTACTACCTTAATAAGTAGCACTTTAGTGGGCAGTAGTAGTCTGCTTAAGTCATTTCAGTTTTTTAATCTTTACAAGGCCTTTGGCCTTGACCGCTGTGAATTAAGCTTCCTATAGTCAATTACAACTCTGTACTTAATTTTGCCAAAAGCATTCGTGTTTTTTGGTACTACCGAGGTAGGGCTATTAAATGGTAAAATACTTTCTCTGATTAATCCCTGATTGAGCATTTCCTGCACTTGGTTTCCGACTTTAATTTCGTGCTCAATATTGAGCAAGTATTGTTTTGAATAAATGGGAGAGATATGTGCTGTTTTAAAATATGCTTAATTTTGTTTTTTTTTTTTTTATTAAAATTTTTAATTTTGAGGTTTCCTCCTGATTAAGATGATCTAGTCGCAACAATTCAAAGCTTATTTTATTTAATGATTTATGATCTGATTTCTTAGTTTATTCTGGTGTCTTTTGAATAAAAAACATTTGGTTTCTTTCTGCACTTGAATAAATCAAAGGGTATGTTTTATCAAAAAAAGTAACTGTTCTATTTTTATAATTTATAATTTATTTCTAACAGTTTTCTGCCATTTAGTAAGTTGTAAGCATTTGAAAAATAATGTATGTGAAATGGTTTACGTGTTTTAACAATACTATTGTTGGGTAACATAATGACACTTTTCAAAGTGATAGGACCCTTTGACGTAAAAACTTCACATTGAGTAATCTAAATGGGAAGACAACAAATATTTTTGTTCATAAAATTTATTGTGGGTTCTGTGTCTATGAGGCATTTGTATATTCAACCTTTGTATAAAATTTTTATGTATTGGTGTTTTCCCAGGCTGAACTGCACATTTACGTCTGATTCTGTGCTTTTTTGGTTTGGGTGGCTCTTGGTACTGTTTTTCATTGATTAATCGCTGGTATTGACTGTAGTCATAATACTGCTGTTCATAGTTCGGTTGAGATTCATAGTATTCTTGCGCATTTTGAAACCTTAATTCGTTAACAGACATTTTCGTTTTCTCACTGCCCGATGGTCTTAGTAGTTTAATTATTGATTTTACTTGGAAGTTAGTATTATTTGATGTAGAGGGTTGTTGTGGTTGAGAATGTATTTGTTCTTAAATTTTGTGATGTTTGGGGATTT
This sequence comes from Drosophila merina, assembly GCA_035047645.1. Classification (NCBI taxonomy): domain Eukaryota; kingdom Metazoa; phylum Arthropoda; class Insecta; order Diptera; family Drosophilidae; genus Drosophila; species Drosophila merina. The sequence continues at coordinate 391,139 of JAWNPH010000062.1, read as the reverse complement.
TGAATTCTATTCAAACGTTGGAAAAACGGATTTTTATTAGAATTTGGTTGCGTGTGCATAAATCTATAGGGTGCGAAATAATTGGTTGCGTAGGTTTCATGTTAGGCACTTGCTCTGTATAGGTTGGCTTAAATGGTTGTACAATAGGATTAAACTTAAAATGGAATGTTTGACGATAATAATTTAATTTTTCGAAATGTTTTTAATACCTGAGTGAGTTCATATTTTTTTTCGCGCGACTCCCACTGCATAACGTACAGCCCACCTTCCGCCCAACCGACCGAGAGGCGCTGCCGTTTATCATACGGCTCGGATCGCGGTGATAGGGTAGTATGCATACATATTGAATATCTACTGTATCAAGAATACATAGTAAATATAACACTTTGTTGCAGGGTTTACATAAACAGAGCTCCGGTCTTTAACCCAAGTGGACGGAATATGATTCGATCGGCACGTTCACATAAAGTGCAAGTGCCAGCATTCTGTTACACTTTCCGACCACTTGACCGAACTCAAGTGTATGCATATACCCTCGCGCTCCAGCTTAAGAGAGCATAATTACATATATAACACATATATACATATAGAATATACGTAACCGTCTCTCGCTGCTGGCCAACTGTGGGCAGCGCAGCGATCAGACTTAGGCTTACTTAGAACCTAAAGAATAATGTAAAATCAGATTGAACTGAACCCTGGAAGCGGCACCTTCGCTGCTTCCAACTCTAAATAAAAGAATAGCAAGAAAACCCAATAAGAGTTTATTCTTTACATGGCGACCGTGAGGCAGGAGCCTGCGACTACTGAGAACTACTGAGGACTATTGAGGAAATGCTGATAATATTGAAGATTTAAGTAAAATCTCTGCGGAGCCGCCAAAAAAAATTTTGACTACAAGTACGAGTGGCAAACCGTCACTTGTACCAACGATGGAATAGGGCTGCAGCGTCGACAACAAAAACAACAACAACAGGTGTGAGAGGCAGGCCGCCCCAAAAATACTGAGTGAGTAGAGTGTGGTAATGTACAAACGCGGAGGTCCGAAAAATAAAAAAAATAAAAGAATATCACACATTAAGTGGCTATTATATACAAATAAACCACCGCCCCCATGGGCAACGGCACAAAAAATTAACTGCCGAATTAGACTTTCTGAAAGAAACCCCCCGGCAAAGAAAGCCGAATACCACAACTCACTCAGAAAAAATAAAAATAATCAATGAAGAAATAATTAAAACTCCACCTTCTCCCAAGCCGCTGCGAAAAAGGCCCGACGTCTGCCCGAACGACTGCCCTGGACCACTGTACGCCGCAGCATGTAAATTCACATGCGTGAGATTGAAGATCAGCAGCGGATCCGCCTAATCCAATAGGCCCCGGACACCAGCAGTAGTGAAGACAACAGCGAGAGGGGCACTCCGCCACTTTCGCCTACGAAGGAGCGTCAGCGTAGCCAAAGCGACGACGACCAGCTGACGCGGAAAACATTATCCTCATCGGAATTATCATCGTATTATCAAAAAAAAAAAAAAAATTTTATTTACTTAAATAAGAAAATTTGTAAAATTATGCGGAAATTATGCCTTTCCGCTCGATTAGTAGTATAGCCTGTAAAGCTATACGAAACAATAGGCAGGAAACATTGTTAAAGTAATTGCAGAATAATGCAATAGATAAATTTAGTAAAGATAAAAAAAATAATTATAACTACAAATTAATTTTTGATATAAAGCCCAAAATGGGACTAGTAGATGTTAAGTCAGTGGACTCCACAGCCAATTTAATTAATAAAGTAGAAGCAAACAGTAATGACTTAAATTTAATACACGTTGTTAATAATAATTGTTGTTATAATGTGCGCAAATTGTCTTTATAAATTATATAAGTTACACAATAAATGTCTAAAAAAGAAATATATGAGCCAGGCAAATGATCTGGACAAAATATAAAAAAAAGGAAAGCACACAAAAAAAACCAAACCAATAACATATTTAAGTTTGTGGAGTCCAATTAGAGAGTAACTTCAGGAAGATGAAATATTGAAATAAAATAATGAAAATTAAATAAAATAAATTGCAAAAAATATTTATTAAACTGAAGTATGGCTACACTAAAGGCAATTAGGGAAACACATGATATAGTTCAAAAAAATTCATATCCATAAAATAATGGAATGGAATGAACTATATAAAGATTTAAATAGCATAAAAAGTGACTTTGATAAATCATATAAGTCACTTACACAAAACAGGCCAATTCAAAGAACTACTGTTAAAAAACATGTAGAGATATTAGTTAATTGCTTTAATGAAGCACGTATACTAATATATGGCCAAAAGGGAAAATGAAATCAAGATAATTGGTCCCATGTATCAAAATTTTTGATCAGACTACGATCTAACTTGATATCAATTAAACAAAAGTTTAATTTAGATATATCAGTACTAACAATACTGAACACTTCAATTGAAACTGGTAATGAACCAGAATCAATAGAACAAGCTGACACTGGCCAAATAGAGTCAGAAAAGCCTAGTACAAATCCTAAATAGGAAGAGCAGAATTTAAATAACCTCACTATTCCAGCTGTTTTGATGTCAGATCTGGATACAGATTCTGATACTTCTTTAATCATAACAGATAATAAACCAGGTAACACTAACACAATGGCACAAACCAATATTGATTTTATCAATACAGCATCTAAGCTTATACCAGTTTTTGATGGTAAAGCTGAAAACTTGCAAAGTTTTATTGATGCGTTACAAATATTGGAGTTAATAGAAGGCGAACACGAACAACTAGCAGTTTCGATTATAAAATCAAGGCTAAAAGGTGTCGCCAGAAATTTAATCGGAAATGAAACGACAATAACTGAAGTCATTTCCAGATTAAACAAGTGAGAAAAGTTATCTTCGGCTTGCCGAAGAAGGTATACCCTTGAAAACAAAAAAGTTTTCCATACAAAGACTTGTTTTCATATCGGTCGTTTGTATGACAGCTTTATGATATAGTGGTCCGATCCGGACCAAACTTTCACAAATCGTGTATGCCTATATCAAATGAATAAATGTTGAATTCGGTTGCAATAGGTTGGAAAACAAAAAAAAGTTTCCCATACAAAGACTTGTTTTCATATCGGTCGTTTGTATGGCAGCTATATGATATAGTGATCCGATCCCCACCAAACTTTCAAAAGCATGTATGGCTATGTCAAATGAATAAATGTTGAATTCGGTTGCAATAGCTTGGAAAACAAAAAAGTTTCCCATACAAATACTTGTTTTCATATCGGTTGTTTGTATGGCAGCTATATATATAGTGGTCCGAATCGACCGATTCTTAAACTTGATCTGCGTGCAACAAAACTAATAATCTGGTAAACATTTCAAAACGCTAGCTTTTAAACTACTGTCTATTTTTTGCATAGAAACAGACGGACAGACGGACAGACGGACATGGCTATATCGACTCGGCTGTTGATGCTGATCAAGAATATATATACTTTGTGGGGTCGGAGATGCTTCCTTTAATGCGTTACACATTTCTGGACAAAATTATAATACCCTTTTTCAAGGGTATAAAAATAATGTCAAAGGCGAAACTGTGGATGTAATATCAGCAAAACTGATGAACCTACAGCAACGCAACAAAACTGCTAACCAGTATACACTAGAGGTTGAGCAGATGACAAAAATGTTAGAAGGCGCATACATAACAGATGGTTTACCCCTAGAGTTAGCCAGAAGTTATTCCACTAAGCATGCAGTCAAAGCAATGACTAAAAATTGCACAATCGATAAGGCAAAACTTATCATGCAAGCTGGTACCTTCAATACTATGAATGAAGCCATATCTAAATTTGTAAATTGTTGCACAGAGGCAACCGGACAGCCAAACACTGTCCTATACTACAAAAATAATTCACAGCGCGGCGGAAATCGTGGACGTGAAAATTATAGAGGCATCTTTCGCAGTCACTATAATAACAATTACAATACCCAATAAAATAATGATCGAGGGCAATATAGAGGAAACTCAAGAGGCCGTGGCAACTCGAATCGAGGCCACAACTATAATAATCCAGGTAATGTCCGAGTAACCAACAATACATCGGAAAACTCCTCAATCCCTTTAAATATTCAACAGTAGAAAATGCAAGGGTTCACACCATTAATGTCAGTCAGAATATATTTGTATCATTCAACCATGTGCCTACAGGAGAAGAAATTATTTTTTTATTAGACACAGGTGCCGACATTTCAATAGTTAAAGAAAATTCTGAGGTCTTTCATGACATACAACAGAATTATATTATAGATATAAAAGGAATAAGTCAAGAGGTAACGAAATCCAAAGGGTTAACTTCTATTGAGATACAGACCACTAAGAACATAATCCAACACGATTTCATATCGTGGATTTACAATTCGCTATTCCTTGTGATGGCATATTAGGAATCGATTTTATAAAAAAATACAACTGTCAATTAGACTTCAAGCCATCTGAAGATTGGCTTATAACCTAAAATTAGACCTAATAACTTAAAATTTCCAATTTATGTTCCAATAACAAACAATTCTGGCAACGACTCTGCCAGCAAGATCCCAAGTTATTAGAAAAATAGATATAAATTCAAAAGAAGACAGTGTATTGATTCCAAATCAAGAAATTAAGCATGGTATTTATATAGCAAGTACCATCACAACATCTAAAAACGCTTTTATAAGACTACTCAATACAACAAATAAAGATCAAGTAGTCAGTACAAATAATTTAGCGGATGAATCACTTTCGAACTACGAAGTAGTCCAAACTAATCAAGAAAATAGAAAAAAATCTGTATTATCTCAACTAACAAAAAACTTTCCTCCTCAATTCAAATCACAGCTTTCAAGCTTATGCACCAAATATAATGATATATTCGGATTAGAATCTGAACCAATAAGCACCAATAATTTTTATAAACAAAAACTGAGATTAAAAGATGATGAACCAGTGTACATAAAAAATTATAGAAGCCCACACAGTCACGTGAACGAAATACAGAAACAAGTTGGAACATTGATCACCGACGGGATTGTTGAACCAGCTGTATCTGAATATAACAGCCTATTATTACTTGTCCCTAAAAAACCATCTCCAGGTTCATAACAAAAGATATGGGGATTAGTAATTGGCTATCGTCAAATTAATAAAAAATTACTGTCCGATAAATTTCCACTCCCAAGAATTGATGATATTTTGGATTTGGATAAACTTGGACGAGCAAAATATTTTTCATGCCTTGACTTAATGTCAGGATTTCATCAAATTGAACTCGAAAGAAGTTCAAGAAATATAACGTCATTTTCAACGAGCAATGGCTCGTATCGCTTCACGCGACTACCTTTCGGTATAAAAATAGCGCCTAATTCATTTCAGAGAATGATGACTATTTCATTCTCTGGATTAGAACCTTCACAAGCATTCCTTTATATGGATAATAGTTATCGGTTAACAGACGTTTTTGAGAAATATAGGAAATACAATCTAAAGTTACATCCAGAAAAATGTTAATTTTTTATGCATGAGGTGACTTTTCTCGGTCATAAATGCACAGATAAAGGAATACTTCCGGATGAAAAGAAATATGATGTCATTATGAATTACCCTACACCGCACAATGCAGACAGCGCTAGACGTTTCATAGCATTTTGCAATTATTATAGACGTTTCATAAAAAATTTCGCGAATATTCACGGCACATTATGTAAAAAGAATGTTCCTTCCGAATGGACAGATGAATGCCAAAATGCATTCCAATATTAAAAAAAAACTCATAGAACCTACTTTGCTACAATATCCTGATTTCAGCAAAGAATTCTGTATAATTACTGATGCAAGTAAGCAAGCGTACGGAGCGGTTTTAATTCAAAACCATAACGGACTTCAACTTCCCATTGCATACGCATCAAGAGCTTTCACTAAGAGAGAAAGTACTAAATGTACAACTGAGCAGGAATTAGCTGCAATTCACTGGGCAATATTACATTTTCGACCATATATTTATGAAAAACACTTCACAATCAAAACAGATCACAGACCGTTAATATACCTATTCTCAATGATCAATCCGAGTTCTAAACTGACACGTATGAGGCTAGAATTAGAAGAATATGATTTCACAGTTGAATATCTAAAGGGAAACGACAATCATGTAGCTGATGCGTTATCAAGAATAACCATTAAAGATCTACAAAATATCACAGGAAATATTAGGAAAGTCACCAAAAGAGACAGAAAATCCTCGCGGATAACAAAGAAATAGAATTGCCTACGCAATCTATAGAGAAAGCTTCTAAGCCCAACGTATATGAAGTCATAAACAATGACTAAGTACGTAAAGTAGTGACCTTGCATGTAAAACATACGCTATTTTTATTCAAACATGGTAGAAAAATTACTGAAAGATATGATGTTAGCGATTTATATACCAATGGAATCCTAGACTTAGATCAATTTTTCCAAAGGCTTGAAATGCAAGCTGGTATAAACAAAATCAGCCAACTCAAAGTGGCACCGTGGGAAAATATCTTTGAACATGTTTCAATAGATAATTTCAAACAAATGGGCAATAAGATATTGAATACATTAAGAGTAGCGCTACTCAACCCGGTGACCAATATAGAAAAACAAAAGAAAAAGAAGCAATACTGTCTAAATTCCATGATGATTCAATACAAGGAGGTCATACAGGCATTACAAAAACCTTGGCCAAGGTCAAAAGACATTATTTTTTGAAAGGCATGACTCGAGATATTACTGAGTACATACGAAAATGTCAAAAATGTCAAAAAGCTAAAATAACAAAGCACAATAAGACCCCATTGATGATAACCAATACGCCAATAAATGCTTTCGACAGGGTGATAGTAGACACTATTGGTCCACTACCAAAATCCGAGAATGGCAATGAATATGCAGTCACTCTAATATGTGACCTAACTAAATATTTAGTTGCCATACCTGTTCCAAACAAGAACGCGAACACGTCGCTAAAGCAATTTTTGAATCTTTTATTCTGAAGTACGGTCCAATGAAGACGTTCATTACGGACATGGGAACAGAATATAAGAATTCAATTATAAATGATCAGTGCAAATACCTAAAAAACGAAAATATAACATTTAATGCACACCACTACCAGACAGTTGGAACAATAGAACGTAGTCATAGAACCTTCAATGAATACATACGCTCATATATATCGGTTGATAAAACTGATGGGGACGTATGGCTTCAATACTTCGTTTTTTGTTTCAACACGACCCCCTCAATGGCACATAATTACTGTTCATACGAGTTAGTATTTGGTAAAACAAGTAATTTACCAAAACAATTTAATAGTATAGATCATATAGACTTTATATAATATAGATGACTATGCTAAGGAAACTAAATATAGATTAGAAGTAGCATATAAAAAAGCTAGAATAATGATAGAAGAAAATAAGAAAAATAATAAAATATTATATGATCAGAAAACAAACGACATAGATATATCAGTAGGTGATAAGGTCTTATTAAGAAATGAAATAGGTTATAAGTTAGAATATAAATATACTGGTCCGTATAAAGTAACGGAAATAGGAGATAAAAATAACATTATAATATCAAATAATAAAAACAAAAAACAAACAGTACATAAGGATGGGTTAAAAATGTTTATTTCATAATTGTAATTGGTATGGCCATACTAAAACAAAAATACTTCTATACATATGAATATTATTTGTAAAAAAAAAAAAAAATCTTCCTTTGTTAATTAAAAATTAATATTTTAAGTAAAATCTTATAAAATAACTTCATTATATTACGTTATTTTTCAAAGGAGGGAGATGTAGTAAGCATACATATTGAATATCTACTGTATCAAGAATACATAGTAAATACAACGTAACACTTTGTTGCAGTGTTTACATAAACAGAGCTCCGGTCTTTAACCCAAGGGGCCGAAATATGATTCGATCGGCACGTTCACATAAAGTGCAAGTGCCAGCATTCTGTTACACTTTCCGACCACTTGACCGAACTCAAGTGTATGCATATACCCTCGCGCTCCAGCTTAAGAGAGCATAATTACATATATAACACATATATACATATAGAATATACATAACCGTCTCTCGCTGCTGGCCAACTGTGGACAGCGCAGCGATCAGACTTAGGCTTACTTAGAACCTAAGGAATAATGTAAAATCAGATTGAACTGAACCCTGGAAGCGGCACCTTCGCTGCTTCCAACTCTAAATAAAATAATAGCAAGAAAACCCAATAAGAGTTTATTCTTTACAATAGACCCGAGGGAAAAAGGATGGAAAAGATTAGGACAAAGAAGTGGAGTGCGTTTGTTTCTCTGAAAGGAAGGTGATAATTAAGGATTTGATAGAAGTGGACGTGCAGAGTGAAGTAATAGAGTATAAGTCATTGAGTCAGGCCATAAAACTCTGAAAGGCTCATGCTGGGCATATGTAGATCTACAACAACTTAAGAACAGGAGACTAAAATTTCTAGTACGTCTATTTGGAATGTTAAAAGTTAGTCGTGAAAGTAAATGCTGGCTGTCTACATTACCATTAATAAGGTTATGAAGGAAAACGAGCCCCAGCATCTTTCTAGATTGGTTAGGGAAGGTAAATTAATTAGAAGGAGTCTTTTAAAATAAGATGGGAGGTGAAGATTTGCATCCTAGTTGAGTCCCCAAGAGCAAACATCAAGAAATTCTTTTGAACGGATTTAATGCGATCTTCATGAACCCCATACTGTGGGCTCCAGACGCATGACCCGTACTCCAGTATTGAACGTACTAAAGATACGTATGAGCTTTTAGTTATATAAGGGTCATTAAATTCCTTAGACTATTTTTTAATGAAGCCAAGTACACCCTTGGCTTTATCAACCATTGTAGAAATATGCTCGGAAAATTTGAGTTTAAAGTGTCATAGGACACCAAAATCGTATACCTGGGTTAATCTTTCTAATGAAATCCCATAGAGAAAGTATGTGGACTGGTTAGGGCATGAACGATGAAAAGACATAAGCTTACATTTTGACCCATTAAGTGTTAAGAGATTGGTGGAACACCATTTTTGAAAATTTGTCCAAATCGGACTGATGTTTATAGTGGGCAGAAGGGGATTTGTATTGAAGACAAAACGTCTTCTGCATACATACATAAGAACCAGAGAGTTCATTATACAAAAGGGTAGGGTAGGTACATCTTTAAAAATAACAGGTCCCAGCTAAGTAGCTAGAAATCCACATGAAAAGGTCTGAGGGAAATCTTATGATATTAAGTTTACTCAAATGGAGTGAGTGGTTGACAGAGTCAAATGCTTAACTAAAGTCCGTATAGATGACATCTGTTTGAAGGCCTTTACGGAAGCCATCTATAATAACGGAAGTCAGCTCCAAGAGGTTTGTGGTGGTGGAGCGACGCTTTATAAAACCATACTGGCATGGAGAAATAATTGAACTGCAGAGATGTTGAAGATGTGGTGTTACCATTTTTTCAAAAAGCTTTGGAATTGCTGACAATTAAGAGATTCCTCTATAGTTTGTAGCATCAGATTTTTTTCCTTTTTTGTGTAAGGGAATTATGAACGATTCCTTTCACATTTGGGGAAAAATCGAAATTTCCAGAGACAAAGAGAAAAGTTTAAGAAGAGGTCTGCACAATGGCTTAGCGCAGTTTTTCAGTACACAGCCAGGAACACCATCAGGACCTGGCGAATAGACTGGTTTCACCCCCAGAAGATCCGATAACACAGTGCTTTCGGAGAAAGTTTGTCTGTAAACAAGATTGGCTGATTGAATTTTACATGAATAAGGCTGATCCATAATTGTAATCAGTAAGTTGTTTGGAAGAAAGTTGCAAATAGATCGGCAATACCCTGATCAGTAGTCGCAGATACATTTTCAAACGAAATTAGGGAGGGGAGAAGATACATGCTTACGCTTAGTGTTAACAAAATTATAAAACTGCTTCGGATCCTGAGTGAACTGGATCCGACAGCGGTATATATAATTCTTATAACACTCAGCGTTATGCACGGTGAAATTTGACCGAGCTACTTAATATCTTGAAAAAGTAACATTACAGCCTGTTTTCTTATGTCTTTTAAGGAGTCTATGTATTTTAAGTTTTTAAGGCTCCTTGTAAACTAAGGAGGGTCAGTCAAGGCGGATGGATACTTCCATGGCACGCAAGAGTCGAAGAAAGCGTTAAGCGTTTTGTAGAATGTTTCTAAAGAGATATTAAAATCGGTGCATTCCTAGAGATCGGACCAATCAAATGTAGAAATTAAATTGTTTAGTCTCTGAAAATCAGCCTTGCGAAAGCAGCGAGTTTTATGAACTCCATGGCGAGACTGAAGGTTGCTAGCAGTAAGGGTTTCAATCAAAACCTCAAGCGTTGGGTGGTAAGGATCTTCTGGGAACGAAAGTGGCTCTGGAAACGGTTCTTCCATCTGGGTCAGAAACGAAACATAGATCTAGAAGCCGACCTAAAGAATTCCTTACGTGGTTAATTTGACCAAGGGATATGTCGAACATATCCTCAGTAAAATCGTGATGTGTTGAGAGTGTTAAAGATGGTGAATTCTCGATGTTTGACCAGATAAGTTCAGGTAAATTGAAATCTCCTAGAGTCACTAAAAGGTCACTATCAGACATGCGGTTAGAAACCAGCTGAATGGCAGATAAGTGGTGCCAGTATGTAGGTGGTTCAGAAGAAGGTGGTAAATATGAGCATGTTATGAATATTGATTGAAGCGACATAGTGATTTTGACACATAGGGATTCAATATCACCAAGATTCGGTAACCTAACCTCTTCAGAAGCGAAGTCGGAGTCCACAGAGATTAGGACTCCTCCTTCCCTTCGTAGTGGTCGGTTCCGTATGTAAGTGGTGTACCTGTCTGGGAAAATTTCGGAGCTAAAAATATCCGGCTTTAGCCAGGTCTCTGTGAGGACTACAATCTGGGATGCAAAAGATGAACTATCAGAATACAGTTTAGGGAGCTTACTCCGAAGCCCCCTAGTATTTTGATAGGTAAGGTACACGTATCTTAAAATATGACGTAAGCCTCGAGTAAGTATATTTAAACGTCCTAATGTCCTCCACTCTAACAACGGCCTTAGATTTGGCTTGAATGTAAGCTGAGATATCAATCTTTAAGGTGTCAGGGGCCAGCCATGCAATAAATATGTGTTTAGAGGGGAGAATTACTTGTAAGGGTTTTGGTGATACGGTTGGTAAGACCGCGACATCAGCGACCGTTCAGCGAACGGCCGTTGCCACCAGCGAAGAAACGTTTACATGACATTTGGACAGGAAACCCCTACTCCTCCGGACTTGGTAATAGGAGTACGACTCAGCAAAGAATTGACCCACTCAAGAGTGGACTACACAGCACTTCGGAAATTCGACCACTAGACTCACCCACTCAAGAGTCTGCGACGCAGCATTTATGGATTAGTACTTCCAATGTAATATTTAAGACACTATGTATTTCCTATTTACTTCTCGCAGCGGAGGTCTAATTGTGACCCGAGCTAGAATATAGAATCAGTTCAGAATTTTGTACCGAACAAACCACACGTCTTCTTATTAAAACCAAAACTCGGGACTTCGGGAAGAGACCTCAATTCCAATCACTCTAAGGAACTTCGCATTCCTTAATCATAACTGGCGCAGCCGACGACTACGAACCGAGATGGATCTATGGATGATACTATTGTAAGCACACACACACTAAACTAGATGCTCACTTGTTAGTAGAAATTTTTTAATATGAGTGGTATTAATACTAAAGAATAATAAGTGCGACATGGAAAGAGCAAGAGAAAGTTTTATTGTATGTGGAAATTAAAAATTATGTGTACAATGGTCAAAACAAAGAAAGAAGTTGTGATAAAAAAAAGAAATAAATAATAATAATAATAAAAAAAAAGAAGAAACAAAAAAAATAACGATGAAGAATATTAAAAATAATATAAGAGTTGTCCAAATAATTGTTGATATCTACAGTGCGTGTAATGTTTAGTAGAATCAGAACTAAATATGTAAATTAATTGGAAATGCCTTTGCTGTCCCATCGTGTGTTCTGCAAAGTGCAGCCAATTGTATTGTCACAAAAGAAAAAAAAAAAAAAAAAAGAATAAAAATTATGTGAAATAGCCTCTGCAGTCCCATCGCGTGTTCTGCGGGGGTTGCACTTGACGTTTTTATCAATGAATTAATAAAAAGAAAAAAAAGAAAGAAAGAATGGAAAATACAAGAATGATTACAAAGAAGTCTATGGAGTCTAAGGAGTCTATGTATTTTAAGTTTTTAAGGCTCCTTGTAAACTAAGGAGGGTCAGTCAAGGCGGATGGATACTTCCATGGCACGCAAGAGTCGAAGAAAGCGTTAAGCGTTTTGTAGAATGTTTCTAAAGAGATATTAATATCGGTGCATTCCTAGAGATCGGACCAATCAAATGTAGAAATTAAATTGTTTAGTCTCTGAAAATCAGCCTTGCGAAAGCAGCGAGTTTTATGAACTCCATGGCGAGACTGAAGGTTGCTAGCAGTAAGGGTTTCAATCAAAACCTCAAGCGTTGGGTGGTAAGGATCTTCTGGGAACGAAAGTGGCTCTGGAAACGGTTCTTCCATCTGGGTCAGAAACGAAACATAGATCTAGAAGCCGACCTAAAGAATTCCTTACGTGGTTAATTTGACCAAGGGATATGTCGAACATATCCTCAGTAAAATCGTGATGTGTTGAGAGTGTTAAAGATGGTGAATTCTCGATGTTTGACCAGATAAGTTCAGGTAAATTGAAATCTCCTAGAGTCACTAAAAGGTCGCTGTCAGACATGCGGTTCGAAACCAGCTGAATGGCAGATAAGTGGTGCCAGTATGTAGGTGGTTCAGAAGAAGGTGGTAAATATGAGCATGTTATGAATATTGATTGAAGCGACATAGTGATTTTGACACATAGGGATTCAATATCACCAAGATTCGGTAACCTAACCTCTTCAGAAGCGAAGTCGGAGTCCACAGAGATTAGGACTCCTCCTTCCCTTCGTAGTGGTCGGTTCCGTATGTAAGTGGTGTACCTGTCTGGGAAAATTTCGGAGCTAAAAATATCCGGCTTTAGCCAGGTCTCTGTGAGGACTACAATCTGGGATGCAAAAGATGAACTATCAGAATACAGTTTAGGGAGCTTACTCCGAAGCCCCCTAGTATTTTGATAGGTAAGGTACACGTATCTTAAAATATGACGTAAGCCTCGAGTAAGTATATTTAAACGTCCTAATGTCCTCCACTCTAACAACGGCCTTAGATTTGGCTTGAATGTAAGCTGAGATATCAATCTTTAAGGTGTCAGGGGCCAGCCATGCAATAAATATGTGTTTAGAGGGGAGAATTACTTGTAAGGGTTTTGGTGATACGGTTGGTAAGACCGCGACATCAGCGACCGTTCAGCGAACGGCCGTTGCCACCAGCGAAGAAACGTTTACATGACATTTGGACAGGAAACCCCTACTCCTCCGGACTTGGTAATAGGAGTACGACTCAGCAAAGAATTGACCCACTCAAGAGTGGACTACACAGCACTTCGGAAATTCGACCACTAGACTCACCCACTCAAGAGTCTGCGACGCAGCATTTATGGATTAGTACTTCCAATGTAATATTTAAGACACTATGTATTTCCTATTTACTTCTCGCAGCGGAGGTCTAATTGTGACCCGAGCTAGAATATAGAATCAGTTCAGAATTTTGTACCGAACAAACCACACGTCTTCTTATTAAAACCAAAACTCGGGACTTCGGGAAGAGACCTCAATTCCAATCACTCTAAGGAACTTCGCATTCCTTAATCATAACTGGCGCAGCCGACGACTACGAACCGAGATGGATCTATGGATGATACTATTGTAAGCACACACACACTAAACTAGATGCTCACTTGTTAGTAGAAATTTTTTAATATGAGTGGTATTAATACTAAAGAATAATAAGTGCGACATGGAAAGAGCAAGAGAAAGTTTTATTGTATGTGGAAATTAAAAATTATGTGTACAATGGTCAAAACAAAGAAAGAAGTTGTGATAAAAAAAAAGAAATAAATAATAATAATAATAAAAAAAAAGAAGAAACAAAAAAAATAACGATGAAGAATATTAAAAATAATATAAGAGTTGTCCAAATAATTGTTGATATCTACAGTGCGTGTAATGTTTAGTAGAATCAGAACTAAATATGTAAATTAATTGGAAATGCCTTTGCTGTCCCATCGTGTGTTCTGCAAAGTGCAGCCAATTGTATTGTCACAAAAGAAAAAAAAAAAAAAAAGAATAAAAATTATGTGAAATAGCCTCTGCAGTCCCATCGCGTGTTCTGCGGGGGTTGCACTTGACGTTTTTATCAATGAATTAATAAAAAGAAAAAAAAGAAAGAAAGAATGGAAAATACAAGAATGATTACAAAGAATTAAAATATTATGAATAGCTTCTGCAGTCCCATCGTGTGTGCTTCAGAGTGCTACAAGTGATATTATTTATCAATGAAATAAAAAAAAAAAAAATAATAAAGAAAAGAAAAGAAAAATAACAAGGAACAGCGTAAAATATTGGTGAAACAACCTCTGCAGTCCCATCGTGTTTTCTGTAGAGTGTTGTAATATTTTCGTTTGCTTGTCAAGTATTTAATAACGAAAGAATAAATATTTGAGAGTGGCCTATGCAGTCCCATCGCATGTTCTGCAGAAGACTATTTAAAGGCTTAGGTTTGCTTGCGATAAATCTGTACATTTCCATGTCGTAATTTTAAAGGAAAGAAATTTCTACAAAAAAAAAACAAAAAAGAGTTCGATATTTTTAATAAATTACTCTTTGTGTTCACCTTTAAAATAAAGAAATTCAAATACACTTTAGCCTTTATTAGTACGGTTACTAATTTTTTGCCTTCGCGGGTAAAATCACAAGACACAACATCTGAAAGCTTCAACTACATTTTACACTATTAAATATAAATTCTACACAATATAATACCTAAATAGTTTTAGTACACTTTTCAAGAGGAGGTTAAATAATACGCAATTAGCGTATCTTTCTTTTTAGATATAATAAAAGTGGACTTAATGCCTAACATCAGTAAAGTAAAAGATCTAATTAAGACCAATTAACACTAGAGCAGTTACTAAGAAGAGGGTTACTAGCGAGAAACAAGCACTGGTTAATTCGGTAGCCTTAAGATCACGAGTCCCATCCGCAAACTCAGATATGGATTCGAGCAGTACCTCATCACCGCCTCTTCTCAACAATGTGCCCGTAAATCCAGTGGAATTGGTGGCATCAATGAGAATCCCAGATATAATTCGTTTCTTACCGACTTATTCTGGGGATCCATTGACACTAACTGAATTTATTAGTTATTTATTTATTATTTACTGATCAGACCCGTATGGCCAAATGCTGTTGAGAGCAATTAGACAGAAGATCGAAGGGAAGGCTAATGAGGCAGTAATCGCAGCAGGAGCAAGTTTAATTTTGGATGAAATCAAAGAGGCTCTACTCAGACACTGTAGGGACAGAAGGGATGAGGAGACCCTAATGACAGAGCTGTTCAATTTAAAGCAAGGAAAGTTGTCCTTACAGAGACTCTACGATCAGGTCACGAAGATATTACGAACCGCTAACAATTAGAGTTAGGCAGAAGGTCGTCTCGCAGACAGTCCTCACGACATTCATAGGGGGACTACGGGGAAACCTTGGTGGGATAGTCAGAGCTTGGAGGCCGCAAGACCTGGAAGAAGCTTATGACATAGCTATCAAGGAGAGGAATTTGTATTTTGCTGAAACTTCGACATACAGCCAGCAAAGCAGACAACCAATGAGGCAGAACGCTCTTTTTCGCCCAAATTACAATCAGTACCAGAATAGAGACCGCGATCAGTTCCAAAATAGGTCCTACAACCAGTCGCAGAATAGGGATCATTATCAGTATCAGAATAGGGACTATTACCGTTACAATCGCAATAGTGTTGATAACAACAACCGAAATTCGAGATACTCTGCCATTTTGCCAAACGATGATACTCCCAGTACATCGAATGCTGCAGCTAGGAAAAACACTAATACAAACAGACCTATTACAAACGGACAAAGATTGTTTAATTTCGAAACAAACAACAAGACAAACGATACCGATGCCGAACATAACTTCGAAGAAGAAGGAAATTTTCGGTCAGGAGCCTCGAAAAACAAACAGGATTCATGAGTAAATTTCAGTTGGACGCGAACTTGCCTTACATAGTTCTATCATTTCAAGACAATAGCAATTTAAAATTTCTTATAGACACGGGAGCTGAAGGCTCTTTTATCACCCCTAAATTTGTACCGGATAATGCAAAGATTACTTTGGAAAAACCCATTTCTATTACTACGATTCTACAGGAACACCCAATCTCACAAATGGTAATACTACCCATTTTCGAGCAAGTTAACGATCAAAGAGAATTTCCTTTTCTGATATTCAACTTGCACCAATTTTTCGACGGATTAATAGGCATGAACATTCTGACCCAGCTGCCAGCCAAAATCGATATCGCACAATTCATTTTTAACTTGCCCAACGCAATTCTGCCCTTGCATGTAGAGCCTAATCTTCGCCGCTCTTCGGAGGTTTATGAAATTAAGGAGGAATCGAAGTCTTTAATCAAGGTTCCAGTTAGTGTCAAGGAGGGGCCATTTCTGTGTGACCACATTCGCCTTGGACACGATTTTTTCATAACCGGGGGAATTTACACGGCGCACGAGAACACCAGCCTAATCGAAATTAATATTTTTTCTGCTGTACAAAAGAAATTCGTCTGGGATTCGAGATTAGAGGTAAAAGAATTTAATGAAGACGATTTCACCTTCGTTAATGTAATGACCAATGAGGTCGAATACAAGAACGAAAACCCAACGTCCATACTTGACGCCATTCGCGTAGAACATTTAAATGACGAGGAGAAACAACAGCTTCACCGATTATGTAGAAGGTTTTCGAACCTAGTATTTCGGGAGGGGATAAACTCTCATTCGTTAATCAGGTTAAGCACGAAATAAGAACTACTGATGAAAGACCCGTATTCTGTAGGCCATTTAGATTCAGCCCCACGGAAGCCACTGAAATCCAAAATCAAATAGGTAAACTGTTACAACAGAATATTATCAAGCACAGTCACTCACCTTGGAGCGCTCCGGTGTTTCTTGTTTCAAAAAAGATGGATGCTTCAAATACAAAGAAGTGGAGAATGGTAGTGGACTTTAATAAACTGAACGAGAAAACGATTAAGGATAGGTATCCCATGCCTCACATCAATGATGTACTCGACAGAATTGGTAGGGCAAAATATTTCACGGCTTTGGATTTGGCCAGCGGATACCATCAGATTGAGATGGATCCCAACGACATACCTAAAACAGCCTTCACGGCACTAGGGGGACATTACGAGTTCATTCGTATGCCCTTTGGTCTCACTAACGCTCCAGCAACTTTTCAAAGAGTGGTGGATAACGTGCTAGCCGACCTCAACGGAGTATGTTGTTTAGTTTACCTGGATGACATCATAATTTTCTCACAATCTTTATAAGACCACATCGCTCATTTAGACTTAGTGTTTCGCAGATTAAGTCGGGCTAAATTAAAGATTCAACCGGATAAATCCGAATTTTTAAGGAAGAATTTGAATATCTGGGTCACATTGTCACGGAGGACGGAATTAAGACGAATCCCAAGAAAATTGCGGCGGTAAAGGCTTTCCAATTCCGACGACTAGGAAAAAAATTAAATCCTTTCTAGGTCTCCTTGGGTACTATAGGAAGTTCATTCGTGACTTCGCCAGAATAACTAAACCTATGACACAACAATTAAAGGGAAAGGCACCGGTATTAGTAACGGAAGAATTCAAGAAATCCTTTGAAACATGCAAGACCCTGCTGTGCAACGACCCTTTGTTGAGATATCCCGATTTCAAAAAAGCTTTCATATTAACAACAGATGCGAGTAATGTGGCAATAGAAGCGGTATTGTCACAAGGAACACTAGGGTCAGATAGGCCGGTTTCTTTTGCAAGCAGGACATTAAATCCACGGGAGGAGAATTATTCCACGGTAGAGAAAGAAATGCTAGCAGTCATTTGGGCTACCAAGTATTTCCGCCCGTATCTTTTTGGTCAAAAATTTAAAATCATCACGGACCATAGACCTTTAACCTGTCTAATGAATTTCAAAGAACCAAATTCAAAATTGGTTCGATGGAACTGCAACTGTTGGAGTATGATAACGACGTAGAGTACAAGAAAGGTCCACAGAATGTAGTAGCGGATGCGCTGAGTCGCGTAAGAATTGAAACAAATTGCATATCCAAAGCGAGTCTAACATCTAACGAGTTACTAATAAGAACATCTGATAGACCATTAAATGAGTTTAAATCATAATACATCTTTGAGCATGGTAATGAAGACAGGACTAGAAATTACATTTTGTTCAAGAACAAATTTAGACGCGCGATAACTAAAATCAAATTCGACCTTCACACAATAACGGAGACCCT